>OZ023266.1:10191153-10716153 GCA_964006375.1 Tillus elongatus | reverse complement strand
TTAAAAAACATTTTGGAATATCAAAAAATGTCTTATAGATTAGCAAATTGAACACAAAAACGCCCTAACATGTTCAGCAAACTCCAATCGCCTGTGCTGTTTACCAATAGATTCTGGTCCATTCTGTCCATATTTACTTTCGTTTACTTCACACATAGAAGACACGTTAACGGAATAATACAGGGTAAACACTATACATGTTATATAAGAGATGTGCCCTTGTACGTAGATTAAATAACTTTTCAATCGTAAAGCTAAAAATTGATCGATTTGGGCAGAGAAAAGCGAGAGTAATGGGGAAAAGGTGGGTACACATTTTCAATAGAATAGGCTAAGCCCATTCAGATATTTAAAATTTGCTGCGAACTTAGTGCTCAACAATTTATTTCGAAATGATTTTCATTGGAAAATTCATGTTTTATTATCAGTGTTAAAAGTTACAGTATACAACCATGCTATATGATTCATGTCACCCTTTTTCACAAGGGTGGTCAATTTGATGTATGTTTTCCTGAGCAATTTATCAAAGTAAAAGACTGCGAAACTAAGGTAGCTCATAAAAGCAATAAAATTAGAAGATTGAAAAACATTCTTGATGCTTTTCAAACAGTCAATAAAGTTGGAAGGGGTAAGGAATCAGAGGTCTGTTATAAATATCTGAAGAATATCTACAGTACTAAACGTGAGGAAATAAGAAGGAGAACAAATGAAGAACTTATAAATACATCGGCAAACAAATCCAGGGTTACGTGGAAAATTATACATCAAGAGACAAACTTAAAATATAGAAAAACAAAGCTGGTAACTCTCGTTTATCTGCAGAAGACTTTAGCGAATATTTTTCAAGTAATGACCTCAACTTATCGGATAGTTCAAACAACACACTGAATCCGTCAGTGTTAATCAGGAAAGCCAGATCAAGTGGAAGTTCACTATTCTTAGGCCCAGTAACTGAAGAATATGTGATGCAAATAGTCGAAGACATTGAAAGTAAAGATTCCCGACACGTGTATGTTGTTTCAACTAAACTGTTAAAGACTGTTATAGAAGTAGTTGTAATGCCGTTAACGGAAGTCATAGATAAATGTTTCAGTGCGGGTGTGTTCCCAGACCTTTTGAAACTGGCAAGGGCAATTCTACTTTTTAAGAAAGGTAATCCAGAGTTGTGTAGCAATTATAGAGCAATTTGTGTTCTGCCTGCAATATCAAAGATTTTTGAAAGACTACTAAAAACAGAATTTTGGATTTCTTTGAAAAAAATGAGTTGTTTAATCAAAACCAGTATGCGTATAGAAAGTCCACAGTATCTGCTTTAGTTAGTGTAGTGGAAGGCATACTGGAAGATTTTGAAACCAAAAATAAAATACAAATGACTTTTTTGAACTTGGGCAGAGCATTTGATACCGTCAATCACCAGTTATTGCTGGATAAACTCCATTATTATGGTGTGAGAGGTGTTGCCCTGGACATCTTCAAATCATAAATGACAAACAGAAGACAAGTAGTAGATTAGAATAACAAAACATCTAGCAGTGTTCAACTAAGTCGGAGTACCACAAGGTTCAGTTCGTGGTCCGACACTATATATATATATATATATATATATATATATATATATATATATATATATATATATATATATATATATATATATATATATATATATTATATATATATATATATATATATGTATATATATATATATATATATATATATATATATATATATATATATATATATATATATATATGAATTATTGTATTTTATAATTTAAATAAGTATGACTTAATTATTAATGAAAACACCAATGTAATCAAATACTTGTCTATCGAGCCCAAGGAAGGATCCTTGATCACCTGTGGCTGGATTTCTGTAATTGCGCGTTCCACAGCGGTCCTGAGTTCATCTACTGTATTGTAGGTGGTATAGTATACCTTATCTTTAACATATACTCATATGAAGTAATCAAGGGGCTACAGATCTAGAGAACGAGCAGGCCACCTTACAGGTCCCCGATTGCCAATCCCATTCCGATAACTATCGTTTGGGTAATTCGTAATGCCGCTCCCATTATGTGGTAGAGCTCCATCTTGCTGAAACCACAGATGTGCCACTATATTGAGTGGTAAATTTTCTAATATGTGATTCACATTCTGCTGCAATAGATCCAAACACTTTTGTGATGTCAAAGTTCCATCAAAAATTATTGGGCCTATCAAGTGACCATTGAGGATGCCACGTATTAAATCCCCATCTAACCTGATGATGCACTTGTCTATGTATTAACGGATTTGCATCGGCCCAATAGACATTGTTTTTTCTATTAAACATACCACAATTAGTGAATCATGTTTCGTTAGACCACAACTCTTTGAGTGGAAACTGACGATCTTCTTCGCATTTTCTTAAAAACCACCTACCTAAATGTAGCCTTCTCTCCTGATCGCCATCCCTAAGACCTTGACTAATATTTTCTCGATGGCATTGAAACTTATGTTTTTTTTTTCAGAATACGTTGAGCATTAGACTTGGGTATGTAGAAATTATTTTCGATTTGACGTAGAGAGAGACGGGGGTTTTCAATAACACTTCCTATAATGAGATGTTCAACATTTTCACTACTGTTCTTTTGTTTTTTCTAGCTCTAAATGATCCATGATTAATTAATTTTTCAGTTTTTTAAAAGTGGATTTTCCAGGTTGTTGTCTCTCTGGATATCTTTGCAAATACATCTGTTGAGCTCGCGTATCATTTCTGTGGCAAAGAATGAAACATACCAGCATACCATACTTCTCTTGATTTCAATATCTTTCCATCTTACTTTACTACTATTAAACTTTAAAGAAATACTAAAGTAAGAACTATGAAATTAATAACTTTCTTCAACAATATCTCTGCAATGAGTACTTGTATTGATAACAAGCAGACTCTTTGTTGATATGAAATAAATTATGACAGTTCATGCAACTCAATTATTTGCATTGCTTCCAAGGCAACTATCTTAAAAGACCTTTCTTGCAATTTTCCCCAATTCTTGGATCAACGTAAGCATGTTATACCTGGTTGAAAAGCTTTTTTATGCTCTATTCGAATACGTCAAAAACCAATATGGCCCCCTAGAGAAGTTCTAATGACACTAGCTGATGCAGGATGTAGCATTAGGGTAGGTTCAGATAGGTGTCTTGACAATTAAAAAAGACACTGAAGAAAAAAGAAGATGGCAAATTGTATATTTTTCTAATATCTAGCGACCAATGTTTTTTTAAAATCTGAAAGTGGTTATGTACTATCCTCAAAACTGAGCAACTTTCGTCTAATTTAACCAACTTCGTATCTCTTACTGTTTGCGAGATCCTCTTGTAGTTCACTTTGAATGGGACACAGCCTGTATATATATATATATATATATATATATATATATATATATATATATATATATATATATATATATATATATTGTCACATTTGTCTATGAGAATTAAGTTTAGGAACTTTGTTACTTCTATGGTAGTGTGTTGGTAACAGCGAACACTCTGGAACGATATTTCTAGCAGAGACCAGAAGTGACAGGTGTAGAATAGTGTAGAAGATCTAGAATCTCTATAGACAGTATAAACGAGCGGTGCGCAGAGTAAGTTAGTTCAGTATTAAGTCGGTGTGGTGTAAAAGTGTTCATAGAAGGCGATAGTGAAATATAGTTCTATGGACATTTAATAATAGAGAAGAGAAATATTTTACTGATGGAAAATAGTTGGTAATAATAAATTAGTAGTTTGGAAAGCTGTGTTTTGTTAATCAACAAATCCAGAAACCCGTAGAACGTAACAATATATATGTATGTATGTATATCAGTAATTAAAATTATTATGGATTCCATTTGATTATGAAACGAGCTTGCAAAACTACTTTTCCGACACTGTGACTACCTTGTAAAAATGAGTGCAAGTTATTATTGGTCACACGGTATAAGGTGTGTTTAGTGATAACAGTTGGATTGCATACACAAAACTCAACCATAAAACCTGAAACATTCATGACAAAGAGCATCGCTTGGTGTTAACATCACAAAAAGTCATAAAGTCCACCTGCCAACATCAAATGACACCATCATTCTCCCGAACGTAATGACAATTTGCTTTCTGTAAACGATCTCTTATTCAAAGGCCCCCGTCTAATTAACTCTAGCACCAAACGGGCCTATTCCAACCCAAACAT
Organism: Tillus elongatus; assembly: GCA_964006375.1. NCBI lineage: Eukaryota > Metazoa > Arthropoda > Insecta > Coleoptera > Cleridae > Tillus > Tillus elongatus. The sequence continues at coordinate 10,711,937 of OZ023266.1, read as the reverse complement.
CATTCACTATAATTAAATCAACAGATGCGTGCATGTCTTCTCGTACTCTACTTACTTCACTGAGAATATAAAGCACAACATATGACAACGGCTTAATTCGTCACCCCGTACACTAACTAACAGCTACTTAATAACAAGCTGGGCTGCCGATTGAGTTCTCACAAGTTCCCTAGATTTCCCATAGAGTTTCCCTAAACGTGGGAATGTTTGCTATATGCACGTGGGTGATTTTAGCTAGTTTACTTTTTAGTGAATTTTCTTTAAAAAAATTAACTAATGAGGAGATCCTGAGCCCAAATTCTAAATACATCCGGGGTCAGTTTCAATTTATATATATATATATATATATATATATATATATATATATATATATATATATATATATATATATATATATATATATATATAAATATATAATGGGCCGATTTTGACATCTGTCAAACTAAAGTAATTTTATCTCCCACAAATTTAAAAATTTTGGTGAAAATATGGGTTGTTTGGAAAGAATAGCAGTTAGAAGGACATTATGGAATAGCAGAGATTTATGGTAAATGAGGGTGATGGTTGACGTGTTAGAAGGTGCGAAATAGAAGAGCAAAATTAATTTAAATTTGGTACGTCAAAATTTGAAGTTTATGGAATTTGGTGTAGGACTGTGAAACTATTTAGGATTCAACCTTCTAAATTGTGTTATATGATACAGCACAAGTCGCATAAGACTTATTGTATTAACATAATGTATAATTTTTGCCAATAAAGAATAATAATATATATATATATATATATATATATATATATATATATATATATATATACATATATATATATATATATATATATATATATATATATATATATATATATATATATATATGTATGTATGTATGTATGTATGTATGTATGTATGTATGTATGTATGTATGATGTATCACACCGATAACTCAAAAAATAATGGGCCGATTTTCATTAAAATTTATATCTCCGGAAATAACAAAGTAAGGGCAACCAAATTTGGTACGCGGGTTTATATCGCTATAGGTAAATTATGTACCAAAAGTAGCTCCGTGGGTTAAAAGACAAAAAGTTATAGGCATTTAAATAAAAATAAATTTGGGTTTTCCTCAAAACGTCAAAGTCGCGATTTAAAACGTCAAAATTGGCAACATTTAGGCAAAGAACCTGAATCTAATACAGGCTATAGAAAAAAAAAATGTCTCAAGAATGTTTTACAAACCCTGAAGTTTTAGTTTCAACTGTCATTGTCCTTCATTTTACTAAAAGATTTCCAAAAAATTTTCAAATAGACCCTTTCTCTGATGCTTTGGCAGCTATAGAGTTTATCGTTTAGTGGTATATAATTCGTATCGAATTTTCGTAAAAAATCAATAAAGCTCAATATATCCGTTATTATACAAGATACAAAAAATTTGTATGCGTTAATTATAGGGTGTCTTGAGCTACACCTTAAGAACAGGTTTCTACAATCACAGGGTGATCCATAAGTCGTTGGTGATACAAATTTTCTTTTCTTTTTAATCGCCTTATGTTATTGCATTTTTGCATTTTCCATCGAAATATAATGCATGTTTGTAAGAAAAGAAATTCGGGATGCAGCAAGTGCGTTTTTGTAGCGAATTTTCTTTAAATGCTTCAAATTTGAATAGCTCAATTTGCTATTCACCTATAAGGTTGACCAAGAAACCAGTTTTTTTCGTGAACACTTTAAGTTTACATTCGGACATTTTTATACATTTTCAAAGAATAAGGTTATTTTGATGAAGCATGGCAGATTGTTTACGTACACAGAAAACCTCTTCCGCCACTCAAAAGGCCTGGTTCTCTAAATCTTGTGACAAGGCCAGACTTGAAAAGGTCAAAGCTCACAAAACGCTTCTACACAATCCCAGTCAAGAAAATCGTCAAGCATTTAACGACGTCAAGCTCCAAGGGCAGCAAACCCTTCTGGACTCTTGCTAAATCTATTGGGAATAATTTCTGCAAGAGCACGTTCCCACCTCTTGTCTCAGGCGATGAAATTGTTTCTACCGACCTGGGCAAGGCTGAACTTTTTGCCTCGTTGTTCGCCGGCAATTCTACTCTCAACCCACCTCCAAATGTTCAACCACCGACAGTCCCCAATGTCGCGCATAAAATGACGGATATCATTTTCAAAACTAAAAAGGTACGAAAGATGCTCTCTTCTCTTAATACCAGGAAAGCCTCTGGACTTGACGAGATCCCAGCAATTGTTCTAAAAAATGCGCACCAGAACTTGCTCCTGTCCTGACTCGTCTGTTTCAGACATCTTACAATAGAGGTATATTCCCTAGTAACTGGAAAACTGCTCGAGTACAACCCGTCCCCAAGAAAGGATCCAAAGCGCTTCCTAGCAACTACAGGCCTATTTCTCTCCTTTCAGTCGTCTCTAAAGTGATGGAAAAGTATATAAACACCGAATTACTAAACTTTCTTGAAAAACACAGTCTAATCCACGACAGGCAGTATGGATTCCGTCAGCGCAGATCAACTGCTGACCACCTTTCCTTTGTCACCCATTCTTGGAACAAGTCTATGGAACTACACGGTGAATCCCAGATTGTCGCTCTAGACATATCCAAAGCATTCGACCCGGTCTGGCACGCACCGCTACTTAATGAACTTCCGGCCTATGACCTACCACCAAAACTCTGTACCTGGACAGCAAACTTCCTCTGCAACCGGAGCATTTCTGTTGTCGTGGATGGCCATTCCTCTAAACTATATCCAATTAATGCAGGAGTTCCTCAAGGTTCAGCTTTAGCCCCTACTTTGTTTCTTCTCCACATCAATGGCCTCCTCTCTAGCACACCCAACCCAGTTCACAGTTACGTGGACGACAGCACCCTCCACTCAAATATACAATATTCTAAGCCTGTCTCTTTGGCCCAATTAGATGAGGATCGCAGACTCATGGAGGGCTCTGTCTCCGTGGATCTCCAAAAAATAGTAGACTGGGGAAGTAGAAATCTTGTACAATTCAACCTCACCAAATCTAAGTCTTGCTTTCTTTCTCATAAAAGATACACCAGCCCTAGACCGATCACAATGAACAACCAAGTTATTCAAAGTAATGAGTCCTTTTCACTTGTTGGCATTTCTGTGGATCGAAATCTCAATTGACACCAACATGTCACATCAATTGCAGAAGCGGCTGCTAAGAAATTAGGTTTTCTCTTCCGGGCTCGCAAATACTTTTCACCAGCTAGATTATATACCTTATATACTTCACAAATTAGACCAAACCTAGAATACTGCTCCCACATCTGGGGTGCTGCTGCCGCTTCTACACTCGCTATCCTGGACTCCATTCAGAAGAGCGCTATACGTCTCATTGGTGACCCTAACCTCACCCAAAGGCTGCCATCCCTTGCCCACCGACGTGCAATTGGTGACGTCTCTCTCTCTTTTATAGATATCTGCACGGGCACTGCTCAGAGGAGCTTTCTTCCCTAGTTCCTCCACCTCCAACAGATCTACCAGGGGAACACAGCGAATGCACCCTTTTACTGTCCAGATCACTAGACATAGAACATCTTGTTATGCCCGCTCTTTTGTCCCGAGGACTTCCAAGTTGTGGAATTCCTTGCCGGCGCATGTTTTTCCTTCTCCTCCGAACCTCCAAACCTTCAAGTCCAGAATTAACAAGTTGCCTTTTTCCTCCTTGTCGAAACCCACGGTACGATAGTATTTAGGCTGTAAGCCCTCGTGGTGTGTTGCTGAAATAAAAAAATTAAAAAAAACTATATAGGTTACACTGGTAACCAAATTTTATGTCTGTTTTCTTAGAAAAAAAACACGCATATTTGCTATTGAAAACATTTTTGTAAAAACTCATTACCATAACGCACTTGCTGCGTTCAGACGCTACCATAACGCACTTGCTGCGTCCAGACTTTTTCTTTTTCTATCAGAAAATATAAAAAGTGACTATAACACCCTTAAGATGTGAAAAGCGTCAACATTTTCGGCAGCTATAAGAAAAAAAGAGTGCACAAGAGACCCATTGAGGTCGCAGCGTCGAGAGACCAGATGCTTATATGACTGATTATACAATCTACAATCTAGAGTTGTCTCGAATAGCAAATTATGTCAACTAACTCCTCCGTATTGATGGTAATAGCGAAAACTTCGCATCTGCGATGTTGATGCTAGTTTCTTTGTATCTGCGATCTCATTAGCATTTCTGTCAGGCGGCCAGCTTGCTGTTTAGACCCTCTTCGCCCAGACGACTAACTTGTTGTTTTGATTCACCAGTAGACCTGCGGAAGGATATGTTTTCTATTTGATCTTTTCAAAAAAGCTCACATTTATAAATATATAAGTGTTTGGGATAGTGAAATCAAACATTTACTCAATATTATCAGTCCACTTGAAGAACCCAAATCATCACAACACATCTTTTTAATGACCTGACGATCGTTTCACTAACAAATTTATCGTCATCAGGGGCTAAAAAATTATTTTACTCTGGTGAAAGAAGTAATTTTGTTAGTGAAACGATCTCCAGGTCAAAAAGATGTTTTGCGGTGCTTTCAGTTCTCCAACTGTACTTATCAGTGCTCATCACAGGTTCCAATCTTCACTCACTCAATATTTTCTTTATGTATGAACTTCTCGATTTATGAAAATTTTTAAAGAAATTTTCGCTTTGCTACAAAACTTTGTATGTATTCGCAGAGGGATCAAAAATGTTTACACTCGGCAGTCTCCTTCACTTCCTCCTCATACGTCTCATTTTTCGTTTAAATTTAAATTTCGTCACAAAAACTTCCCATTGGTGTATGCACATGACGCGGACAAAAATGTACGCACTTCTCTTTTCTTACATTATAATTAATGACAAGGCAACAGTTTTGTGGATGTAAAAATTGCCACTAGGTATAGAGAAATTTATTTAGATCTGGCAACACAGCGTACAACTAACATCTACTTAATAAGAATATCAACGACAGTGGGCGCTGGCAGCGACTGCCATGTGGCGACATCTGGCTCTAATGTGGTAGTTGGAAGTGAAGGGGGAGGATAGGCAACCTTGGGGCAGGTTTGGCACTATGGTTGTTGGCCCTAATAAGGAAAGACCCTTCCGGATCGCAAATCTTACATTTATCATTACCGGTGTTTTAAGAGGGGACCGGCTAGATGAAAAAGTTTATGGAAGTGGCGTGCGGAAAACAAAGAGTTGTCACAAATGGAGGTAATTTCGAGTGGTGGGATGAAAAATGGCTTTTTTCTAGATGGTTTCGTTGCTGATGGAGGACACAATTAAAGAAATACATTTATATTCTTTAATCAAACAGGATGACTGCATAAAAAAGGGACTTTGGAGGTTTCTTTGTGTTTGGTTCAACGTTAAATCATTCATCTATTAGAGTTGCCTTGAAGTTTTATTTTAAAAGTCAATGTGTAATTAATTTTAAGACGAAAAGAATAGCAATGTGGAACAGCTTTTAAAAGAAGTAATTTATACACGATGCCGTAAATAAAATGTTTGTAATAAAGAAAACTAATTGTAAAAACCGATAATATTGTTGTAGCGGGTGATTCGTTACGTTCTTCGATAGCTCTAATTGCACGTGTAATTGAACGGTTGCATGTACATCAGGGGTTACATGGTAAAAAAAATATTAACGCGGGTTAATTAAATGGATTTATTGCACAATGGGCAAAGTTACACAGACAATAATAAACAGAAGCGGTGTAATATAAACAAAATACCTTTTCTTGCCGGGGACGTCGTTGATGAGCAGCTCGATGTGTTTCAGGAACCTTCCTTCTTCACAGAGTAAATGACTTGTTGCACAGAAGAGGCTAAGGAGCAGCCTCCTGCTCTGGTACCTGCAGTTTGTAGCACTTATCGTCCACGTTGGTTTCCAACACCTTTCAGAAGGTCACGTGGTTGCTACGGGCCTGTCTGCGCCTCATGCCCAGAGGACAACGAAGGACTCGAACTGAGAGTGCGAACTGTGAACTGCACTATCGAACGATCATTGATCAATTGGGGAAACTCTGGTACCTGCAGTTTGTAGCACTTATGGTCCACGTTGGTTTCCAACACCTTTCAGAAGGTCACGTGGCTGCTACGGGCCTGTCTGCGCCCCATGCCCAGAGGACAACGAAAGGGCTCGAACTGAGAGTCCGAACTGTGAATTGCACTATAGAACGATCATTGATCAAATGGGGAAACTCTGGTACCTGCAGTTTGTAGCACTTATGGTCCACGTTGGTTTCCAACACCTTTCAGAAGGTCACGTGGCTGCTACGGGCTTGTCTGCGCCCCATGCCCAGAGGACAACGAAGGGCTCGAACTGAGAGTCCGAACTGTGAATTGCACTATAGAACGATCATTGATCAAATGGGGAAACTCTGGTACCTGCAGTTTGTAGCACTTATGGTCCGCGTTGGTTTCCAACACCTTTCAGAAGGTCACGTGGCTGCTACGGGCCTGTCTGCGCCCCATGCCCAGAGGACAACGAAGGGCTCGAACTGAGAGTCCGAACTGTGAATTGCACTATAGAACGATCATTGATCAAATGGGGAAACTCTGGTACCTGCAGTTTGTAGCACTTATGGTCCACGTTGGTTTCCAACACCTTTCAGAAGGTCACGTGGCTGCTACGGGCCTGTCAGCGCCCCATGCCCAGAGGACAACGAAGGGCTCGAACTGAGAGTCCGAACTGTCAATTGCACTATAGAACGATCATTGAGCAAATGGGGAAACTCTGGTACCTGCAGTTTGTAGCACTTATGGTCCACGTTGGTTTCCAACACCTTTCAGAAGGTCTCGTGGCTGCTACGGGCTTGTCTGCGCCCCATGCCCAGAGGACAACGAAGGGCTCGAACTGAGAGTCCGAACTGTGAATTGCACTATAGAACGATCATTGATCAAATGGGGAAACTCTGGTACCTGCAGTTTGTAGCACTTATGGTCCACGTTGGTTTCCAACACCTTTCAGAAGGTCACGTGGCTGCTACGGGCCTGTCTCCGCCCCATGCCCAGAGGACAACGAAGGGCTCGAACTGAGAGTCCGAACTGTGAATTGCACTATAGAACGATCATTGATCAAATGGGGAAACTCTGGTACCTGCAGTTTGTAGCACTTATGGTCCACGTTGGTTTCCAACACCTTTCAGAAGGTCACGTGGCTGCTACGGGCCTGTCTCCGCCCCATGCCCAGAGGACAACGAAGGGCTCGAACTGAGAGTCCGAACTGTGAATTGCACTATAGAACGATCATTGATCAAATGGGGAAACTCTGGTACCTGCAGTTTGTAGCACTTATGGTCCACATTGGTTTCCAACAGCTTTCAGAAGGTCACGTGGCTGCTACGGGCCTGTCTGCGCCCCATGCCCAGAAGACAACGAAGGACTCGAACTGAGAGTGTGAACTGCACTATAGAATGATCATCGATCAAATGTGGAAACTCTGGTACCTGCAGTTTGTAGCACTTATGGTCCACGTTGGTTTCCAACACCTTTCAGAAGGTCACGTGGCTGCTACGAGCCTGTCTGCGCCCCATGCCCAGAGGACAACGAAGGACTCGAACTGAGAGTTAACTGCACTATAGAACGATCATCGATCAAATGGGGAGATTGCAGCGTTCTTGATTCCGAAGTCTCGGTGTGCTTCGGGGTCGAGAAGGGGTAGACGACCTCTTCAGCCAATCAGACGCCGTTCGAAAATGTAAATCTCTAGGGTGATTTCAAATGTTCTAGGTTATTTGGTTTGTTAACATAGATTTTTTATTTTTAATGCCCACATAAAAAAATCTAGGGGCTTAAGATCTGGGGGTATTTTTCAAAACTAGAGTTGACGTCTGAGGATTTCATCAAATCACAAAACGCTCAAATTGTAATGAATTTATTTCATGATTTTGCGCTCACTATGTGTATATATATATATATATATATATATATATATATATATATATATATATATATATATATATATATATATATATATATATATATATATATATATATATAAGGCAATAAAATAAAAACACTTGTTTTATACAACCAGGATAAGGGTAGTTTGTCATCTTCAGGGTGCGTATCATAACGTACGCCCACTTACACATCCTTGCCAGCTGGCAGGCTGGAGGTTTCAAGAGGCCGCTCTCACTTTCTGCACAAAACCACTTCAACTTTCAGCTGTCTGCTGTATCGGACCACTTAATGTCTCCTTAAGCATTGCTTTTCAGCAAAGTCTTGTGATCATCACTTTATTCTGTATTACTGTCTGTAACTGGAGATGGTGAAAAATTCGCTTTGTGCTGTGAACTACTTGAAGGACGTACTAGCTAAGGGATGTCGAAATAGAAGAGGAAGCCAACCAAGCTTTAGCGTTGCTCCTTAAGATCCGGTAGAAAGGACTACGGAAACCGTGAAATGGACAATGAATCAGCAGGGTTGCCATTTACGAAAATTACTCATATATCTCCTAAAATAACTTGCGCTCTAGGTACCTTTCATTCATTTTTTATCTACATAGCTGAAAGAAGTATTTTCTGGCAAATCACACATATGTGACAAAAGAACACTACTTTAGAAATGTACTCAAAGATGGGTTAAAATGGACAACATATAAAGTGAATCATTTTACAAAAACATTGTGCTCTAACCAAAATATAAAAGGCGCTTCTCTTTGTATGCTAAACGTGTATGTTAGACTAATTTGTTGTGAATTGTTATTGCATTATCTAAAAACATCGTTGGATGCGCACAAAAAGTAGTTATTCTGCAAATATGTCATAGCCTTCTGAACGACGCCTGGATGGGAGAAACCGGTTTGTTTTCCTACCAGCGTATGCTTTGTAAATGTGACGATAGATAATAAAATGTTCCGGACGCAGCAAGTGCATTATAGTAGTGAATTTTCATAAGAATTGTACACTATAAGTAAGATATATTATTAAAACTAATTATTTCAATTTAAATGGACATTGGAAATCGGTTTTAGAGTCCCAGTTAGCGATTATTTGAAAAAAATTATATTTTATATGGAGCTAAAAAATTACAATTTGGTCTTATATATAATATGTAAGTACTGCAAGTGTCTTTAAATAAATTGTGTTACAAATTTCATTAAAGTGACAGAAGTTTTTAAGAAAAAAATTATTTACAAAGGGAATGTGCCTGTCAAATTATAAATATGGCAGGCATTTTTCCATATTAATTGCTTCGATGGTTTGTTTTAGTCAACCCCTGCAATTTTGCAAAAAATAAACAACAAAAAAGGTTTTTTAAACCAAATTTGTAGTTATTCGCGAAGTTATTTTTCTTTAGTTTAGTATCCACGGTGCGATTTGAAATATTTTTACGAGAATTTTCTACCATAACAAACTTGCTGCACCCGGATCCTTTCCAACACTTATTTACGGTTGGAGTATCCATACTTTTTGAAAATGATAAAATATTGCAGCCTACTATGTAAGACTGAAGATCAAGGCAACCTCATAATCATTTTTGGAGAAATATTTAAAGAAATGAAGTGAGACAATTTAAACATAAATTGAAAATCTTGGTTCGCTGCTTCGTCGCAGGGGTTCTCCTTCCCCTCCTGCATGCCTACAATCACCCTCAATGCATAAACGAGAACAATGTAAACAAGAAAAATTCCTTTGGAACTACCCCTAAGAAAGTTATGGGACCTGCGGTGAATATCGAGGTTCTGCGTGCGGCAAACGGGATTATAAGGAGGTATAGCTGCAAAATGGTATAAAGGCAGCTTAAAAAGGTCCAACTAAGCTGTTTCTTTCGCACTTTCCGCTCACATTTCCTTTTTATATTCTTCTCCGCCCAGCACCCCTATTCACTCTTGGTCCCGTAACTTTCTTGTGGGCTGTCTGCAAGAAATTCTTCTTGTGGTTTGGGCATCCAGAAGAGGTTCTAAGCATATTTCTGGAAAGATTTTTTTAAACACCCCCCATGTGCTGATCTTTAAATTTACCGAAAATTTTATTTTTATTTACAAACGAAATGCATCTATGAATTTATACGTGTCAGGTAATGCTTTTTCCATATTAATCGCTTGAATTATGGGTTTTAATCAACTCAATTGAACCAGTTTCTGCATACAAAATAACAAAAAAAAAGTTTTTCAAAACAAATTTGTAATTATCTGTGAAACTCATTGTGTTATTTTTTAATTTAGTAGTCGCGCTGCTTTTATATAGGTTTTACTATGTATCACAACTGAAGATTCTAGTTTACGTAATGGGGAATTGGGTTATCACCATTTGAAATATTTTTATGGAAATTCGCTACTATAACGCACTAAACTGTTTTTATCATAAGATCCTTATAAGGTATTAGCTAGTGTTCGTATTCGTATTCCTTATTCGTAATAACAAATATTAATCTAAACCTGCTTAACCTCTACGTACCCCGTACCCGCAATATTGTATAACGGTAATCGAACTTTTTCTTATATTCCTAGAATGGGATGTATTCTATTCCGTTATATCCTGCTTATCTATTTTTAATTGTGTCAATTAGATTACACAGGGGCTTGTTGAAACGAGAAGTTGAATTTAAAACAAATGTTTTCTGCTGGTGCAGTTATAAAATAAATTTTTATTAATAAAAGTGAAATAATGAACACCACATAATGTTTTTGGTTTAGTTACTGGTGACCATTATATTTTATTAATTACAAAAAACTTAAAACGAACTTATCTTATAGATTTGTAAAAATACCTTGGTATTCCCTGGACAATAATAATAAAACAAAATTATATTTACCACGTGTACATTATTATTACTTATTACTATACGGCATCTACGATTCCATCCCATACCACGCTGAATATAAATATAATATACCCTTCCTAATGTGAAAACGTAATGGGATGATCATTCAGAACATTATTTTATATGAATCCGTATCATCCGAATATTTACAACGCTAATATTGACAATTAGCACCAGTGGAGTCGATTTCCAGGTTATGCGATGCGCAGAGCGCGAGCGTACACGCTTCTCTGTGACAAATAGCTACGTGTGGTCAGATTAAACTAGGAGAGAGAGAGAGAGAGAGAGAGAGAGAGAGAGAGAGAGATGGGTTTTAATTTTAAATACCGTAAACGTGAAGAATGGGAAGGTTAATATTTATACATAATGAAACGTCGTTCTAGATTGCTTTTAAACAAATTGAATCACTGTCATTAGTTTTTTTATTTATTAGTATAAATTTACATGCTAATATTTAGCGCTTTTGGACCCAAACTAGCTCTATATATAAAATTGTGTGTAAACTAGAGTCGTCGTGACTACATACTACCTGCTCCTGCACCAAGATGGCGTCCCTGTCGTATCTCACAATGTCTGAGCTTTCGCAATAACTTCCATTGTTTAGATTTGTATCTACGATTTATTTAAACAGCATAGCAGTAGAAATAACGTCATCTGTCTTTGTCCAACACTGTAAATATTGCATTACAGAATCTGAAGTGATGTCGAGGATTATTTTATTATTAGTTTCGAATAACTTTATTTTCCTTTGATCAAACGACTTCAAAATTGGTACACAACCGCGTCTGTCTATGTTCTTTTAGGTTGTAAATTTGTGTTTTAATCACTTAGAAAATTTGAGGGGTATTGCATTTTACAGAATATTTTTTAATTTTTTATTAAGAAAAATTGGCCGTTAAGATTTGATGAACGAACTTATCCAAGCCATTGGCAAAATAATGGCAATTTTCAAATTTGGTCCAAATCAGTGAAGTATTTTTTGATCGATACCTCTCTATTAGTGAATTTTCATAATGAAAATTCACTAAAAAAATATAATTTATACTACTGTTCCCTAAGATGCTGCAACAATGGTAAATGGAGATTTGAAGATGAGATTTAAAACTGCAATAAACTGATATGTAGCTAAATATAATGCGATTTTGGCTGATATGGCAACGTCGGCGTATAGTTTAGGGCGCTATAAACCCCTGTTTGGCCCATTAACTCCCTGGTAAACTCCCGTGCCGTGTAGGGAGTAGCGACAGTTGTGATCTATGAAAGGAAGCAGTGAACCTGACGCACGATATGAATTTTAAATTGCACTCTGTATTGTTAGGAGAGACTGGAGTAATATTAGTTATACTGAAGATAAATACGTAAACGAGACTAGATAGTTTCAGTTTGAGCAGCTATCTTTTGTACTTTATAGAGTAACGAACTCCAGGGACAAATATAAATGCCCCAAACAAATCATTAGTTCGCGACCATATTGTGGTATGAAGATCAAAATGATTGAGGTGTCTCTAGCATGTTTGTGTTTATGTTGTCGTTATTTTTGTATTGCTTCTATTTTCCGTTTACTAAAAATGTAAATACCTCACTGCTTTTAACACAAACTGAAGTTTCGTGGAATTCACAAAAATAAAAAGCCAAGACAAGCAAATTTCCATTCCTGATATCATCTAAACAATGTTATGTGTGACTCCCTTGTATTCGTAAACTCTGTTTCTGGCAGTGTCCCACAAATAAACACCTAGAACTGTTAGATCTTGCCTTCTAGGTGGCCAAGAAATTGTGATTTTTCTTGTTTTTTTAATGTGTTTTATCTATGGATTGATTTTTATGCCTTTTTTAAAATATATAAGCGATGCTAATACTTACTTCTCTTGTAAGGTTGTATATTGAGTTTGTTAAAAAACAAGCGTCCTTTTTGCTGGTATATTGTACACTGGCGCTGTCAGTTAACCAGTGCACTGGTTGCGATGTATTCTAAATTAAATAAAATCAATAATATGCATTCACTCATTTTTGTTTCTAAATAGACGCATATCTAAATTACCCTTTACATGAAAACAGCAGAAAGTCTTGTCTCATATTAACGTACAAAAACTAGCATGAATTTATTCTACAAACATGTTTAGGGTCTTTTATGATGCAATATAAATAGAAATGTTGATGCAATAGCTGTACATGTGCAGCGTCTTAAATCTACCTGAAACTGCCCTTGAAACATCAATGACCAAGAGGCTTTTTCTCTCCCCCTCCCCCTTCTCTACCTCTCTCTCCCAGTCCCCCTTATGCCCCTCTCTCCCTATCCCCCTCTACCTCTCCATCTCTATCCCCCTCTACCTCTCTCTCTCTATTTCTCTCTTCCTCTCCCCCCTCTAACTCTATCTCTCTTTCTCTCTCTTTCTCTCTCTCTCTCTCGCTCTCTTTATCTCTTATTTATTCACGTCCTTACCAGTTCACTATTAAACGCTCAAGACAAACTTCTGAGCTACTAAAGAAGTAAGCCAGTCATTGTGACACCGTCAGCGGTGTTACAGCGAGTGCCTTGTATCGTTAAAACATTAACTGGCTATTTCGCTAAATGTCGTTTTTCGTTAGAGTAAAATCCACAATCTGTTTCTAAAAGTTCTGGTCCTTATTTTGAACACGAAGAGTAAGTTGCTTTATGTATAATTAGAAATTAGAGTCGGTTCTAAGAGGAACATTTTCATTCAAACTAGGTTCGCCGTGGAGTTCAATAAGTTTACGGTGAAGTAAATAATTCCACCAAATTCATGGATTGTTGTTGCCCTTACTTGGTGAAACTGGTCCATACTACATACAGACTCCTGTCCTGAGTCGTCTGTTTCAGGCATCTTACAATAGAGGCATATTCCCTAGTAACTGGAAAACTGCTCGAGTACAACCCGTCCCCAAGAAAGGATCGAAAGCGCTTCCTAGCAACTACAAGCCTATTTCTCTCCTTTCAGTCATCTCTAAAGTGATGGAAAAGTATATAAACACCGAATTACTAAAATTTCTTGAAAAACACAGTCTACCCCATGACAGACAGTATGGATTCCGTCAGCACAGATGAACTGCCGACCTCCTTTCCTTTGTCACCCATTCTTGGAACAAACCTATCGAACTACACGGTGAATCCCAGATTGTCGCTCTAGACATATCCAAAGCATTCGACCAGGTCTGGCACGCAGCGCTGCTTAATTAACTTCCGGCCTATGGCTTACCACCAAAACTCTGTACCTGGACAGCAAATTTCGTCTCCAACCGGAGCATTTCTGTTGTCGTGGATGGCTATTCCTCTAAACTGTATCCAATTATTGTAGGAGTCCCTCAAGGTTCGGCTTTAACCGCTGCTTTGTTTCTTCTCCACATCAATGACCTCTTCTCTAGCACATCCAACCCAATTCACAGTTACGCGGATGGCAGCACACTCCACTCAAATATACAATATTCTAAGCCTGTCTCTTTAGCCCAATTAGATGAGGATCGCAGACTCATGGAGGGTTCTGTTTCTGTGGATCTCCAAAAAAGCGGCTGCTAAGAAATTAGGTTTCCTCTTCCCGGCTCGCAAATACTTTTCACCAGCTAATCTATATACCTTAAATACGTCACAAATAATGCCAAACCTCGAATACCGCTCCCATATCTGATGTGCCGCTGTCGCTTCTACACTCGCTATCCTGGACTCCATTCAGAAGAGAGCTACGTCTCATCGGTGATCCTACCCTCACCCAAAGGCTGCCATCCCTTTCCCACCGACGTGCCGTTTGCGACCTCTCTCTCTCTCTCTCTCTATATATATATATATATATATATATATATATATATATATATATATATATATATATATATATCTCTTTTATAGGCATCTGCTCAGGCACTGCTCAGAGGAGCTTTCTTCTATAGCTCCTCCACCTGCTGCCCCCAACAGATCTGCCAGGGGAACAGAGCGAATGCACCCTTTTACTGTCCAGGTCACCAGACATAGAACATCTTGTTATGCCCGCTCTTTTGTCCCGAGGACTTCCAAGTTGTGGAATTCCTTGCCGGCGCATATTTTTCCTTCTCTTCCGAACCTCCAAACTTTCAAGTCCAGAATTAACAAGTTGCCTCTTTCCTCCTTGTCACCCACGGTACGATGGCATTTAGGCTGTAATCCCTCGTGGTGTGTTGTTGAAATATAAAAAAAGCGTCCTAAATCTACCTAAAACTGCCCTTGAAACAACCATGACCAAGAGACTTTTTCTCTTTCCCTCTCCCCCTCTACCTCCCTCTTTCTCTCTCCCTCTCTCTCTCATTTATTCACGTCCTTACCAGCTGACAACTCTCAAGACAAACTTATAGCTGAGCTATTAAGCCAGTCATTTCGTTAGAGTAAAAACCACACTATGTTTCTAAAAGTTCTTGTCCCTATTTCAAAGAAGAAGAGTATAATTTGTAATTAGAGTCGGTTCTAAGAGGAACATTTTCATTCAAACTAGGTTCGCCGTGGAGTTCAATAAGTTTACGGTGAAGTAAATAATTCCACCAATGGAGCTTTTATTCATGGATTGTTGTTGCCCTTACTTGGTGAAACTGGTCCATACTACATACAGACTTAGAGACTACTTCTCTGGCTTCACTGATACGAAAACCAACAGTAAAGCCAGAGAAGTAGTCTCCAGGTATGTATGTAGAGTAGGTTTTATTAGCGTCTTATTGATAAATCTGTACACCTTGGTCTTCTTTTTAAAAACCAAACAATTTTGTTCATAAAAATTGAGTTTACAAGGTAACCAGTGCCCTTGCCGCGGGTATCTGCTAACATACGGAATGATGAGTATATTTTGTTTATGACGTAACAAAAAAACATTAATTTAAAACTATAGCAAAAAATATTAATACTGTATACAAAAATGTTATGTTTTAGACTTACTATGTGATACAGTGGGGCCACGGTTAATGTCACTCCACTAAATTAACATTCTATTAACATTCACCTTTTACTTAAGATATCTTGGCCAAGTTATCTATTATTATCTTTTGAAATGTCAGCTGTGTTTTCTATATACATACATACACCCACACATTATATATATATATATATATATATATATATATATATATATATATATATATACATGTTATTGCTTTTTTTTTCTTGTGGTAGGCAATCAAGTTTACGATATCTAAAGAGACTGTGTTGCGATATTACAAACAGTGACTGCTTCGTCTTAGAGTATTCTACAAACACCTGAACCGAAAAAAATTCATTTATCGTTCTTTGGGAGCAGACGAAAGCCCCTAGAACCAATCATACTAATGGTCCTTACCAATCCATAAATTCCAGTAAAGAAAAACAACCCGTGCAGTTTACTCGTGCATTACATCACCTACAACGCTGTAATATATCATCACTGTTGTCCTGGCGCTCTCATGTTTGGATCGTTATAAGAAAGTGTTGGCATGGATTTCCCAAGACGTCGTTTCAAGGATGTGCTGATAATGATTTATCTTCCTACAAGTTCTCTCCAGTCTGCAGTGGATGTTGTTATGTGATAACTGTCGGTCGAACGCTGTGAATTATTGAAATGGAATCCACGACAGTGTTGCCAATAACTTATACTTGAGAAGAAAACAGTCAGGCATATATCGCATATTTTGTACAACACTTGTTCCTAAAAATCTAAGTTTCTTAAAGAAAACACATCACGAGCAGCACAAACACATCGAGACGGCCTTAAAAACAAAAACATTAGATTGGCAACACTGATCTGGGCAGTTCCGGCTTTGCTAACAAGCAAGCGGTGCATCACCGTCGCTTGCGTGTCACGTTACCAGTGTTACCACAACACATTCATTTTTTCTGTGTTCATTTTCGATTAGCAAGCGCTATCGGTAAGGCTGGGCGTAAAAAGTAGAAAATGGCGACAATTATGTAGATGCATTTTACATATTCATTGGATTTTAATCGAAAGCAAATCATCGTTGATTACCAATGTTTTTGCATTATGTAGGTACATATATGTGTTTGAGAGTAAAGGAAAATTATTTTGATCAGTGCACGCATGGAAGTTGCAGTTAATTTTTTTGCATTAAGTTAGAGGGCGGATTCGTTGCGATAAATAATAAATATTTAAGACAGTACCGAGGAGGAAAACTGAACCATAGACAAAAGCAAGAAGAAAACAAAATTTAAACTAAAATATTACACGGAGAAACATGTTATGCTTTTAATTATGTATATTAGAATGTATATTAGAATGTTTTATATTGGTGCCACACTTCTCATTTGTTGAAATAGTTGCAAAATCTGCCTCTAAAGACTTTTACTTATTACAAATAAATAACTTAATACCATTATCGGTTATTTACCTTTCATTGCAGAGTGTGAAACAAGGCTTACAGTGGTGGAATTGTTAGATGCATGGCTGACGAGCGAAGGGACGCCGGTTCAAATCTCACGCTGTGTGAATTTCTCTTTCAACCTTTTTTAAAACTGTTTTTCGTCTTTGATTCAATTTGAACGTTATCTGATCAGATTGTGTAATTCCAATATATGTTTAGCGCCTTTTTGTTGAAAATGAAAGATAAGCGCATTTACATCATTTTTTGTAAGATGTTTCTGTGAAATTTTGGTAACTAATGATAAATGTTTAATAAGTTATTATAAAAAAAGATGTTTACGGATTTTCTTGAAAAATTGGTTGCAAGTTTCATCGAAAAAGTTTCTGTGGAAAATTATATTTTGTTTAGGTGGGTAAATAACTTGAAATTGTTCTTTGGCCAGAAAAATCAGACCAGTTTTTTTTTTAATTTAATGATTTATTTTTATTAGCAAATTTTCTTTTTCAAAATGTTCGCTTTATAGCAAATTTTCTTGTAAATGAGTTAAATGAGTTTTTTTTTTGAAGAAACATCTCTTGAAAATTACATACAGACTTGGAGACTACTTCTCTGGCTTCAGTGTTGGTTTTTGTAGGTGAAGGACGTAGCCAGCGCGTGAGCTAGCTGGAGCAAGTGGCCCTTCGAATTCTGGATGTTCTTCAATGTTTATGAAGAACATCCTAGAACATCCAGAATTCGAAGGGCCACTTGCTTCAGTTAGCTCACGCGCTGGCTACGTCCTTCACCTACAAAAACCAACAGTGAAGCCAGAGAAGTAGTCTCCAAGTATGTATGTAGTATGGACAAGTTTCACCAAGTAAGGGCAACAACAATCAATGAATCTCTTGAGAATTTTTGTATGAAAAATTTGTACAGATATCTATAAAAGAGAGAGAGGTCACCAACGGCACGTCGGTGGGCAAGGGATGGCAGCCTCTGGGTGAGGGTAGGGTCACCGATGAGACGTATAGCTCTCTTCTGAATGAAGTCCAGGATAACGAGTGTAGAAGCGGCAGCAGCACCCCAGATGTGGGAGCAGTATTCGAGGTTTGGTCTTATTTGTGAAGTATATAAGGTATAGAGATTAGCTGGTGAAAAGTATTTGCGAGCCCGGAAGAGGAAACCTAATTTCTTAGTAGCCGCTTCTGCAATTGATGTGACATGTTGGTGCCAATTGAGATTTCGATTCACAAAAATGCCAACAAATGAAAAGGACTCACCAAGTTTTCATCAAGTTAGAGCAACAAAAACTACCTGGCCTGATATTAAAATTAAATTAAAAGTGCTAAGATTTTTCATCTCATCGATGAATATTTTTTATAAAAATTCGCCAAAAATGCATTGCAACCACATAATGTAATCATAAAGCGTTAAACAAATTACAAATTGAAGATAAAGTTTTACACACCTTTATGATTTGAACCCTTTTTAATTTAATAATTTATTTTTATTAGCAAATTTTCTTCTTCAAAAAAATGTTCGTTTAATAGCGAATTTTCTTATAAATGAGTTTGATGGGTTTTTTTTTTTGAAGAAGCATTTCTTGAGAATTTTTGTATGAAAAATTATTCTACTGATGTAACATTTTTTAAACTAAGTTCTTCGAAAATAAGGTTTTAATGGATTTTCGTGCAAACAAATTATTTTGTTTTGAATTTTAATTACAGATTAGGTATATAATTTGAATTTTATGTATTCTTTTAGCAACATTTTGTGTAAACAATATTTAGCCAAATTTGATGCCTCCTTTCATCAAAAATCTCTGGACGCAGCAAGTGCGTTATGGTAGCGAATTTTCTTTAAAATATTTTTTATAGCAAATGTCTTTCTTTGATGAAAGCAGGCATCAAACTTGGTTGCCTATATAGTAGAAACAATGTACCATATTTCATCGAAATAAATTTATTGTTTGAAAATATATAAACATTTTTCAAAGTCTGGATGCAGCAAATGTATTATGGAAGTGAATTTCCATAAAAATGTTTTTAATAGCAAATGCGAGCAGGCTTCGATCTGATTATCGGTATAGCCTATGTAGTAAAAACAATGTACTATATTTTATCAAAATTACTTATGGTTTGAAAATATACAAAAATTTTCCGAAAATAAATTTAATTGTTGGTTTCCTAACCAACAAAGCTTACGTTAATAACAAATTGAGTTATTAAAATTTGAAGGATTTAATGAAAATTCGGTAAAATTACAGATTCACTCCCGAAAATGTTTTTTAGAAATATTACTAGGACCCCACCTGGATGCACAAACCACAAGAAAAATTTCTGGTTCACACCCCCAAAGGAAGTTATGGGACTGAGAGTGAATAGGGGGTGCTAGGCGGGGTAGGTAGTAAAAAGGAAATATGAGCAGAAAAAGCCAAGAAAACTGCTTAAAAGCTGTCTATTTGAAGCCATATCCCCATTAAACCCCGCCTACACGAGGGGGGAAGGAAAATGCCTACGACAAAGCAGACCCCCACCACCGCTTCGACTTGCGGTAGGGTTGGGGTGGCTGCTTCATCGTGGGCATTTTCCTTCCCCCCTCGCGTGCATACAACCACCCTCGTTGCATAAACCACAAAAAAAGTGTCTTGTTCATATCCGCCAAGGAAGTTACGGCACCTGGGGGAATAAAGGTGCTGTACGGGGTAGGCAGGGTTTAAGGGGGATATGGCTTCAAGATGTGAAAAAGACAACTATCTAGCCACTTCTATTCGCATTTTCTGCTCATATTTCCTTTTTACTACCTACACCCCTATTCACTCCTGGTCCTGTAACTTCCTTGCGGGGTGTGAACAATAAATTTTCTTGGGGTAGATGTACCCGGGGGGGGGTCTAGGCAAGTTTCTGAACACAGTTTTTTTAAAAGCGTTTGGGAGCTAATCTGCAAATTTACCGAAAATTCGCTACCAAAACGCACTTACTGCGACCAGATTTTTTTCTTATAAACGCATCATATTTCGATAAAAAATGCAAAAATGCATTAACGAATTTGTTCTACGAAAATTAGCTACAAAATTATAGACCGTTAAACCATGAACTTTACTAAACCTACAAATAAATATCCAACAAAGCACCAACTTAACTAAACTGATAGCCAAATCATCAAAGAAAGGGTCTATTTGAAATGAATATTTTGTAAATATTTTAGTAAAATGAAGGACAATGACGGTTGAATATGAAACATGCAGAACACTCTTCTTGCAACATTTTCTTTTCACAATCGGTATTTGTTTCACGTTCTTTGCCTAAACATTACCAATTTTGACGTTTAAAATTGCGAGTTTGACGTTTTGAGGAAAACTCCAAAATTTGTTTCTTTACCTGCCCATAACTTCGTTGTCTTTGAAGCTAGAGAAGTAAATTTTGGTACAGAATTCACTCTTTATAATACAAACACGCGTACCCTTACTTTGTTATTTACGGAGATATGAATTTTTTTAGAAAGAAAACACAAAATTTTCCGAGAAAACCTTGTCCGATTTTACTAGATAACGAACTTATCCAAGCCACTTGCAAAAGGAAGGTACTCACCAAATTTGATCAAGATCGGTCCATTATTTTTTGAGTTATCGGTCGGATATATATATATATATATATATATATATATATATATATATATATATATATATATATATATATATATATATATATATATATATATATATATATATATATATATATATATATATATATATATATATATATATATATATATATATATATATATAAACACAGATCTCCTCATTAGCGAATTTTTTAATTCGCCAAGAAGGACATATTTGCTATTAAACACATTTTTATGAAAATTGACTACCATAACGCACTTGCTGCGCCCAGACTTTTGTGGATAATTAAGTGATTGTTAGACTAATAATGTTTTTTTATTTGCAGAATGGAAGAAACAGTTCGGTCTATGTTGGTATACAAGAAGCAAGCTGAGCAACTTCGGCAGGAAAAAGCGGCACTAACTTTAGCTTTCGAGGTAAGTCACTATAAATACTTTATTTTAAAATCTCCTCTTTCATATTTTAACGGTCTCTTTAAAAATCCCTCCTTCTACAAACGTATTATCCCACCCCCTCGAGCTTTTTATCTCGAGGAGTATACTGAAATTATTTAAGGTACCTTAACCAAGTATGGGCACCCCCCCAAATACGGGCACTAGTGAATAAATACTGTTTGTAACCAATTTTAATAAAAGATGGCAGCATATGCATTACAGGTATCTCGTACAACTTCAGTCATAATCAAAATTCGGCCATTAGTCGATAGAGGGCGCCACCGGGTGTTTCTAGTCAGAAGTCGTCGAATGTGGAAAGTGAGGTTGTAGTTTTCGGTAAGTAGATTTTATTTCATTTTGTAAAGAAAATGTAGCGAAATTAATTGTTACTATATATAAAATTGAAGCTGAGGAACTGTACTTTGAGACTGTACAATAGATATTTAGGTTTACTTCCGTATTATGAAAATGTGTTTCAAAACTTGTAGAAAATGGCATGTCCCAAATATGGGCACTAGAGTGACTGCCAAATATGGGCAGTGCCCATATTTAGAACACATGCTGTGCCCATATTTGGGACATACCTTTTGCTGACGTTTGGTTATGTTTTATCTAACACGATGTTATTTTTCAGAATATGTCTCCACAAAAGCGAGCTCAGTGGAGTTCTGACTCCCTCAAAGCAGCAGTTGCTGCAATTCAAGGAGGAATGAAGATAAAACGTGCAGCAATTAATTTTAATATTCCACGAAGTACTTTGCAACGCCATGCTTGGAGTGGTAATACAGTTAAACGGCTGGGTCGAAAATCTTTTTTAACTGACGCCCAGGAAACCGAGTTGTGTTCTCGAATATTTAGACTTGCTGAGATAGGAATGCCCCTTACATCTAAAATTTTAAGAAGAAGTGTTTACACGTTCTGCAGCGAAAACAACGTCCCCTTTCCACCTACAAAACATAATTCTTCAATGGTTGGTAGAAAATGGCTTAAATTATTTTTAAGAAGACATCCTGAGGTTGCTCGCCGAAAATCTCAAAACGTTAATCCAGCACGAGCTGCAAAACTAAACAGATTTATTGTTGAGGATTATTTCAAGACATTAAGGACTGTGATGGCCGAGTTAGACGTTATGGATAAACCTCAGCTTATTTTTAATATGGACGAAAAAGGGTGCCAATTAACAATTCATAAGGAACCTGTAATTTTAACTCGCAAAGGAATTAAACGGGTACCCTTTGTGGCACCAGAACATGCCGAAAATGTGACTGTTGTGTCTTGTGGAAATGCTATTGGTCAGATAATTCCACCTGTTGTTTTGTTTAAAGGCCAGAGAAATAAACCTGAATTTTCAGATAATTTACCACCTGGGTGCAAAGCATTCATGACTGCAAAAGGCAGCATGACTTGTGATACTTTTGTTAAATGGATTGCACATTTTGCACAATACAAACCTCCTGGAAAAGTCCTTCTGATTTTTGATGGAGCAAAATCCCATCTCGATGCAAATATTGTTGAGGCTGCAGACACTCATGAAATCACATTGTTATGCCTTCCGAGTAACTGCACGCATGAATTGCAGCCAATGGACAAATCGGTATTTCGTTCTTTTGAATACCACTGGGACGATGAATTGCAGAGGTATTGGAGTCTTAATCCTGGTAGAAAATTAACAAAATCTAGTTTTGGTAATGTATTTTCAAAAGTTTGGCCAAAGGCAACAACCCCTTCAAACGTGTCTGCAGGATTTCGAGCAACTGGTATATACCCTTTTGACCCGACGATTATTCCAGAAACGGCATTTGCACCTTCAACACTGTCAGAGAGACCCCTAGAGAACCAAAACAATGCAAATTCCCCTGCAACTACAATTCCTAGTAGTCCTAATCCTGTCCAACAAACGATGGCTTCAGAATTAACAAGAAAACAAGAGGTTGATGGTCCCAGTACATCTACTCCAAGGGTTTCAACTAACAATCCTCGTCAAAAACAAAAACGGCTTCGACGTGTCTCAGATGACGACAGTTCTGACGATGAAAATGAATGGCAACCATCCGAATCTTCGACTTCTGAAACCAGTGAATCATCGGACGAAGAGTTGGAGGCTAACAAGTCTAGATCGTTTACTGAAATATTGAAAACACCAGAACTACCTGCCAAGTCTAAAGCACCACCCAAAAAGGCAATAAACTATCGAGCTGTCAAAGTTGTTAAATGGTTGTTTGCGGAGAAGAAGTTAAGTCAAAAGGAACCATCAATTGCCAAAAAAAGAGCGCCTCAGTCCAAACAACAAACAGCCAATTTAGATAGAGCTACGTGCAGTGGCGTTGCAACTCCTCGAAAGGAATCATGGTACTGCCCCCTTTGTAAAGAAGATAAACAAGAAGACATGAGGCAGTGTACTGTTTGCCAGACTTGGGTTCATGAAGAGTGCTGTGGGCTGATGGCCAAAGATGTCATACCCTTTTTTAGGTGCCCGTCATGCGAAGAGAGTGAATGAAGTTTAAGTTATCTAACTCGTTATCTAACTTAAGCTTTTTTACAATGTTCAAGTTCATGTACAAGTGTTTAAGTTTTTCTTTTGATTAATAAGAATTATTAATAACTATATTTTCTGGATCATTTAATTTCTCTTAAGTTTCTTTTAGGGTGCCCATAATTAGAACTTGATGCTCCTAATATGGGCACTTGATTTAATTTTTTTATGGGTGACTGTTTCAGAATAAAGACATATTTTTCAAATTCTGTGTATGATTTTGTATTCGTTCTGACCTAAAGAGCAAACCATTTTTTTTTCTTTGGCTTAATCTTAATCGATAAAGTTATTAATTGATATAATGCTTAGGGGTGCCCATATTTAGGTTACTTACCTTACATAGCATAACTGTCTCCATCAGAACGCCAATACTGAAATAAATTCAAACGATATCGGGCAGTTTATGCATTCCTTTTCATCTTTTTTGCGTTTTCGTTCGTCGTTTGAATACTAAATATTAATATTGCGTTCTCTTCGCAAATGTTTGCTTTCAATTAGAGAAAGCAGTGTATTCTCTCAGTTTTCCATTTGCGAGCTTGACTCTCAGGAGGGGGTTGATTCGGGTTTCCGGCAGGTTTGTCTAAGACGATACTCACTCCCTGTCTCCCCGGCAGCTTAGGCCGAAGATCTTTTCACGGAGGATTAACGTACTTAATTACTTATTTAAAATCTCTTTTCACTTCCTGCAAGGAGCTCATTTAAAATTAGTGATGCACGCAGACCTCGACTAGCTCGAGTGGATGAGGCGAATTATCCCCTGTTGTGGCTGGATCATTTTTTAAGACATTTATTGTTTTGTCATAAACGTAAAATTATAAAAAGTCTGGACGTAGCAGGTGCGTTATGGTAGTCAATGTTCATAGAACATAGGAAGACGGTTAAATTAGCAATGTTTTGTATAATTTCATGCTCGTTCCAAATATGAAAAAAAAACAAAATTTGTCGATTTCTTTTTTGTTCAATATCTAAGTAGGGTTTGATCTGACGTGTCTAAGACTTGCGCATGATCAAGACACTTTTTACAGTGTAATCTTTTTCTGCTATTCTCAACTTTGGATTGTCATTTGTCTTTAAACTACATGTATGAACGTTTGTTTTTATTATGGCAGCCATATTGAACTTTTTGCTCATGTGATAGCCTGTGAAAAGATCTTTCCAAAGATGTACAACACGCTTGAGAAATATTGTAATTGCACTAACAATTTTGAGAAAAACCGTTTTGAGGGTAGTAAGCTATGAAATCCAATACCAGAAAACAAATGACAAAAAAAAGTGCGCAAAAAGCAGTAGGCCATGAAGTCTAACAATAGACTTTTACTTTTAACATAATTTTCCGTAATGATTCACCATAAAAAAAATAGGAACTTTGAGCACACCAATGAATCGGCCCATTATTACAAATGATATTTTACATTACAACATTATCCTAAAAAATAGTTATAATTTAATTATAACAAAACCTAGTAAATAATTAATTTACTAATAGCAGATTAATGATTTACGAAGACGCCCTTGAAAATGGTTTATTTTTAAACGTAAGTCAACTGAAAAACAACAGAAGAAAGTTGCTATGGATATAACACTATCGCGACAATTAAGAATACTGTCATTCTTAATTATCTGAACAATTTGAGGTGTATTTAACACGTTGCTTAAAATTTTGTACTAAATAGTTTGTTTCCTGTTTATTTTAAATATTATTCAACAACATGTTCAGTAATGAAGAATATTTTGAGATGTTGGAATGTTATATTCGTTCTAACCGAAATACTGAGGCAGCTGCAAATTCATATCAAAACAACTAACCAGAAAGACGACAACCAAACACCAAAATATTTCGCAGGATAATGACCAATCTATTGAACGACGGTAGCTTCCACGCAAGAAACTACCAATGCCTAGAAATGAAGATAGAAAAAATACCGTCTTACAGTTTCAAACGAAACCGCAATCTGTTCGGTTTTATGGTGAACAAATTGACGTTCCAAAGAGTACGGTACACCGTGTATTAAAACAAAGTCATTACCATCCATACAAACCTACAATCGTACAAGGCGACAATGTTGACGATTACCCTAAGCGACTTCAATTCTGCAGATGGTATCAAAGACAATGTCAGCAAGATGAAAGTTTTCATTTGAAAATAATATGGTCTGATGAATCCAGATTTACAAATTGTGGTGTGTATAATTGCCATAATAGGCATTATTGGGAAAATTAAAATCCCCGTCTAAAGGAAAAAAGACGATTGCAAGACAGATTTGGTATTAATGTTTGGTGCGGCTTATTAGGTAAAAAACTGTTATTTTTATTTGTAGATTAGACAGTTAATTTTAAAAAATTTCAGGTAATTTCATTGTTGGTCCGTTATTTTTTGAAAATAATTTAGCTGGGGAAAGGTATCTTAATCTATTGAGAAATGATATCTTACCAACAATTAGAAGAGTTCATGATAATTTAGACGAGATTTGGTACCAACAAGACGGTTGTCCAGCTCACAAAGATTTTTTGTACTAAAATTTCAATAATCGTGTCATTTGTAACAATGGGCCGGTTCATTGATGTCCTCGAAGTCCTGATATAACACCCATGGATTTTTATTTTTGGGGTACTCTGAAGAATGATGTGTATAAATTCGATCCACCACAAAATATCAATGAATTACGAAACAGAATTACGGAAGCTATAAATCATATTAACCAAAACACCCTCACCAGAGTTTGCAGGCATGTTTCAAAAAGATGCATTGAACAAAACGGTGGCCATCCCGTGGGCTAGTTAGGGCCTTAAGGGCTGCCTGGCTGTCTGTGGCTATGAGGATCCGCTTGTTATAGCCCATCCTCTTGTTCTCCCGCACACAATGCATGATGGCGTACATTTAGTCCTGAAAGACCGTTGCATGGGCTCCGAGAGAAATACTATGACTTACCCTTGGTCCTTCCGAATAAACACCTGCCTCCGTCCCACGCTCCCCACCGGATCCGTCCGTGAACCAGATGAGCGCGTCCCGTGGTAAGACCGGCGTCTTCCCCCGCCATGCCTCGCGGTCAGGGATTTCCACTGTAAAATTGTTTTCCCTGCAGATTCGCGGGTTCGCGAAGTTCGGCCTCATTTCAACCATGGGCTCCTTCACGATCTCCTAAATTTTGCATTGGCCGCTGAAGCCGAGGTGGAGCTTCAGTCTGCCATTGCAGGCTAGTCTGTATAGTCCTAGCCTGGCCTCCCCCATGAAAACAAAGTGTGTGAGGGGGGGTGGTGGTGGGGGGCAGATCCAGCAACACCTCCATGACGGCTGTTGGGGTGCCCATACTAGGATTCGACGGTGATTTTTGCATGTATTTATTATACAGCGTGGAACCCAATTAGTTCTTAATTTTTTAATATACTGTATCAAATACCATTTCTGGGTTTGACATGATTGTAGAATTAAATGCTTTTCTTCCAAACAGTATTTATTTAGAAAACACTATGTGTTTCGCTTCTTATGAACAATCTTCAGGCAGTAAATACTTTTCTCGTTGTACTACAGAAACTGCACTGTATGAGAAATGCCAAAGTTGCTAATGTCTCATATAGTGCATATATATATATATATATATATATATATATATATATATATATATATATATATATATATATATATATATATATATATGTGTGTGTGTGTGTGTGTGTGTATTATCTTTTCCAAAGAATTATATATTAATGTGACCAGTTTGGGTATTTTTTTCACATTTACTGTGTTCGTAGTTGAATTTATACAAATAATAAAAAAAGCGTGCCTCCATGGCCGTGCGGGAAAGTCGATTCAGACTTTCCAATACGGACTCGGGGGACGACGGTTCGAGACTCACCGGCGGCGGATGATTTTTCAAATCACTGTTGTTGAGATCGAGCTCAAGGTGGAGGGTAGGTTAGTTTAGATGAGCAAAAAGGGGTCAGTAATGGCCTAATTGATAGTACGCATCTTACCTTTACCCAATATAAAAACATAATTAAAAATACTATTAAATATGTATTTCGTGGATGAGTCTTTCTTGTCCTGTGAGACTGGAAGATGGGAGATATGAACTATAATATTATATTTTCAAACATTCAGGTTCACTTTCTTTGTCAAATGATTATATCATATTACCTTATTTTGTGTTTTACGCTTACAATCCATTTATAAGTTTCATTTAATATTTATTCACCTTTCCAGCCTAATCATATAATAGTGGCAAAAAAGCAAATAAATGTTACTACATATTACGTTATTTTTATTATAAGCTTATTTTTTTGGGTTATTAGTGAATTTTCTTTAAAAAAAATCACAAATGAGGAGATCCCGACTTTTGAATTTTGAAAAAATGTCTTCAAATGAGCGTTAATTAGGCCCCCTAGAACACATATCCGGGGTCAGTTTCGATTGTGTGTTTTCTTTAGAAACAATTCATATCTCCGGAAATAACAAAGTAAGGGCAACCAAATTTGGTAGATCGTTTTATATCGCTATAGGTAAATTACCTACCATTAGCGCTGTAGGTCAAAAGACAAAAAAGTTATGGGCATTTAAAGAAAAATAAATTGGGGTTTTCCTCAAAACATCTAAAGTGACAATTTAAAACGTCAAAATTCGCAACATTTAGGCAAAGAACTTGAATCTAATACGGGCTATGGAAATAAAATGTCTCAAGAAGGATGTTTCATAAACACTGAAGTCTTAGTTTCAACCGTCATTGTCCTTCATTTTACTAAAATATTTGCAGAAAAATCATTTCAAATAGACCATTTCTCTGATGCTTGGCAGTAGTCTTAGCTATAGAGTTTATCGTTTAATGGTATATAAAAAATCAATAAACCTCAATATATCCGTTATTCTACAAGATAAGGAAAAAAATGTATACATTAATTATACATACATCTTAAAACATATTTCTACAATCACAGGGAAGCCCATAAGTCGTTGGTGATACAAATAAATTTTTTTAGTCGAAAACGCCTTTTGTTTTTGCATTTTCCATTGAAATATAATGCATGTTTGTAAGTAAAGAAATTCTGGACGCAGCAATTGCGTTATGGTAGCGAATTTTGATTAAATGCTCCATATTTGAAAAGCTCAATTTGCTATTAACCTATAAGGTTGACCAAGAAACGAATTTTTTCGGTTACACTTTAAGATTACGTTCGGAAATTTTTGTACATTTTCAAACAATAAAGTTATTTTGATGAAGCATGGCAGATTGTTTTTACTATATAGGTTATACTGGTAATCAAATTTGATGCCTGCTTTCTGAAAAAAAACACATATTTGCTATTAAAGACATTTTTATGAAAATTCACTACCATAACGCACTTGCTGCGTCCCGAACTTTTAAACTTATTAATATTTATAAACAGATTTTTGTAAAGTACTGACAACAATCAATGCATTTTCTGAAAACAACTCTACTGAAAAAACTCGGTCCTTGTCCCTTATGTGACGTAATTTTACAGATATTTCATTTTCTAAGGGACAATTCGATCCCGATATGCTAAAGACCTTTCCCTTCTAATAGGAAAATACCAAACCACCTCCTACCGTCTCGACTAACGAAGTTTCCATTTTAATCTTGTGAAATTAAAAAGAAACCAAAGAAATTTATTAGTCGGTGAATTTGCTTATCGGACTTTGGGGTCTTAGTAGCACTTGTTACTTTGAGTTAGTTGCCGCTACAACCATGAAGTTTTCCGGGATATGATGAAAAGTCTCCTATGAGTCTGGTATTCGATAAGAAAGTGCTTTCAGGGACTACGTAAATTACATTACGCAGTTCTCACTGATTTGAGAAAAAGCACACAGTTTTGCAACTATAAACTTTTAAGGTTTTCTTCAGTGCAAAAAAGTCGGGACGCAGCAAATGCGTTATGGTAGTAAATTTTCATAAAAATGTTTTTAATAGCAAATACGTGTTTTCTTAAAGAAAGCACGCATCAAATTTGGTTACCTGTATAACCTATATAGTAAAAATATTTTAATACCATATTTGATCAAAATAATTTTATTGTTTGAAAATTTCCAAACATTTTTCAAAAATAAACTTAAAGTGTTCTCGAAAAAAGCTAGTTTCATGGCCAACGAACCTTATAGGTTAATAGTAAGTTGAGCTATTCAAATTTGAAGCATTTAATAAAAATCGTTATCTTTATCCTTTGGGTTACCTAGCAATTTTTTTAATGTATTGTTTGTAGAAAATATTAGCAGCAAATTGGCTTTCTTAAAAATGCTATTAAAACCTCTCGTAATTCGCGGTTCAAATGGTAAACAGACAACGGTTTTGTCTGGTTTATTTTTTCTGAAAGTCGTAGATTCTGCTAACATTTTAATCAGTTTTAATTACAGGGATTTAAGACTCGACAGTGGGGGGGTCTGTCTGTATACCTTCCTAGAGGACGCAGTTCGCAACCGCTTGGCAACTAACATATAAATAGTAGTTCTAGTCTTTAATCGCTTAGTTTATTAATCCCTCTGATGACGGTAGCTTTGTTAGCGAAACGATCGTCAGGTCTAAAAACTGTATTGTGATGAATTGGGTTCTCCAAATTGTATTTACGTATATATACTATATATATATATATATATATATATATATATATATATATATATATATATATATATATATATATATATATATATATATATACACAGTATGTCCCAAACTGGATGGGAATGTATTGCTATCTCCGTTATTATTGGGGATAGGGAGACGGTTAAATTAGCAATGTTTTGTAGAATTTCATGCTCGTTTCAAATATGACTTGTATTTTGCTCTGCATCTTTTCATTTTTGAGTTATTTTGTCGATTTCTTTTTTCTTCAACATCTAAGTAGGCGTTGAACTGACATGTCTCAGACTTGCACATTATCAGGACACTTTTTACAGAGTAATCTTTTTGTGCTATTCTCAACTTTGGATTCTCATTTGTTTTTGAGCTACAGGTATCAATGTTTGTTTTTATTATGGCAGCCATATCGGATTTTTTGCTCATGTGATAGCCTGCAAAAAGAGCGTTCCAATGATGTACAACATGCTTGAGAAATCTTGTAATTGCACTGACAATTTTGAGAAAGACCGTTTTGAGGATAGTAGGCTATGAAATCCAATGCCAGAAAACAAATGACCAAAAAAATTGTTCAAAAAGCAGTAGGCCATGGAGTCTTACAATAGACTTCTACTTTTAACGAAATTTTCCGTTATGATTCACGATAAAAAAAATAGGAACTTTGAGCACACCAATGAATCGGCCCATTATTACAAATCATATTTTACATTACAACATTATCCTAAAAAATTGTTATAATTTAATTAAATAGGCAAGCCTAGTAAATAACTAAATTTACTAACAGAACTCAATAATTTACGAAGAGGCCTTTGAAAATTGTTTGATTTTTAAACGTAAGTCAACTGAACAACAACAGAAGAAAGGTTGCCATGGATATATTACTATCGCGACAATTAAGAATATTGTCATTCTTAATTATCTAAACAATTTGAGGTATATTTAACGCGATGCTTAACATTTTGTACTAAATAGTTTGCTTCCTGTTTACTTTAAATATTATTCAACAATATGTTCAGTAATGAAGAATATTTTGACATGTTGGAATGTTATATTCGTTCTAACTGAAATACTGAGGCAGCTGCAAATTCATATGAAAACAACTACCCAGAAAGACGACAACCAAACACCAAAATATTTCGCAGGATAGTGACAAATCTATTGAACGACGGTAGCTTCTACGCAAAGAAATTACCAATGCCTAAAAATAAAAAAAGAATTAATGCCGTCTTACAGGTTTCAAGCGAAAACCCTCCGCAATCTCTTCGGTTTTATGGTGAACAAAGTACGGTACAACGTGTATTAAAACAAAGTAATTACCATCCATACAAACCTACAATCGTTCAAGGCTTAAATGTTGACGATTACCCTAAGCGACTTCAATTCTGCAGATGATATCAAGGACAATGTCCGCAAGATGAAAATAATATGGACTGATGATTCCAGATTTACAAATTGTGGTCTGTATAATCGCCATACTAAGCATTAATTTTCCCTAATGATTCACGATAAAAGAATATTGTGATTTAACTTACAATACTTAATTAGGTAATAATGCTATGTAATATTATGTGAAACAGTTTAATAACGAAACCCGGCAATAACAAATAGAAACTTAAACTCCACAAAACACCACAATTAGAAACGGAACTGAACAAATAACAAAATAGTAACTGAAAAATACACTAAATAGAAAATTGTTCAATATGGCCACCGTTTGGTTCAATGCACTTTATACACTTTTTGGAAACATGCCTGCAAACTCTGGTGAGGGTGTTTTGGTTAATATAATTTATAGCTTCCGTGATTCTGTTTCGTAATTCGTTGATATTTTGTGGTGAATCGAATTTATACACATCATTCTTCAGAGTACCCCAAAAATAAAAATCCATGGGTGTTATATCAGGACTTGAAGCACACCAATGAACCGGCCCATTGTTACAATGACACGATTATTAAAATTTTGGTACAAAAATTCTTTGACGATTGTGAGCTAGACAACCGTCTTGTTGGTACCAAATCTCGTCAAAATTATCATGAACTCTTCTAATTGTTGGTAAGATATCATTTCTCAATAGATTAAGATACGTTTCCTCAGTTAAATTATTTTCAAAAATTTCAGGTAACTTCATTGTTCGTCCGTTCTTTTTTGAAGCGTCAAAATTGGCAACTTTTAGGCAAAGAACCTAAAACGAATACGGGTTATGTAGAGAAAATGTCGCATGAAATATATTTTACAAACCCTTAAGTTTCAGCTTCAACCGTCATTCTCGTTTTACTAAAATATTTCCGTAAAATTAATTGCAAATAAAAACTTTCTCTGGTGGTTTGGCAACAGTTTTAGTTATAGAGTTTATGGTTTAATATTCTATAACTAATTTTTAGCGAATTTTCGCGAAGCGACCGCGACTTTTGGATTTTGAAAAGATTTCTTTAAATGAGCGCGAACTAGGACCCCTAGAACCCAACAGTCCCCAACCCCGTACCCTTCGGTTCAGAGGCACACGTACTTACCACTGAACCACCACGGCTCTATGTACAGATTAAAACGCTATCCCTTCGTTTGGCAGCTGTATTATGAAGGCTTTGCAAGCACCTTATTAGACGCACAAGCTCTTAACTACTACATTGTACATCTCTATTTAGGTTCCAGGGCTAATATCGTCTGTCTTTTAACATATTTTGGTATATAAAGATACGTTACTAATTCGTAACTGCTCTTGTTGACTTCTCCCTCTTTAAAAACATTGAAAGACCCTTCAGTCGGTTTAATGAAGGGATCTTTAACGTTCCCAACATCGCATGGAAACGGTTCCGACGGCTTTACGTCATCTCCGAAGGGCGGAACGTGCAGACATTCAACTTGCTCAAATACAATGCCACAACCTCGGTTGAGGTTAATGTTACGGTATGTACTAAAAAAGTGAAAGGAGAACCCTGGGATCGAACCCAGTACCCTTCGGTTTAGAGGCATACGTTCTGACTATTGAACCACCGAGGCTTCAGGTACAGATTAAAACACTATCCCTTCGTTTGGCAGCTGTATTATGAAGACTTTGCAAGCACCTTATTAGACGCAGATAAAAATACGTTACTAATTCGTAACTGCTCTTGTTGACCTCTCCCTCTTTAAAAACATTGAAAGACCCTTCAGGCGGTTTAATGAAGGGCATATGAACATGATTTTGCGTATTTCAAGGCTTAAACGGGCGTGTCGCCTGAGGGAACTATCACTAAGCTGCGACCAGGCGATGCGGAGGTGGTCTAGAATTGTAAAACTCCCTTTCCGTGTTTATACCAAGGCAAGGAACCATCTGTCCGATAACATTAAAGGATCGTGCACACTGGAGAACAATTGTTGAGAGATATTTTGATCTGTAACCTGAGTTTTTATGAAGGGAGATTTGGGGGCAGTTTATAAAAAGTCTGGACGCAGCAAGTGCGTTTATAGTAGTGAATTTTCATTTAAATGTTTTTAGTAGCAAATATGTGTGTTTTTTCTTAAGAAAACAGGCATTAAATTTGGTTACCAGTATAACCTGTATAATAGAAACAATGTGCCATGTTTCATCAAAATAACTTTATTGTTTGAAAATGTACAAATTTTTCCGAACGTAAACTTAAAGTGTTCCCGAAAAAATACAAATTTTTCCGAACGTAAACTTAAAGTGTTCCCAAAAAAACTGGTTTCTTGGGCAACCTTCTGGGTTAATAGCAAATTAAGCTATTCAAATTTGAAGCATTTAATTAAAATTCGCTACCATAACGCACTTGCTACGTCCCGAATTTCATTTCTTACAGACATGCATTATATTTCGATTGAAAATGCAAAAATGCAATAACATAAGGCGTGTCCGATTAAAAAAAATTGTATCACCTACGACTTATGGGCCACCTGTGATTGTAGACATATTTTTTAAGATATAGCTCCAAGAGATCATATAATTAATGTATACATTTTTTTCGTATTTTCTATAATAACGGCTATATTGAGCTTTATTAATTTTTTAAGAAAATTTGACAAAAATTATATACCATTAAACGATAAACTCTATAGCTAAAACTACTGCCAAAACATCAGAGAAAGCGTCTATTTGAAATGCATTTTCTGGAAACATTTTAGTAAAATGAAGGACAATGACGGTTGAAGCTAAGACTTCAGGCTTTGTAGAACATTCTTCTTGAGACATTTTCTTTCCATAGCTCGTATTGGTTTCAGGTTCTTTGCCTAAATGTTGCCAATTTTGATGTGTTAAATCGCGACTTTTGAGAAAAACCCCAATTTATTTGTCTTTAAATGCCCATAACATTTTTGTCTTTTTACTTACAGAGCTAAATTTTGGTAGTTAATTGCCCTTACTTTGTTATTTCCGGAGATATAAATTTTTTTCGAAATAAAACACCACATTTTCCGGAAAAACCTTAGCCGATTTTCCTTTCTAACGAACTTATCCAAGCCACTTGCAAAAGGAAAGTATTCCCCAAATGTAATGAAAATCGGCCCATTATCTTTTGAATTATCGGTGTGATACGTATATATATATATATATATATATATATATATATATATATATATATATATATATATATATATATATATATATATATATATATATATATATATATTTTAATGTACCAGAAATGCATCTAAATTTAGAAAAATGGAAAGAGAAAATCTTGGGAAATTTACGTTATTCTTATTACAATATGTCTTGCCAGAGACGGGTTAAAAAGGGGGAATTTAAAAAGAAAAGTCGATAAGCATGCAAGGAGCTAAGTACTCAAATCAAAATAAATAAAAATAAACACCTTAATGCATGATAATATCAAAAATATCATATAAAATTAGTATTTGAAATCAAAGCGTGCAACTTACATAAAAAAAGGTTTATTTTCCAAAGACTGTACATTCAAAATTAAAATATTATATTTAATAAGGCAGTAGACGAGATCACTGAAGCT
Source organism: Tillus elongatus (assembly GCA_964006375.1). Lineage (NCBI taxonomy): Eukaryota > Metazoa > Arthropoda > Insecta > Coleoptera > Cleridae > Tillus > Tillus elongatus. The sequence goes on along the minus strand of OZ023266.1, from coordinate 10,676,713 downwards.
AATTAAAATAAAAAATCAGCATTCCGTGGCTGAATCACGTCTCCATCTTGATAGGTACGTTAAACGCAGCAAACAAATCATCAGAGTGATAAACTTTGGTACTATAACAATAAAATTCAATTAATTTAGGAAGCAAATAAGATAAAATGTGTGGAAAAATACGAACACAACATGATTAGAATGATATGAAGGTATAGCAATCAGAAATTATTGACATATTATAGATTACCTGTTATTTTGAGGTGCGATCCAGTACAATTATAACGTAATAAGGAAAACTTCTTTCCACAACAATTTTCATGATCAAAATTGACAGAAACCATAAATAGTAACTATATATATATATTGTGGACCATATCAGTGTCACGTCCATATAATTTGCAAATTGATAGTGCATGTCATTTCAAAATTTACATAATATGGCATTTCGGAATTTCCACAATATTTTGATAATACCTGTAAAATCAAAACAGATTTAATAATTTGAAAGCATTTGGTTGATTATATCATTATGAATCTCGAGAGTAACATAGTAGCAACGAAAATAAGGGAAAATAAAACGTAGGGATAATAAAAAAATATAATATATATATATATATATATATATATATATATATATATATATATATATATATATATATATATATATATATATATATATATATATATATATATATATATATTTAAAAAATTGTGGGAAACCCGTCAGTTGCAAAATAAAACTCTTTATTAAAAGCCGAGTTTTCGGAAAAGTTTATTCCATTCTCAAGGATATAACGTGGGTTTAATTTGTGTTTTTATTTGTGTTTTATTCATGTTTTACAAACATAAAAAACTCTAGACGCAGCAAGTGCGTTATGGTAGTGAATTTTCATTAAAATGTTTTTAATTGCAAATATGTGTGTTTCCTTTTTAAGAAAGCAGGCATCAATTTTGGTTACCAGTATAACCTATATAGCAAAAACAATGTGCCATGTTTCATAAAAATAACTTTATTGTGTGAAAATGTACAAAAATTTCCAAAAGTAAACTTAAAGTGTTCCCGGAAAAACTCGTTTCTTGGTCAACCTTATAGGTTAATAGCAAATTGAGCTATTCAAATTTGAAGCATTTAATGAAAATTCGCTACCATAACGCACTTGCTGCGTCCCGAATTTCTTTTCTTACAAACATGCATCGCTGAAAAATTCAAAAATGCAATAACATAAGGCGTGTTTGATTAAAAAAAAAGAAAATTTGTATCACCAACGACTTATGGGCCATCCTGTGATTGTAGAAATATTTTTTTAAGATGTAGTTCAAGACACCCTATAATTAATATATCCAAATTTTCTTCATATCTTTTATAATAACGGATATATTGAGCTTTATTGATTTTTTACGAAAATTCGACAAAAATTATATACCATTAAACGTTAAACTCTAAAGCTAAGGCTACTGCCAAGCATCAGAGAAAGGGTCTATTTGAAATGAATTTTCTGGAAACATTTTAGTAAAATGAAGGACAATGACGGTTGAAACTAAGACTTCAGAGTTTGTAAAAGATCCTTCTTGAGACATTTGATTTCCATATCCCGTATTAGATTCTTTGCCTAAATGTTGCCGATTTTGACGTTTTAAATCGCAACTTTGACGTTTTGAGGAAAACCCCAATTTATTTTTCTTTAAATGCCTATAGCTTTTTTGTCTTTTGACCTACATAGCTAAATTTTGATAGGTGGCTTACCTATAAGGATATTAACTAGCATACCAAATTTGGTTGCCCTTACTTTGTTAATTCCGGAGATATAAATTTTTTTCGAAAGAAAACACAAAATTTTCCGGGAAAACCTGGGCAGATTTTCCTGGCTAACGAACTTATCCAAGCCATTTGCAAAAGGAATTTTTCCACCAAATTTAGTCAAAATCGGCCTATTATTTGAGTTATCGGTGTGATACATATATATATATATATATATATATATATATATATATATATATATATATATATATATATATATATATATATATATGTATAAAGATATAAAAATTGAAACGGACCCCGGATATGTGTTCTAGGGGGCCTAATTCGCGGTCATTTGAAGAAATTTTTTCAAAATTCAAAAGTCGGGATCTCCTCATTAGTGAATTTTTTTTAAGAAAATTCACTAAAAAACCTTTTTATTATTTTGCAACTGACGGCTTTCCCACAATTTTTTAAGTAAATAACACTATTACCGTCACAAAAAACTGAATGAATATATATATATATATATATATATATATATATATATATATATATATATATATATATATATATATATATAAACATATAAAAATTTAAACTGACCCAGGAATTTTTTTCAAAATTCAAAAGATCCCGACTTTTCAATTTTGAAAAAATTTCTTCAAATGAGCGCTAATTAGGTCTCCTAGTACACATATCCTCATTAGTGATTTTTTTTTAAATTCATTAAAAAGAGCCAGTTCACCAGCAAGACAATTCAGGATACCCAACGGCCTGGAAAACCATCATTTCTATGAAAATCCACTACCATAACGTTCTTGCTGCGTCCATACTTTTTATGTGTTTGCTCAAGTTTTGGTCGGATTTTTATGCTGTCCTGATACTAAATTTAGAAAATGGATGTTTTAATTTTTCGCTAGACTTATTTGCGTAAGTTAAAGAGTTGAATGTATTCTATATTATTCTAGTGGACGGGAATACTTGTTGTAAAGCTTAAGTAGATTTCTTTTTCTTTATAATATCATCAATTAAATTTGGATTATAGCCATTATTAACCGCTATTTGTTTTATCAAATTAAGTTCTTTTTGAACATTTTTATTGGATAAAGGTATATGTATTGTGTCGGCCGCTGGGTTTAAATCAGCCTAAACTAAATTGACACATATGATCTGACAAAAAAATGGACTGTATGCGAAAACTAACGACTACAAATAAATCAAATATAATACCTCGAGTCCGTATGAAGCAAACATATATACATGTATTATAAATATGATGATATGATATAACAAAGAAAAACTTACCGGTCAACTGCGGTTTGACTTCTTGGTAAATGCTTCCAGAAAGGAAAGGGATAGACTAGTTAGGATGTAAGGAATCTGGAGGCACTAACAATTCACTTAATAAAACATATGTCGACTAACAAAACACACATATATACGTCTGCAGTTTCGAGAGGAAAAACAGTTAGTAATATTTCTAGTAAAACTGCTTAAGACGTCTACAAAACGACTGTTCTTGACAGCTTATCGCCCACAGGTACGATAAGATAATTTTGAACTTCAGTTTAATTTAAAAACAATACAGGGGTTGCCATCTGTCTCTCGATAAATCAAAATAAAAATTATTCTAGCCGAACTACTAATTAAACATAATTAACGGAAATATATCGCACAGCGGCGCCAACATGTATTAAACGGTGTATCATTGAATTATGGGCTGCGACTTTGTGTGCGTATGGATGATACGAAGTATAATGTATGGTTGTATCTGTATCTGTATACTTCCCATCATATGAAATTCTATATGAAAAATTCCAAATGACATCCTCTAATGACGGTAAGTTGGTTAGTGAAACGATCGTCGGTTTTTTAAAATGTGTTGTGGTTTCTCCGAGTGCAAATAAATTAATTTTGAATATGAATGATATAATTGCTCTTATAATTATTTTAGGAATTATGTTCTGCTATTGTAACGTCCTTGCTATTGCGACAGCTTTTTTCTTGTAAAAATCCGCTGAAATTGCAGTAAAGTAACTTAGTTATTAAAAGTAAATTATTTAACTTTCTATTCGTAATAGTTACCACAACATCAACATGTTCTGTTTTCGTTTCCGTATGATCAGACCATAACATGTTATGTTAGCTGAAGCTCTCCCTATCCTCCCTTGTGTTGGTCTGCTCTAGGGCGATGAGTCAGACCCTGGGCGGTGTCAAAACACTGATAAGGACATGCCAATTCTGACAAATCACCTGGAAACTGATACGACAGATGAGACAGTTCCACTGACATCTAGGCCTGGGATTTACAGTTTGATTTATCTGTTTTCTTTATAGCAAGAGACGTTCAACGTTCAACTAAACCAGCCCTATTGTTGTTGATGGGCGATAGCGGAATCGGGGTAAATACGAGGATTTTTCGTATTAATACTAAAAAAACTCTGGACGCAGCAAGTGCGTTATGGAAGTGAATTTTCATAAAAATGTTTTTAATTACAAATATATCGCTCTAATGCAAGCAGGCATCAATTTGGTTACCGGTATAACCTATATAGTAGGAACAGTGTATCATATTTTATCAAAATAATTATTTGAAAATGCACAAAACTTTTCGGAAAATAAACTTTAAATGTTTCTGAGAAAACTGGTCTCCTAGCCAATGAACCTTAGGTTAATAGAAAATTGAGTTATTGAAATTTGAAACATTTAATGAAAATTCGCAACCAAAACGCACTTGCTGCGTTCATACAAAAATTTTCCGAAAATACAGTTAAATGTTGGTTTCCTAACCAACAAAACTTACGTTAATAGCAAATGAGTTATTGAAATTTGGAGGATTTAATGAAAATTTGCTACCAAAACGCACTTACTGTGTCCAGATTTTTTCTTACAAATATGCATCATATTTCGATAAAATATGCTAAAATGCAGTAACGAATTTGTTCTACGAAAATTAGCCACAAATTATAGACCGTTAAACCATAAACTTCACTAAACCTACAGCGAAAGCATCAACTTAACTAAACCGACAGCCAAAACATCAGAGAAAGGGTCTATTTGAAATGAATTTTGTGGGAATATTTTAGTAAAATGAAGGACAATGACGATTGAAACTAAAACTTTAGGCTTTGTAAAACATTATTCTTGAGACATTTTCCTTCCATAGCTCATATTAGTGTCAGGTTCATTGCCTAAATATTACCAATTTTGACGTTTAAAATCGCGATTTTGACGTTTTGAGGAAAAGCCAAATGTATTTTTCTTTGAATGCCTGTAACTTTTTTGTCCTTTAACCTACGGAGCTAAATTTTGGTAGGTAACTTGCCTATAATGATATAAACCTGCGTATCAAATTTGGTTGCCCTTACTTTGTTAATTTTGGAGATATAATTTTTTTTCGAAAGAAAACACAAAGTTTTCCGGGAAAACCTCGGCGGATTTTCCTGGCTAACGAACTTATCCAAGCCACTTGTGAAAGGAAGGTACTCACCCAGTTTTATCAAAATCGGTCCATTATTTTTTTAGTTATAGGTGTGACACATAAATATATATATATATATATATATATATATATATATATATATATATATATATATATATATATATATATATATATATATATATAAACATATAAAGTCTGAAACCGACCTCGGATTTGGGTTCCAGGGGTCCTAATTAGCGCTCATTTGAAGAAATTTTTTAAAAATTCGAAAGTCGGGTTCTCCTCATTAGTGAATTTTTTTTTAAGAAAATTCACTAATATTACCTAAAGACGAATTGAGAAAGTAGTGATGCTTGATAACATTGTAGGAGAGTGGACATGGTTATCTAGACTACTAATAAACGTAACTAAGTGAAGATTTAGACCTGTGATGAGCACTGATAAGTACAGTTGGAGAACCCAAATCCCCCACAACACATTTTTAAAGACCTGTCGATCGTTTCGCTAACAAAGTTAGCGTCATCAGAGGAGGAATAATTAGAAATATCTTATATCCACAACTCGATTTATATTTTTCTGCAGGTAGTCGATCACTATCGATTTAGGGAGGTTCAACGACACCAAAATTAACATATTTCGTTTGCCGGAAATATCTGTATTTTTAGTGAATTTTTATTTTAAAAAATTCACTAATAGAAAGGTATCGATGGTGAGACTTTGCAAAAATTTTTTCAAATGAACGCGAACTAGGACCCCTAGAACCCATATCCGGGGTCAGTTTCAATTTTTGTATGTTCATATATATATATATATATATATATATATATATATATATATATATATATATATATATATATATATATATATATATATATATATATATATATCCGATAACTCACAAAATAATTAACCGATTTCGATTAAACTCGGTAAGTGCCTTTCTTTTATTAATGGCTTGGTTGAGTTCGTTAGCCAGGAAAATCGGACACCCCGGGAAAATTTTGAGGTTTCTTTCAAAAAAACATTTTTTTCTCCGAAAATTACAAAGCTGTTTTGATGACATTTAAAGGATATATTGCCTTAGGAGAGACCTTACTACGTACCAAAATTCAACTTTCTAAGTTTATAGAAAATTTAGTTTTTTATTATCTATCGGACGTGCTTCTGCCGGTATTTATTTTAGGACGCAATATAATAATAATAATAATAATAATAATGTCTTTATTTGTACTACAACCAAACTAAACTATACAAAATTCACAACAAGAATATAACCCACAATGTAGTACAGGGGCGAAGTTCAGTGCAACACATAAGCGTGTGCTCTGCTCTACCACTTAACCCCAGCATACACACTATCCACTATATACTATATACATATACTGGCACACCGCAATGGGAGACATCAGTCAAGGCCAAAAACAATGAACACTCATCAGCACCTCATCTAGTGAGCAAATAATAAACACGGCTGTGGGACGGAAAAGTATCCTGGAAAAGGGAAAGAACATGAGAATGATAGCAAAAAGAAAAAGAAAGAGAAAAAGAAAGAGAAAAAGAAAAAGGCAGGGCACCTGTTTTACGTTTTACACACACAAAAAAAAAACATACACGCTCATTCATCACTGCCTACCATGCAAATAACCAGTCATTGCCTTCCTGAAGGATCGCACCGATAACTTTTTCATGTCTTCTGGTATATTATTGTACACGCTACAAACATCGTATGAAAAGGATCGCCTGTAAATATTCAATTTATGCTTAGGCACGGACAATAAATCCTTCTTTCGTATGTTCACATTATGCACATCCGTGCGGTATCTTATTCTTCTGCACAAGTACCGAGGCAACCCTGACTGAATTATAGAATGGTAAAAGCAGGCTCTACGTAGTGTCATTCTGTTATTCATGTTCAACCAGCCACTGTCCCTAAGCTCACGCGATATGTAATCATACTTACGCACCCCATAAATGAACCGCAAGCACGAGTTTTGCAACTTTTGTATTCTACTCATATACTCGGCATCAAGACACGGATAGTACACCTGCGAGCAATACTCCAGCTGCGATAGGACCAGTGAATCACATAGCACAGTTTTCAGTCCACGCGAAAGATACGATCTATGTGGGTACAGTAGCTTTAAACCACCATATCCTCGCTGTAAACATTTGGAAACGTGTCTCCGATATCTGAAAGTAGCGTCCATGGTGAGGCCAAGATTCGTAACTTCTTCAAGCAGAGGTATCGGCTCCCCATTGACACTCAGCATTATATGCGGCTTTATAATATCAATACCTGATTTATGACCAAAAACAATTGCTGCAGACTTTTTTGCATTCAAATGCAGTGAGTGATCCAACGATAGTTCACTCACAATCCTCAAATCATCATTTATCTTGCTGAGTGCCTCACCGAGTCGTGACCTTGGAAATGAATAATAGAGCTGCGTGTCGTCCGCATACATATGTATTGTACAGCTTTTTATAAATGTTGGAAAAATATGCGTATAAAGGGTAAACAAAAGCGGGCCAAGGATTGAACCCTGGGGTACACCTCTACTCACCCCAATTGCAGCGGAAACATTGCCACGCAACTCTACATGCTGTGACCTACCAGTGAGGTAACTAGACAGAAGCCCAACGGATTCGCTGCCAATACCAATATAACGCAATATGTCTACCAGAAGATCGTGCCTTATGGTGTCAAATGCCCTTGTATAATCCAAAAGAATCAATACAGTAAACTTGCCATCATTGCAGGCTTGAAGAATGTCATCATTGACCTTGCAGAGGGCTGTTGTACAGCTAAAATTTGGCCTGAAACCAGACTGCACATCCGGCAAAATCTTATTTTCATCAAGGTATTGTCTCAGCTGCAGGCAAAGGACCTTTTCAAAAATCTTTGATAATATTGGCAGCAGACTAATTGACCTCAAATCCTTGAACTCTGTGGGCTCATTAACCTTCGACAGAGGCGCCACTCTAGCACACTTCCACATGTCTGGAAAATACCCAGCTAAAATACAGGAATTAATTATATTAGTTATGTATAGAGTAATACGTGGTGCACATGTTTTTAACATTTGAAGACTTATATTATCAATACCACTTGCATTACTTTTGATTTTATCTAAACATTTAGATATGGTTTCTGTGTCTGCCAGAACAAATTGAAAATCAGCTGGACTTTTCATATGTGCATAATATCTCTTATAATTATCATTTATAGAACCCACAGGAACACTATTCACAAAATAATCATTTAACTTATCTACGTCACTCAAGCTATCAGGAATGCCCACCCTAGTCCCTGTACCTTTAATATTCAGTCTATTTAATTCCCTATATAAATCACGCATATTTTTACCTTTCAGTGAATATTCAAAGTATGCCTTTTTTTCTCTAAGTATAGTAGCGCTGGTAAAATTTCTCAGAGCCTTGTAGTAATTCCAGTCCCCCACAGCCAGGGACCCACGATATTTTACTTTAGCATTATCCCTCAGCGACATAAGCATTTTTACATTATCCGTTATCCAAGGCTGCGGTGTCCTCGTGATTTTCTTAACTTTATAAGGGGCATGCTTGTCAAATAGTCCAGTAATAGTGCTGGTAAATATTGCAATTTTTTGATCAATATCACTCGTGTGGTAAATGCCATCGAGATCAGTGAAAATTGGATCCATCATAAATAAGTCATTATTAAAATGCCTGTAATCACGGCTTGTCACGATAACTGGCTTCCTAGCAGCCTTTCTCACGTCTAATATACAATATACCATATCATGATCCGATATCTCAGTCAGCGCAACACCTGATGCCACTACAATACCACTGTCTGATACCAAAATGTGATCCAGTAATGCCCCCTTTCGCGTTGGATCCTCTATCATTTGTCTGAAACCAATTTCCTTCAGCGAAACATTATACGCCCGGCTCATGGAATCATCTTTTAGTAAATCAATGTTCGTATCGCCGCAAATGATGATGTCATCAGTAAGCAGCAGCGCATTTCCAATTAAATTTTCAAGTTCATCAATGAAGATTTTGTAATTCAATTGATGTTTACGATACAAGGCCGCAAGAAAAATTCTTTTATCGTTTATATTCAGGCATACACATACCTGCTCTATACTGCTCGTTGTAGAGATCAAATTGTATTTTATGTGATCCCTTACATAAATAGCAACACCGGAGCCTCTCCTATCGTAATCCCCCCTCACCAAACGAAATCCATGCACATTCAGAACAGCGGTCGGTGTCTCAGAGTACAACCACGTTTCGGTGACACACAATATATCAATATCCTCATCCCCTATAAGTCGCTCCACCTCTTCCAAATGCGGCCGCAATGATCGCACATTCAACTCTGCAATTTTTAATTTTTTAAGATTCATCGCAAGCTGTATCCCCAAAAAGAAAACAATTTATTATTGACCAGTCAAATCACATCAGTCAAAATACACGTACTATAGTTCTCAAAGTGATAATCATACAGGCCCTGTATAGCAAACAAAAAGAAAATGTGAGAAGAAAAGATAAGAATGTATATGATTAAAAGTGCCTTATTATACACAAATATTAACACCAAAATTTAACAATTTAAAAGATGCCGATAAAGTAATATAATATCCAAGGTAACCGTTAAACAATATAAAATTTCGAGTTTAATGTCTACAAGTACGCCACTCAAAAAAATAAAGTATTTAAGAACGTACAAATCAATATTAGTCTACAACCGATATCACCCCACGCTATGCCAGCATCCAAAAAACCTAAAGTAAATAAACAAAAGCAAAAGTAAACAAAAATATTATACAAACAAAAACTGTAAATTCCACAAAAGTTATCAAGATAATATAAAACAATGCCTATGCAAAAACACACCTAAATAAATTCAAGATAACAGCCGTGCGTCTACAGATTACTTCTGTTTCAGTTCAGGTCAATGTATTCACATGTTAAGGTGAGCCCACGGACCAGTCACCAACACAACGCAAACATTACAAGTTAATACATATTATCAAACTTCCATTTTCTTACCACATCATTTTCTCTATAAAAAATGGTACCACCATTAGTCCACACATTCCTGGCGCCATACTTCACCATGACTTCTCTACATGCAGAAAATCTGTGCGATGTTAAATCTTCCTTAATCACAATACTAGTGCCCTTCAACTTGCTCTTATTTCTGAAAACATCCTCCTTGACACGCCTTCCGCAAAATTTGACCAGGATAGGTCCACTCCCATCTCTTCCCACTGGTAGACGGTAACACGCCTCAATGTCGCCCCTGTTGAACCCAGCCATCCCCAGCCTTTGATGGCACAGTCCAACAACAGAATCAGGCAGCTCTTCGCCCTCAACCTCTGGAACTCCATATATTCTCACATTGTTGGCCCGTTAGCTGCTCCACTCTGTCCAGCTGATAATGGGCACTCTCCAGCTTCTTCTCCAGGCGCGTAAGTCGTTCATCATACGCTTTAAATTTTTGCTCAAGGAGTGGGCCCACCTTCTCACTAATCACTGTCGTTAACTTGTCCACTAATTCGTTCATTAAGTCATGTGACGACAAAATGCGTTCCACCACCCTCTGAATCATATTTTCCTCTTCAGGGGTAGGTTTATTACTACGGGTATACTTATTACCACCCATGTTCACAAAAAACAGCAATTAAACCGTACGAATAACTTGTTTTCAACCTAAAAACGTGGGAGCTCAACCCTACACGTCTACTCGCGCCAACACATGTATCTTATATATATATCAGGAGACTGCTCATAGGCGGCGGAGCGACATTCTTAGATTTTTTATTATTACTATGTTTAACTATATATATATATATATATATATATATATATATATATATATATATATATATATATATATATATATATATATATATATATATATATATATATTATATATACTTCGGAAGGCGTTTAGCTGTTTTTATTGATTTCAGATTATCCTTATTAACGTAGTACGCTAATCCAATAACTCAAAGACTTGTGCTGTACAGTAACGTAATTTAATATTTATTATTGTTTTCAAAATTGCTTGGCAGTAAGAATCCAAATTTCGAACATCAAATTTTGACATACCAAATATAATTTCTTTTTGCTTCCAATTTTTTCCATCTGATGCCTTAACCGTTGCCTTCATTTACAACAAATCTTCATATCTTTATTCTACTTTTCCATATACAATTCATCCATATTTTTGCCAAAATAATCAATTTTATTTAAGACCAAAAATGACACTATTGTCACTATTACCCCAAATACGTCTGGCGACGGAAGATCTATCGATAGTATCGTATCTTAATTCTGCTAAATTTTCTTTGAATCTAATTCCACTAGATCTTTTTGAACAACTTATTTCATAAATTCCCGACATTTTGGCCGTACTATCCTTGTCTTTTGGATTACAATTTAGCACAATTAAGAGACGGTACTATATGCCAAATTTTATCAAAATAGGCCCATTATTTTTTGAGTTATCGGTGTGATATATATAAACTGAAACTGACCCCGGATATGGGTTCTGAGGGTCCTAGTTCGCGCTCATTTGCAAAAAATTTTCAAAATTCAAAATCGGGATCTCCCCATTAGTGAATTTTTTTTTCTACGAAAATTCACTAATAGAGTTGTGGATATAAGATATTTAGAATTATCCATCCTCTGATGACGCTAACTTGGTTAGTGTAAGGATCGTCAAGTTTTTTAAATGTGTTGTGGTAATTTGGGTTTCTCCAAGTGTGCTTATCAGTGCTCATCACAGGTTCCAATCTTCACTTAGTAATTTAAGGTATCACCAAAGAGTATGTTATTTACTTACAAAAACTGTTAGTAGAGTAACTAATGATAGTAAGTTAATCAATCATTTTATAGCGTAATTACGTTATTATATTATAGGAATTAGCCTAGGGAAGGCGGTATTTTTGACGTCCCCTCTCTCACGGTGCCATTATTCTGATTACAATTAAACATTATTATCTGAAAAATGAAACACACCATTATAACAAGCTATAAATCATAGTCTCTGTGGTAATTGACAATTTAATTTTATATATGTATATCTGGCGTCTCTTTTTATAGTTGTGTTTGTCTGTGACGTATTACGGTGCTACACAATTAAAAGGGGAGTGAATTAGTGTTAGAGATTGTAAAACGTTACCACCAGAAGTGTAAGGTGTCAATGAGTCAGAGACTTCTATCAACCTTCAATATTAGATATCATTACAGTATGCAGGCGATGTCGAAACTATGACTGTCCGTCTCTAGTAGCGCTTTTCATTTCAATGTAGCTTTCGCATTAAATCCAATTGTATCACGTTTTAGCGAATTTTTTTTTTTAAATTCGCTTATGGGGAGATCTGTGTTTATATATATATATATATATATATATATATATATATATATATATATATATATATATATATATATATATATATCCGACCGATAACTCAAAAAATAATGGACCGATCTTGATAAAATTTGCAGAGTACCTTCCTTTTGCAAGTGGCTTGGATAAGTTCGTTAGCCAGGAAAATCGGACCAGGTTTTCCCGGAAAATTTTGTGTTTTCTTGATAAAAAAAACTCTGGACGCAGCAAGTGCGTTATGGTAGTGAATTTTCATAAAAATGTTTTTAATTGCAAATATGTGTGTTTCCTTTTTAAGAAAGCAGGCATCAATTTTGGTTACCAGTATAACCTATATAGTAAAAACAATGTGCCATGTTTCATAAAAATAACTTTATTGTGTGAAAATGTACAAAAATTTCCAAAAGTAAACTTAAAGTGTTCCCGGAAAAACTCGTTTCTTGGTCAACCTTATAGGTTAATAGCAAATTGAGCTATTCAAATTTGAAGCATTTAATGAAAATTCGCTACCATAACGCACTTGCTGCGTCCCGAATTTCTTTTCTTACAAACATGCATCGCTGAAAAATTCAAAAATGCAATAACATAAGGCGTGTTTGATTAAAAAAAAAAGAAAATTTGTATCACCAACGACTTATGGGCCATCCTGTGATTGTAGAAATATTTTTTTAAGATGTAGCTCAAGACACCCTATAATTAATATATACAAATTTTCTTCATATCTTGTATAATAACGGATATATTGAGCTTTATTGATTTTTTACGAAAATTCGACAAAAATTATATACCATTAAACGATAAACTAAAGCTAAGGCTACTGCCAAGCATCAGAGAAAGGGTCTATTTGAAATGAATTTTCTGGAAACATTTTTGGAAAATGAAGGACAATGACGGTTGAAACTAAGACTTCAGAGTTTGTAAAAGATCCTTCTTGAGACATTTGATTTCCATATCCCGTATTAGATTCAAGTTCTTTGCCTAAATGTTGCCGATTTTGACGTTTTAAATCGCAACTTTGACGTTTTGAGGAAAACCCCAATTTATTTTTCTTTAAATGCCTATAACTTTTTTGTCTTTTGACCTACATAGCTAAATTTTACCTATAAGGATATTAACTAGCGTACCCAATTTGGTTGCCCTTACTTTGTTAGTTCCGGAGATATAAATTTTTTTCGAAAGAAAATACAAAATTTTCCGGGAAAACCTGGGCAGATTTTCCTGGCTAACGAACTTATCCAAGCCATTTGCAAAAGGAATTTTTCCACCAAATTTAGTCAAAATCGGCCTATTATTTTTTGAGTTATCGGTGTGATACATATATATATATATATATATATATATATATATATATATATATATATATATATATATATATATATATATATATATACAAATATATATATATATATATATATATATAAATATATATATATATATATATATATATATATATATATATATATATATATATATATATAATATATATATATATATATATATATATATATATATATATATATATATAAACATATAAAAATTGAAACGGACCCCGGATATGTGTTCTAGGGGGCCTAGTTCGCGGTCATTTGAAGAAATTTTTTCAAAATTCAAAAGTCGGGATCTCCTCATTAGTGAATTTTTTTTAAGAAAATTCACTAAAATCATATCTCCGGAAATAACAAAGTAAGGGCAACCAAATTTGGTACGCGTGTTTGTATTATAAAGAGTGAACTCCGTACCAAAATTTAGGTCCATAGCTTTAAAGGCAAAGAAGTTATGGGCAGTTAAAGCAATAAATGTTGGAGTTTTCCTCAAAACGTCAAACTCGCAATATTAAACGTCAAAATTGGCAATGTTTAGGCAAAGAATGTAAAACAAATACCATTTGTGAAAAGAAAATGTTGCAAGAAGACTGTTCTGCAAATCCTTAAGTTTCAGATTCAACCGTCATTGCCCTTCATTTTACTAAAATGTTTACAGAAAATCCATTTCAAATAGACCTTTTCTCTGGTGCTTTGGCTGTCAGTTTAGTTAAGTTTGGTAGCTGTTTGGATATTTATTTGTAGGTTTAGTGAAATTTATGGTTTAACGGCCTATAATTTTTTTTAGCTAATTATCGTGGAACAAATTTGTTAAGGCATTTTTGCATTTTTTATCGAAATATGATGCGTTTATCTTTAAAAAAATCTGGACGCAGTAAGTGCGTTTTGGTAGCGAATTTTCGGTAAATTTGCAGTTTGGCTCCCGAACGCTTTTCAAAACACTGTTTTCAGAAACCTGCCTAGACCCCCCCCCCGGATCCACAAACCCCAAGAAAAATTTCTTGTTTACACTCCCCAGGGAAGTTACGGGACCAGGAGTGAGTAGGGGTGTATAATTTTTTTTAACTAATTTTCGTAGAACAAATTCGTGAATGCATTTTTCCATTTTTTGTCGAAATATGATGCGTTTATAAGAAAAAATCTGGACGCAGTAAGTGCGTTTTGGTAGCGAATTTTCGGTAAATTTGCAGGTTAGCTCCCGAACGCTTTTCAAAACACTGTTTTCAGAAACCTGCCTAGGCCCCCCCCTGGATCCACAAACCCCAAGAAAAATTTCTTGTTCACACTCCCCAAGGAAGTTACGGGACCAGGAGCGAGTAGGGGTGTATAATTTTTTTAACTAATTTTCGTAGAACAAATTAGTGAATGCATTTTTCCATTTTTTGTCGAAATATGATGCGTTTGCAAGAAATAAATCTGGACGCAGTAAGTGCGTTTTGGTAGCGAATTTTCGATAAATCTGCAGTTTAGCTCCCGAACGCTTTTCAAAAAACTGTTTTCAGAAACCTGCCTAGGCCCCCACCCCTCTGGATCCACAAACCCCAAGAAAAATTTCTTGTTCACACTTCCCAAGGAAGTTACGGCACCAGGAGTGAGTAGGGGTGTATAATTTTTTTTAACTAATTTTCGTAGAACAAATTCGTTAATGAATTTTTCCATTTTTTATCGAAATATGATGCGTTTGTAAGGAAAAAAACTGGACGCAGTAAGTGCGTTTTGGTAGCAAATTTTCGGTAAATTTGCAGTTTAGCTCCCGAACGTTTTTCAAAAAACTGTTCAGAAACCTGCAGGTGGGGTCCTAGTAATGTCTCTGAAAACAATTTGTTGAAAAGCGTTCGGGTGCTAATCTGCAAATTTACCAAAGTTTCATTAAATCCTTCAAATTTCAATAACTCAATTTGCTATTAACGTAAGCTTTGTTGGATAGAAAACCAACATTAAAGTTTATTTTCGGAAAATTTTTGTATATTTTCAAACCATAAGTAATTTTGATAAAATATAGTACATTGTTTCTACTACATAGGCTATACCGGTAATCAGATTGATGCCTGCTCGCATTTGCTATTAAAAACATTTTTATGGAAAATCACTTCCATAACACATTTGCCGCATCTAGACTTTTGAAAAATGTTTATATATTTTTAAACAATAAATTTGTTTCAATGAAATATGATACATTGTTTCTACTATATAGGCAAACAAGTTTGATGCCTGCTTTCATCAAAGAAAGACATTTGCTATTAAAAATATTTTAAAGAAAATTCGCTACCATAACGCACTTGCTGCGTCCCGAGTTTTTTAGAAGCTTTACATTTCTTTTTACCAAGTATGTGTCCTTTAAATAATGTTGTCTGTTGTTGAATATGTCGAATATATGTTGCCTTGCTCGTCTCTTTCAGCAAACATCTTTGCTCCCTCGCCTCTTTTGGCTCACTTTTATTATTTTATTAGTCGTTCTATCGACGCACCTTATCTTTGTCATTTTTCTCCTATATTGATTGTGGTTGCCCTTACTTGGTGAAACTGGTCCATACTACATACAGGCTTTGAGATTACTTATCTGGCTGCACTGTTGGGTTAGATGTTCTCGGATGTTGTTCAACGTTTCTGTGACTAGTTTCGCTGCTTGACAGCATTCTCAGACAGATTAAAATTGAATTAGTACGAAATCATGACAACTACAAATAAAGATCTGTTGCTATGTTATTATATGATGTTTTGATCAAAAAATTCATCAAATTTAAAATGAAATGAAATGAAACACAGATGACGGATGAGGCTTTCAAAATATCTACGTGATGTATGTCAATATTTAACATAAAAGATACAACTAGCGTATAATAACTATAATAACAGTTATAACAATAAAATAACTAAACAATAACAGTAATAAAGCAGTCTCTATACAACGAAAGTATTATTACAACTTTTTTGAAAGAATAGTTCAATTTATTTTCTTTGACTTATTTATTTAGAAAGAAGAATATCCAAGAAAGGGGAATTCATTAAATCAGTTTGCTCGTTTAAAACAAGGTAGCTATTGTCGTGTGTGTGCTTTTTGACTTCCAAAGCTTCAAAAAAGTCTAGTTTACGTTTTTCAATACAAAAATGTAGTGGTTGTATGCGGTTATTTACTGTAGGTTTATGTTCGGTATCAATAATATGTTTTGCAAATGTAGATTTGTCAGGGTGGTTATTTCTAAATGCAGAAATATGTTCCTTGTATCGGGTGTTAAAATTTCTAGAGGTTTGGCCTATGTAGATTGCATTACAATGTGTACAAGCTAATTTATAAACTCCAGCTTTTGTCAAGAAACAAGTGTTTTCTTTCGCGTTAAAAAACAAATCACGCGTCGTGTTGTACGATTTAAAAGCTACATTTGTATTTGTACAGGTATTTAAAATTTTTGAAATGTTTTCTGAGATGGTACCAAAATAAGTTATCGAAACGCACCTGTTGTCTTTTTTGTCTCTGATATTTGGATAAATTTAATTAATTGCTAATTTCTCCATGACTACATTCACAAGATTCTGTCTATTCTCTTTATATACTGCTTAGTCAAAGCCCAGCTTTCCGCGCTAGTCACTCCATACGTATGACTCGATGAACCTCTTCCTCGGGTCCAAGTTGAAATGTTTATTAGTAAAAAGAGTACTTTGTGTATTGACTTTTTTCGTTAACATCGCGAGCCTCCTTCTCAGTTGTTTGCTATGTTTACCATCATCCGTAATAATAATTCCAGTAAGTACACTTGGAGAACCCAAATCACAACACATTTTAAAATACCTGACGATCGTCTCACTCACCAAGTTAGCGTTCTCAAAGGATGACAAATTCTAACTACATTAAAAACTAAGATCACCTTATATACCGGATCTTAGGTAAAGAAAAACGTAACCGAGAGGGGAACTAGTTGCAGGCAAATTCTGCAGTGTATTATATTTTTATCGTCGGGCGAGGCCTTTGAACTGTCTTTATTAGCTAATCTAAAAGGTGTCGATCTCTAATAATTTTGAGAAGGTTCAACGACAACTAAATTAACATAGTTTCGTTTGGCGGAAATATCTGTATTCTTATGTTATTTCTAGGACGTGTTCAAACGTGGGAATTTATTTTACAAAGCAACCGATCAGGTGACTTGTAATCGGCGGTGGAGAAACGTTCATACATTTTTTGTTGTAACTATATTTCCCAACATATATACTCTCGAACGCGTTTAGCTATCCTGGATGTCTAACTTTTTTTTAATTTTAGATTATCTTCATTAACGTGATGATGTTGGGATATGTCGAGCGACGGAAGATTTATCTATAATACCGTATCGTAATTGGGCTAAGTGTTCTTTGAATCCAATTTCAATTGATCTTTTTGTTTGTCCGACGTAATTAAGATTACAATCGTTAGAACTTATTTCATAAACTCTCGATATTTTGGCCTAAAAAAACTTGCTAGGTAACCCAAAAGTCAACACACCCACATACACACACACACACACACATCTGAACATATAAAAATTAAAACTAATCCCGGATATGTGTTTTAGTGTGCCGGACATAGGCGCGCGCACACGCGAATATTTTTTTAATGAAAATTTGTACAAACCAGGTAATTTTTTTTCAAGGAAATTGTAAGATTGTGGGAAACAGTATGATAATGATATTTTAATTTACACACATTTTTTTTTTCAAGAAAATTTGTTAGGTGTAAAGAAAGTAATGAGCTTTTTACACAGATCAATGTGATTTATATTTTGCTTTAAAAAAATTATTCATGACGTAAAATTTTAGCAGTTCGAGCAAATAATTCTGTAATAAAACATGACAATGAAGAAAAAATAAGGGACGCAAAAACACAAAAAGTTCCAATAAGAACACAGGCGCTATCCACATACTAATTTATATGCAAAAGAGATCGTCTCCACGAATATCTGCATAGGTATTTTATCTTTTTTATAGACTTCCTTGTCAAGTTAATAACAATGCATTGGCAGCGTATGTCTGATGGGCTTTTTAAAATAGGGGAACATCACATCTTCGCTGCTAGAGAGCACTCAGATCCCCAACAAAACGGAGATGAGTTGAACAAGTGAAATGAAGCGGGTAAACCAAGTTACCAGCAACAAGATTTTCTTTATACCCGCTCTGCAATGCTGGTGTGTATAGCTTATTTTAAAATTGTAAAAAAATGTGTCATGCTGAAAGCTATGTCACTTAAAAACAAAATAACCAGGCCTGGTTATTGCCAGTTAATTACGGCAAGTTGTAAGAACAACTTGCTATTCAGAGGGTGGTAATTAAAACTCTTTTGTGTAAGGGTGTGCCATGTGTTGTCTCTTACATAATATACACTGTAAACAGAGAAAAGGGGGCGAAAAAAATCTATAAATACAATACACGGGTTTCAACAGAAGTCCGTATCACAACTTGTAACGATTACTTTTTTATATATCGTTACTACGTTAAATACCTAAAGAAAACCCATAAGAAACTCCCCCAATCTACGGTGTCACGTCACCCGTGCCTAGGTATAGATCGCACCAGGGCGATAGTGTCGTGAACGGAACCTCTGGAGTACCGGGCAACCCTCCAGCGTAACCCGCTTTGCACCACACAGGGGGTTCTGATGGTGTGGACAGTATTTCCCCCATTCTCGTGGGAACAACATGAAGATCATAAATACATATGGAACCAAAACCAATGAGGCTCGAGGAGTGGCTCCGGCTACAGACTTGTGCCTTGAGTCTATTCCGGAAACGAAGACAAGCTAGGGGGCGGCAGCGTCCGCGGACTTTGGAGGTCTCACGACCGACGTAGTTACGGAGGATCGGCAACAGACCTGTCCCCGACACCCAAGCTGGATGCTGGGTCCCACTGGAGGGCGGCGAGGTTCGCGGACTCTGGGGACCCCTCCACCAGTGAGGACCCTATTGTAGTGGTAGAGGGACTGCCCCAGCAGTCCAAGCGTATTTCCAGGGCGCCAAGAAAGAAGCTCCGGAGGGTGCAGAACATGGCGACCGGGAAGAGACACCTGTAAACACGCAAGAGGGGAGTACGAGTCAGAAGAGGACGCGCTCGGACTCTAGCATGCCTACTACTGACTGCGGAAAACGATCGGGGGCCTCGGTCAGATTTCGGAGGGGGCGGACTTGACAGCCGTCGAGCCCAAGGAACTCCCAAACAGACGCAATGTCGTACGGATCCCTGACACTGTCCCGCAGGAGACGGTGATCAGTAGACTGAAGATCCAGAACCCTGAACTGGGGGACACAATACTGGTCGGTCCTAAGCAGGAAGGCAGAGGAGAAAGGACAGACTCTCGCCTTCTCGATCGACCAGGCGTCTTACAGAGTCCTTGAAGGAACCTCCTTCGAGGCATTCTGGGGCCTGAGAAGGGTTAGCTTCCGCCAACTTGGGAAGCAACCAGCGGTTAATGGGACTTAGGTTCCTTCAGGTCAACCTCCAACACAGTAGGGCAGCCACGGCCGGACTACTGATGACTCTGAGGAACACGGATGTGGCCAACTGCCCCCTGAGAATGAGGGCGTCCACCAGGAACGTCCCGTGGTGGAACGAGGACCTCAGGCAAATGAGGACGCAGGTTCGTAAGCTGTTTAACGCGGCCAAAAGGTCGGGAGCATGGGATGAATATAGACAGGCCCTAACGACCTATAACAAAAGACTGAGTGACGCCAAGAAGGAGTCGTTGAGGAGGCACTGCGAGGAAGTGGAGAAGACATCCGAGAGTACTCGACTACACAAGATCCTGCCCAAGGGCACTGAGACCAACATAGGCTCCCTTAGAACATCCACGGGTGGCTTTATATCTCCGGAAATAACAAAGTAAGGGCAACGAAATTTGCTACGCAGGTTTATCTCCTTGTAGATAAATTACCCCTGCCAACATTTAGCTCTGTAAGTTAAAAGGCAATATGATCACTTCGGAATGTATGGAAGTGAGCTGTAAATTTTATAACTTTAAGGCCTCGTTGGATATATGAAATCAATATTTGATGTTTTTTCTGTTTTCGTATTAAGACCTTTAGTCCATATCTTACAGAATTGATCTAAAAGAATTGTGTAGTATGTTTACCTAGTGATTTACGTGTCTTTATTACAGTCAAATTAAACAAATACTTTCTAAAACTGAATATATTCATAGGGATTATCCAGTGCATTCTTGACAGTGGGCAAGGGCATTAATAAAAAGACTCGGGATGAGGTAGATGCACAAGGGGTAGCTCCCCTTGTTTGCATGAAACCGCAGCTAAAACTCTCCCCTTAGTGAGAGCTTCCGTAATTCCCTTTCACCCCCCTGCTTTAACGGCCACCTACGCAACTTAAACCTCTGCGTTATACCATTACAAATACACCACATACACTGACTGGATTCAATGTTTGACTAATTTTATAGATCCAGCAGCTTCGACGGACATCTGCCTTTGTCAGCCTTCTAGACAATTTAGTCAAGAGGCTGAATCATGTTATGTAAATCTTTTATATATGGGGTGGAAAGTTGATTGTGTTAGTGAATTATTCAATTGATCATTGATCATCTGTCAGCAATTTTCAACAAGTTTTATCGTATCTGGCAGTTACAAGAGTTGCATACAGATGAGATAGTTTTATACAGGGTGTTTTGTTAGAGAGATAGTTTCACAGATTCCACAATCCCAGCCGATTGCGAGAGCCATAAAAGTGAATCCTCCAATCACTTTTAGTACCTGCAGACCGAACAAAATACATGAACTGACATATAATAATGGATACAGCAAATAATTAATAATTATTCCTATAATTATTATTTAGCAAAATACAAAAGTCGCGATCTCCTGGTTCGCAATTATTTTCTACAAGAATTCGCTAAAAAATTTC
This sequence comes from Tillus elongatus, assembly GCA_964006375.1. Classification (NCBI taxonomy): domain Eukaryota; kingdom Metazoa; phylum Arthropoda; class Insecta; order Coleoptera; family Cleridae; genus Tillus; species Tillus elongatus. The sequence goes on along the minus strand of OZ023266.1, from coordinate 10,654,964 downwards.
CAGAAAACATTGTTTACAGAAAACATTTAAGCCAAAAATTCGCAACAGAATATTTTCCCTACCAAAACTGGTTGAAAAAAATTTACGTAAAAAATTGTATAAAATATTTTTTACGAAAAGTTCCTGAAACGTATTTTTTTTTGTACGAAAATTCATTAAAACACCATTTTTCGCAAATTTCGTTGAAAAAAATGTTCCTTCAAAGCTTTGCCAAACATTCTTTCACACAAAAATTCGAAACAAATGTTTTTTCAAGAAAATCAGAACCAATTTCAGTGAATTTTCTTTAAAAAATCACTACCGAGGAGATCTGTGTTTATCACACCGCTAACTCAAAAAAGAATGAACGGATTTTGATAAAATTTGGTAGGTGCCTTCCCTTTGCAAATGGCTTGGAGCAGTTCGTTAGCCAGGAACATCGAACCAGTTTTTCCTGGAAAATTTTGGGTTTTCTTTCTGAAATTTTGATATCTCCGAAAATAACAAAGCTATGGCAACCAAATTTGGTACGTAGGTTTACACTATTAAACTTACCCTGCATGCCAAAATTCAGATCTCTAAGTTGAAAAAAAATTATAGACATTTAAAAAAAAATTGGGGTGCCACTGATAACAAGAGAAATGCACAAAACCAAATTATTTTGTGTGAATAACAAGACCTATTCTATATTACAGACAAAGATTAGTTTTTTTTGACGGAGAAAAGTCAGGAAATAACAGGAAAATTACTTTGAAAAAAATGTCAGAATTGTGAATTTAAACGTCAAAATTTGCAATTTTTAGATGGAGAACCTGAAGCAAATGCGGGCTATGTAAAGCAAATGTCATAAGAAATGTGTTTTACAAAGCCTTGAGTTGCAACTTCAACCATCCATCATTTTAGTAAAATATTTGCAGAAAAAATAGACTGATGATTTGGCAGTAATTTAAGTTATAGAGTTTGTGGCTTAATAGTCTATACTTTTCGTAGAAAAAAAATCGTTATTGAGAAGCCCGCGACTTAAATTTTTTTAATATTTCTTCAAAGGAGTGCAAACTACGCGCCTCCGAGGTCGATTGCAGTTTTTAAATATTTACCTTTTTTTTTTTTTTTTTTTCAACCACACACCTCGAGGGCTCACAGTCTAAATACTATCGTGGGTGTCGACAAGAAGGAAAGAGGCAACTTGTTAATTCTGGACTTGAAGGTTTGGAGGTTCGGAGGAGAAGGAAAACATGTGCCGGCAAGGAATTCCACAACTTGGAAGTCCTCGGGATAAAAGAGCGGGCATAACAAGATATTCTATGTCTGGTGACCTGGACAGTAAAAGGGTGCATTAGCTCTGTTCCCCTGGTACATCTGTTGGGGGCAGCAGGTGGAGCTATTATGGAAGAAAGCTGCTCTGAGCAGTGCCCGTGCAGATATCTATAAAAGAGAGAGAGAGAGGTCACCAACGGCACGTCGGTGGGCAAGGGATGGCAGCCTTTGGGTGAGGGTAGGGTCACCGATGAGACGTGTAGATCTCTTCTGAATTGAGTCCAGGATAGCGAGTGTACAAGCGGCAGCGGCACCCCAGATGTGGGAGCAGTATTCGAAATTTGGCCTTATTTGTGAAGTATATAAGGTATAGAGATTAGCTGGTGAAAAGTATTTGCGAGCCCGGAAGAGGAAACCTAATTTCTTAGCAGCCGCTTCTGCAATTGATGTAACATGTTGGTACCAATTTCGTCCACAGAAATGCTAACAAGTGAAAAGGACTCATTACTTTGAATAAATTGGTTGTTCATTGTAATGGTTTTAGAGCTGGTGTATCTCTTATGAGAGAGAAAGCAAGACTGAGATTTGGTGGAGTTGAATTGTACAAGATTTCTACTTCCCCAGTCTAATATTTTTTGGAGATCCACAGAGACAGAACCCTCAATGTGTCTGCGATCCTCATCTCAAAGGACAGGCTTAGAATATTGTATATTTGAGTGGAGGGTGCTGTCATCCGCGTAAGTGTGAACTGGGTTGGATGTGCTAGAAAGGAGGTCATTGATTTGGAGAAGAAACAAAGTACGGGCTAAAGCTGAACGTTGAGGGTCCCTGTGTTAATTGGATACAGCTTAGAGGAATGGCCATTCACGACAACAGAAATTCTCCAGTTGGAGACGAAATTTGCTGTCCAGATACAGAGTTTTGGTGGTAGGCCATAGGCCGGAAGTTTATTAAGCAGTGCTGCGCGCCAGACCTGGTGGATGCTTTGGTCTAGAGCGACAATCTGGGATTCACCTTGTATTCCATAGACTTGTTCCAAGAATGGGTGACAAAGGAAAGGAGGTCGGCAGTTGATCTGCGCTGACGGAGTCCATACTGCCTGTCGTGGATTAGACTCTGTTATTCAAGAAATTTTAGTAATTCGGTGTTTATATACTTTTCCATCACTTTAGAGACGACTGAAATGAGAGAAATAGGCCTGTAGTTGCTAAGAACCGCTTTGGATCCTTTCTTGGGGACGGGTTGTACTCGAGCAGTTTTCCAGTTACTAGGGAATATGCCTCTATTGTAAGATGTCTGAAACAGACGAGTCAGGACAGGAGCAAGTTCTGGTGCGCATTTTTTAAGAACAATTGCTGGGACCTCGTCAAGGCCAGAGGCTTTCCTGGTATTAAGAGAAGAGAGCATCTTTCGTACCTTTTTAGTTTAGAACCAGAGCTTTTGAGTGTCTGAAGAGGTTTTCTGTGTACGTGGAATAAATAATTCCATGCCAGCTTGGATGAATTCGATGGCGTTTTGTGAGATATCAGAGGGGTCAGGATGAGTAAAAGTAATCCCGCATTTCGTCCCAGTTCACGGAGTTGTAGTGCCAAACGATACGTGGGTGTGGTGAATGTGTGACCTCGGGGTGCATTGCGCAGGAAGCAGTGACCATTCCGTGGTCTAAGCGACCAAGGGTGGCGGTGACTGATGTCTTATAGGATTCAGGTTTTGTAGTAAGGAGATCCAAGGGATTTGAGCTGTGTGTTGGGATGCGAGGAAAGTACGTAGGTTACTAAACCACATTGGCTAAAGAATTGCTGAGTGCGAAGGCCTCCGCTGCTCTCCCTTGTGGATCGGTTTTTGAAGATCCTAGCCATTTCTTCTTATGGACATTAAAGTCACCAAGAATAGTGACCTCGGAGGAAGGATATTCAGAAATCAGATGGTCGGTTAAAAATCAGATGGTCGGTTATGACAGATGTATGTATTTTTTCTATTTCAAATGGATTTTTTGGCCACATTTTAATAAAACAAAGAAAAGTGACAGTTGAAACATGGATCTGGAACCTTGTAAAAGACATTTTATGGAATATTAAACACTCATAAACCGTAAAACACATCAGTACCAGAATTTTTGTTTAAAAATCACCAAATCGGACGTTTCAAGCCGTCACTTTTACGTTCTCAAAAGTAAAACTTTAAAATTTTCAAAGTAATTTTTCTCGCACTTCATGACCTTGTTACACCAAGAAAAGGTAATATTTGTCTGTAATATTTAATACCTTTTGTTTACGACCACACAATATATTTTCGTCTTGTTCAATGTTCTGGACTCCTGCGGCAAGTTTATATTCTGCAAGAAACAACACATGGCACACCCTTACACAATAGACTTTTAATTACCAAGTTTTAGTTACCACCCTCTGAATAGCAAGTTGTCCTTACAACTTGCCGTAATTAACTGGCAATAAACATGGGAGACACATTCCTTGTTTCAAACGGTAGAAAGGGGAGAATAGTAGATGAAACTGCAAGAGACTACATATCTATTAGACCGGGAATGAGTTGAGAGTAATAGCTAGGCATTAAACTGCTATCGGGAAGTATTTAGGGGCGGTGGACGTTGCCCTTGGGTCGCGCACTGCCCTGTCTCATCACCCCCCTCCCCGCCCCGCCGCTGTATTAGGACAGGGAGTCGACGACATCCTGTGAATTACACGGCAGGGAATTAACTACGTTTAGTGCAGAGAATTTTCAATTTTCATTAGTTAGCTTTTTACTGTGTTTTACTCGAGGAATGTTCTAACATTTTTTTTATGCCATTTGATTTTATCTTTAATTTTTTCGATTGTAGAACGCTCTCATTTAAAATCGAACTTTGACAACCAAAATAACACGATATGTAGCCGCAGATTTACAAATTCCCGTCGTTGACACATTGAAAGTGAAACCATACGCTAAGCTGCCATCTTTGAGCGTTTCTATGTACTAGTATATTATATTTCTTAGCACATAATTTTACAATGTGTTTCTCAAATAAGCTTAATGCTTAATTTAGAATTTTTCATCATCTGATGACGCTGACGTTGTCAGCGATACGATCGTAAGGTCTTTGAAATATGTGTTGTGGTGATTTGGGTTCCCCAAGTGTACTTATTAATGCTTGGTGCTTCCAATATACACAATTTTGATATATATATATATATATATATATATATATATATATATATATATATATATTTTCTTTTTTTTTAGTATTAGATTTTATTTTATAATAGTGTATTTTTTTAATTTTTCCAAGCCCGTTTCCTATATATATATATATATATATATATATATATATATATATATATATATATATATATATATATTTCTTTTTTTTTAGTATTAGATTTTATTTTATAATAGTGTATTTTTTTAATTTTTCCAAGCCCGTTTCCTATATATATATATATATATATATATATATATATATATATATATATATATATATATATATATATATATATATATATACATACACAGATCTTATCAGTGAATTTTGCGTTTTACGAAAAATTCGCTAAAAATACATTATAACGGATAACTCAAAAAATAATGGTCCGATGTTGATAAAGTTTGGCGCCCACCTTCCTTTTGTAAGTGGGTTGGATAAGTTTCTTAGCCAGAAAAAAACGGACGAGATTGTTCGGGAAAATTTTGGGTTTTCTTTTGGAAAATTTTTGTATCTCCGAAAATAACGGAGCTATGACAACCAAATTTGGCATATGCGTTTCGACTATCAAACTTACGCTACTTGTCAAAATTTAGATCTCTAAGCGAAAAGAAAAAAGTTATACACATTTAAAGAAAAAAAAATTGGGTGATCAGAGGAGAGCGCAAGAACAAAATATTTTGTGTAATTAATAAAACCCATTGAATATTACAACGGTCAAGTTTTCTTAACGCAAAAAGGTCAAGAAGTAGCAGAAAAATATTTTGAAAGTTTTATAATTTTTCTTCTTAAAACGTCAAAATCGCTTTTTGAAACGTCAAAATTTGCAATTTTCAGACAACGAATCTAAAACAAATACGAATTATGTATGAAATATGGTGTAATAAGTGTGTTTTACAAAGCCTTAAGTTTCAGCTTCAACGATCATTGTCCTTCATTTTACTCAAATATTTTCGGAAAATAGACCCTTTCTCTGATGGTTTGGCAGTAGTTTCTGCTATAGAGTTTATGGACTTTTAATTCAAGTTTAATAGTAGCTGTTGTTGCCCTTAGTTGGTAAAACCGTGCCACAGTTAACATAGACGTAGAGATTTGTGACATGAGAAGAGGTTGTTTTCTTCTCCACAACCAGATTCAATTGTTACAGCATCAACAGGCAAAAGAATTTTCTCTGTGGAGCCACAGAAAAAGTATCTTGTTCTGTATTTAGTTCAGATTTTGAATATTTTTTATTTATTTTCTATTTCTATTAGTTAGTTCTTGTACCAAATGTTCTTTAGCAAATTTTCTTATAAATGAATTTAATGAATCTTCTTTGAAGAAACGTTTGTTGCGAATCTTTATATGAAAAATTATTCAATTGATGGAACATTTTTTAAACGAAATCCATCGAAAATAAGGTTTCAGTTGCTTTTCGTGCAAACAAATTATTTTATTTTTAATTATAATTAGAGATTAGGTATATAATTTGAATTTTATGTATGCTTTTATGCAAAATTTTGCGTAAAACATTTAGCCAGTTTTAGCAAAAAAAAAATTTGTACTTCGTAGAAATCATTTTTTGTGGAATTTTGGTAATTAATGATAAATATTTAATAAGTTATAATAAAAAATGTTTGCGGATTTTCTTGAAAAATTGTTTGCAAATTTTTATGAAATTTTTGTTGCGTCGTCGAGAAAGTTTTTGCGAAAAAATATATTTTGGTAGGTGGGTAAATAATTTGGTTGGCCACGAAAATCGGAACAGTTTTTCTTATTTATTTAATTTATTCTTATCAGCAAATTTTCTTATACAAAATGTTCTAATGGCGAATTTCCTTGTAAATGAATTTAATGAATTTTCTTTGAAGAAACATTTGAGAATTTTTGTATGAAAAATTATTCAATTGGTGGAACATTTTTTAAACGAAATTCGTCGAAAATGACGTTTTAATGGATTTTCGTGCAAACAAATTATTTTATTTTCAATTTTAAATACAGACTAGGTATATAATTTGAATTTTATGTATTCTGTTAGAAGAATTTTGTGTAAAAAATATTTAGCCAAATTTGATGCCTGTATTCATTAAAAAAAGACATCTCCCATTAAAAATAGTGTTACGAAAATTGACTACCATAACGCACTTGCTGCGTCCTGACTTTTAGTGAATTTTCGTAGAAAAAAATCACTAATGGGGAGATCCCGAGTTTTGAATTTTGAAAAAATTTTTGCAAATGAGCGCGAACTAGGACCCCTAGAACCCATATCCGGGGTCAGTTTCAATTTTTATATGTTTATATATATATATATATATATATATATATATATATATATATATATATATATATATATATATATATATATATATATATATATATATATCACACCGATAACTCAAAAAATAATGGGCCGATTTTAACAAAATTTGGCATGTACCTTTCTTTTGTAAATGGCTTCGATAAGTTCGTTAGTCAGGAAAATCGGACGAGGTTTTCCGGGAAAATTTTGAGTTTTCATTCGAAAAAAATTCTTATCTCAAAAAGTAATATGCCGATTTTAATAAAATTTGGCACGTATCTTCCTTTTGTAAATGGCTTTAACAAGTTTGTTAGTCAGGAAAATCGGGCAAGGTTTTCCGGAAAAATTTTGAGTTTTCATTCGAAAAAAAATTTTATCTCAAAGAATAATGGGCCGATTTTGATAAAATTTGGCATGTATCTTCCTTTTGTAAATGGCTTTGATAAGTTCGTTAATCAGAAAAATCGGATGAGGTTTTCCGGAAAAATTTTGAGTTTTCATTTGAAAAAAAATTTTATCTTAAAAAATAAAAAATCTATGATAACCAAATTTGGTAGGTAGGTTTAAAAGATAAAAAGTAAAGCATACACCAACATTTAGATTTCTATGTTACCAGAAAAAAAGTTATAATAAAATATTTGGTGCCAAATCATTTCTATGAAAATTCACTACCATAACGCACTTGCTGCCTCCAGACTTTTTTTCTTTTAGTGAATTTTCTTTTAAAAAATCACTAATGAGGAGATCGCGTCTTTTTTATTGTTCTGTCTGGATTTTGCCAGAGTGCAGAGATTTTGTATAGACTAGTTCGAAATCCACCTCTAAAATTATCGACTCCATATCAGAGATTAAAAAGAGTTACTCAACTGGTTATTGGATTTTCAGTGTGTGAATTAATTAAAATACGTTCATTCTGCAATGCGGAGAGATTACGGAGCCAAATTTACTTACTGTTGATTGCATAATGTTTGCCGGTTCATTGTTACACTACCTATTAATTTGAAAATTGCTTGTTTAGACTGAATAGTTTTTATAATAAAGTAAATTTATGATGCCGTTTATCATGGAAATATAATCTAAATGAAGATATGGAGTTCAAGAGAGGGTATATTTTATACCAGCTGACCCGACAGACGCGCAAACGACATTTGCGCACGAAGCGAAATAATTCGGAGAAAAAAGCACTTTAGTTTTTTCCGAAATTTTCAATTTTTCGGGCATGCATGTCCTAAGTTAATTTAAACTGCATCATTTTAAACATACGAGGAGATGTGGATATATGTTTAGCCTTGAAACGTTCCATTAATCTAAATTCAATTTGTTATATACAGCATGGTCCACAACTTGGATGTTAGCCATTTATCGATTATTCGAATATTAAAAGAAAATAAAAATGCGGTCACGATGGAAAGCTTTTGGAATTTTTTTTCAGATGCGCGCCAATTTGCGCCCCTAGAACCCGAAACCAAGGTGCGGTAAAATTATATATATATATATATATATATATATATATATATATATATATATATACATATATATATATTGAAAACGAAACAAACGCTGATACACGTCGATTTTAATATTGAGTGGCGCATGTTTTGACATAAAACTCAACTTTGTCATATCAATCCCTTAAGAGTGGTGATAACAACCCTTATATTTTAAATAGGGAACATGGGTCGAGTGTTACATCATTTAAAAGCTCTTTCTTTTCTGAATTCAGCACACTAATATTTTTGGAAGTTTTATCAACTCGTTAAAAAATTATTCACAGTTGAAGATGCAAGAACGTATTTCATTCATTGTGATAAGTAATGCACTAATTAGTCAATTTTTCGTTAAAAAAAAACTAAAAAACAAAACCAAACGTTCAAAAATGTTTATTCAGTTAAGTAAGTGTTCAAATTGTTGACCACCAGCTTCTATACAAAAGTACAAATTTTGTTCAAAACGAGCTCTGACATTCTGGAGCATTAGGGAGTTATTAGACGGCATTCTTCAACAATGCGTCATCGTAATTCTTCCAGAGACTCCGGTTTTGTTGCGTAAATTCTACTCTCTAAATGGCCCTATGGAAAGAAGTCTAAATGAGTTAAATCCGGTGATCTAGTGGGCCACTCAATAGCACCTCTACGCCCAATCCATTGTCCTGGAAACTCTATGTTCAAAAACTTCCTAACACGTTGTGAAAAATGCGGAGGAGCTCCATCTTGTTGAAAGACTAATTGATTTTATTGGTAGCGATCATCATTTTCAACAATGTCAATTAGTAGAGGGCAAACGATATCTTCTAGTAACTCCAAATACGTTTCGCGACTCAAATTGTCATCAAGAAAAATTGGTCCGATTAAACGGTCTCCAAAAATGCCAGTCTATACATTCAATTTCTGTGGAGTTTGAGTGTGGACTTCGTGAAAATTTCTTGGATTATTATCTGCCCAATAACGACAATTATGACGATTGACTGTAGAGTTTAATAAAAACGTACACTCGTCTGAAAAACAGATATTGAACAGAAAGTTCCCGTTATCAGCTATTCGTGCAGTCATAACTTCACAAAACTCCAGCCGCCGATCAAAATCATCTTCAATCACTTGTTGTACAAGATGAATTTTAGACGGGTGAAATTTATGATGCTTCAATATTCGCTGAATAGTTCTTCTTTTGATGTTTGAAACAGTGGCCAATTTTATCGTGCTCAAAGTTGGGTCTGCAGCAATTTGTCCAAAAACTTCAATCACAGTAGTCTCATATCTAACCGGAAATTCACGTTCAGGATCCCGTTTTTTGTTGGCTACTGAACCACTTTGTCGAAACTTTGCAACTAACTCCAAAATGTATTTTCTGTTAACATGTCTGTTCAGATGTCGTTCATTAAAGAAATTTGCGGTACGGTTGGCGCAGTCATCGTTTTTTTAAAAAAAAAGAGTAATTATTTCAACTTTCTTCTACAGAATACACCATTGTAAAATTAATTTTCGGTAGTACTATCAAGTATCAAACCGACCGATAAACTGAAATAATAAACCGCATCTCTTAAATCATTTTTAAACGAGTTGATAAAACTTCCAAAAAAATTTGTGTGTTAGTTCAGAAAAGAAAGAGCTTTCAAATTATGTAACACTTGACCCATGTTCCCTATTTAAAATATAAGGGTTGTTATCACCACCCTTAGGGGTTGATGTGACAAAATTGAGTTTTATGTCAAAACATGTCCCCCTCAATATTAAAATTGACGTGTTTCAGCGTTTCTTAAAGAAAAATTCTGTTTCGTTTTCAATGCGCCACGCTATATATAGAGGTGAACAAGAATTTTTTCTTGTGGTTTGTGCATCCAGGGGGGGGGATCCTAGTAATGTTTCTGAAAACAATTTTTTGAAAAGCGTTCGGGAGCTAATTTACCGAATTTTCATTAAATCCTTAAAATTTCAATAACTCAATTTGCGATTAACGTAAGCTTTATTGGTTAACAAACCAACATTTAAGTTTATTTTCGGGAAATTTTTGTATATTTTCAAACCATAAGTAATTTTCATAAAATATAGTACATTGTTTCTACTACATAGACTATACCGGTAATCAGATTGATGCCTGCTCGCATTTGCCATTAAAAACATTTTTATGGAAATTCGCTTCCATAACACACTTGCTGCATCCAGACTTTTGAAAAATGGTAATATATATTTTCAAACAATAAAGTTATTTCGATGAAATATGGTACATTGTTTCTACTATATAGGCAACCAAGTTTAATGACTGCTTTCATCAAAGAAAGACATTTGCTATGAAAAACATTTAAAATAAAATTCGCTACCATAACGCACTTGCTGCGTCCAGACTTTTTTTTATTCAACGTCGGCCTATAACGCCGACTCTTGGCTGTCATCGACACCAAAGAAGCCATTTCACCTGGAAATATTACAAAACTATTCTTTTATTTGGGCGCCAGTCATCTTTTACGTGGCTAACACCGCATAACACACAACATCAACGGCTTCTTTTAGTTCCTTTAGCTTCCATGTGAAAGACGTAATTTATTCCTCTTGCCTCAAGGTTTTTTGTCAATTTTAATTATGCAATATATTATTGTAATTGAGAACACATATTTCTACAAGGCAATAGATTTTACTAATCAATTTGCTGCACTCGCTCTTACTGCAGACTCTACCTAAGCCGATAAATCTCTTATAACTGCCTGAGAAAGACTTGGCTGGTGTTATGCTTCCAGGAGTCTCTCACCAACCAATCAAAACTTACCTGTACAAAATAATTGAAGATATCACAATCAGAATCGTATTGAGCATGAAGAACTTATTACATTCCGTTGAAAATCGGTTGAAAACTACTGAAGATTCTTCCCATGAAAACTGGAATTAACAAACAAAAGTAACTCCTATAAGTTAATAACCTTTTTTAAAATACACAATAGTAATTCTGTAGGATTATACAATGTTACCTATATACAGGCTGTCCCACGTAAGGCGTGCATTAGAAGTTTTCAAACTAATACTGTAATACAGGCAATAGAGAATTTCTTTCTGCATTAAACTACAGGAGTTATTTTTTGATACATAGGTTCAGAATGACGTACTGAATGTAAAAACAAAATCCTTACAAATTAGGAGGGCAGAAGTGCCGCCATTTTGAGAAAAACCGTTTCGGCAAATATCTCCGTAACCGTGCACTTTAGGCCAAAAATGGTAATGACATTTATTGTGGATAATTGCATTTCTCATCTCTTTTGTTAAATAATTTTCTTTGTATCACTCACCGCTTACAAATTATACGACTATTAGCATTCGTCTATTGACTTTTTTACCTATATCTTTGTTAATAATTGTTTAAAAAATAAAATGCTTATAACTTAACTTTTCAATCGACAAATTTTCTAGAACTTGTACTTAAAACTTTTTTTTCTCAAATTAATATTAGTGAATTTTCTTTAAAAAAATTCACTAATGAGACTCCGACTTTTGAATTTTGAAAAAAATTCAATTCAAATGTGCGCCAATTATGCCCCCTAGAACACATATCCGGGGTCAGTTTCTTATATATATATATATATATATATATATATATATATATATATATATATATATATATATATATATATGTATATATGTATATATATATATATATATATATATATATATATATATATATATATATATATATCACACCGATAACTCAAAAAATAAAATGGGCCGGTTTTGATTAAATTTGGTGAATACCTTCCTTTTGCAAGTGGCTTGGATAAGTTCGTTAGCCAGGAAAATCTGACCAGGTTTTCCCGGAAAATTTTGTGTTTTCTTTCGAAAAAAAAGTATATCTCCGGAAATAACAAAGCAAGGGCAACCAAATTTGGTGGGCCGGTTTATATCATAATAGGTAAATTACACACCAAAATTTAGTTTTGTAGGTTAAAAGATAAAAAATGGATAGGCATTTAAAGAAAAATAAATTTGCGTTTTTCCCAAAACATCAAAGTCGCGATTTAAAACGTCAAAATTGGCAACATTTAGGCAAAGAACCTGAAACTAATATAAGCTTTAGAAAGAAAATGTCTCAAGAAGAACGTTTTACAAAGCCTGAAGTCTTAGGTTCAACCGTCACTGTCCTTCATTTTACTAAAATATTTCCAGAAAAATTTGTCGATTGAAAAGTGAATTTAACGCGTTATAACTTTGAAAATGTGGATTTGAGAAAAACGTTTTCAGTAAAACTTGTAGGAAGTTTGTCGATTGAAAAGTTAAGTTATAAGCATTTTATTTCTTAAACAATTATTAACCAAGATATAGGTAAAAAAGTCAATAAATGAATGCTAATAGTCGTATAATTTGTAAACGGTGAGTGATACAAAAAAAATTTAACAAAAAAGATGAGAAATGCAATTATCTACAATAAAGGTCATTACCATTTTTGACCTAAAGTGCACGGTTACGGAGATATAGACCGAAACGGTTTTTCTCAAAATGGCGGCACTTCCGCCCTCCTAATTTGTAAGGATTTTGTGTTTTTACATTCAGTACGTAATTCTAAACCTATCTATCAAAAAAAAATTACTCCTGTAGTTTAATGCATTATGGACAAGAGTAACGGGCTCCTCTATTGCCTGTACTACTGGGATTTTGAATCTGAAATTTTGCACCTAGATGTATCACCATTCGCTCATTATAACTAAAATATTTAGGCCACTATCACTTCTGATTGTACCGGAAGTTGCGAACAATTTTTCAAATTTTAATGGAACACTCTATATATTATCGCATATTCGGAATGAAAATGCAACTCTGAGGAAAATGATATGCCACTTACTCCTGCTGGTGTCAGCCGTTCTCGAGATATTCGATTTTCTATTGTTTTTTCGTCATAAAGTTGCAAATCTTTGAAATGGCAATTATCAGGCATCAAATATGTCATGGTACTGAAACTTAGTGCAACTATCGTCCTACTGGTCAGAATTCTTCTCATTGCAAAAAAAAATACAAAAATGATACAAGGTGTTGTTTAACGAAGTTCAAATATCGATGATTTCAAACACGAAAAAGTTTTTTTTCCAAATGGAGCACCCTGTATATTTTCATCGCATATCCTTCGTAATGATATTTTGGTTCGATCTGTATCAGCTGTCCCTATACCTATCTTGAATTATTTCTGAATTGTGAGAAGGAATATGAATAAAACGGGAATATACTACAAAATTGGGAACCTAGTCGGAGAGTAGGCTTTGGACATAATATGAAAACTTATGTCAAAGAGATGTATGATTAGTCTCGTTAGTTGTCATCGCAATAGAGTAATTTATTTTTTTGAAAGTATTGTGGGGTACACAATAGAAAATATTGTTGAAAAATATTCTGCTGGCAACATTCTAAATGTATTTTACCTTCACGGAGAATGCAGGAGAATCGTGAGTAGAACGCGTCGCTTGTTCAATGAGAAATTTTCATATTTACCACCTATGAATAGGACAATGTTCTCCAGAATCGAGTCAAATTTTCCAAATAACTGAAATGGTAACATAACTGGCAATGAAACAAATGAAATCAATGGGTTGGGTTATTTCACGACATCTCCACATGCTTCCATCAGGCAGCAGTAGAAGATTTAAGACTAACTCGAACATCAATTCAAAGAATTCTTTCGAAGTATGGATGGCATGCATATGCCCAAAGGACAGTGCATGGATTTCGGGAGGGTGACCACATTAGAAGGGTTGCATTTTCGGAATGGTTGATAGTACGGATCCAGGAAGACTAAGGTATGTTAGATAAGATTTTATGGACGGATGAATCAAAATTCACAAGAAAAGGTATCATCAATCGGAAGCGATGTCATTTCTGCGAAGATGAAAATCCTCATTTTATGCGTGAAGCGCATTTGCAGTATGAATTCAGTTTCAATGTTTTCGCTGTTATTGGAAATGGAAGAGTGTTTTTTCCATATCTACGAGGAAATGTTGACTTCAGAAAGTTATCTTATAATACTTCGTCAAATTGTTGCTGGTATCTTGACTGGTTTGCCTGATGCAGAATTCTGGTACAGTTAGATGGCGCTCCAGCACATTCTACAGCAGGAGTTGACAAGAATGTTCGAGGATCGTTGGAGTGGACCCGGCGGTCCATGGCTTTGGCCTGCAAGGTCACAAGACCTGACTCCCCCTGACTTCTTCTTATGGGGTCACATTAAAAATTTAGTTTATTCCAGCGAAATAAACTCCCCAAAAAAACTGGAGGCTAAAGTGAGACAAGCTTTTAATGATATCACTCCAGAAATGATCGGAAAGGCCACTAATTCTGGATTACAAAGAATATTATTGAAGTGCCTTGAAGTCAATGGTGGTCATATAGAGCACATTTTGTATTAAAACTCATTCGCATTTTTTAAATTAATTCATCGCAGCCATGAACGAAGACAACACACACTAAATTAATTCATTCACTGTTTCGTTGATTATTTTCTGTATTTAAACTAACTGGTATATTTTCGTATTGATGACTTGTTTTCATTTTGAGTAATTCAGTTTCAGGGCGATTCATAAACATCCCTCACTATGTTGGATTGAGTAGAAGATGTAATCATTTCTCAAACAGTGCAAATCGAATAGGCATGTCTTCTTTTTAAAGGGTATGGGGTAGGTTTCCTCAACACGTAAAAAGTCTCGATTTGAAACGTCAAAATTGGCAAAGTTTAGGCAAAGAACCTGAAAAAAATACGAATTATGTGAAAAGTGTTCTGCAAACCCTTAAGTTTCAGCTTCAACCATCATTGCCCTTCATTTAATAAAATATTTCCAGAAAAGTCATTTCAAATAGACACTTCCTCTGATGCTTTGGAAGTAGTCTTAGTTAATTTTATGGTTTAACGGTCTATAATTTTTAGCTAATTTTCGTAGAAAAAATTCGTTCATGAGGAGACCGCGACTTTTGAATTCTAAAAAGAATTCTTCAAATGAGCGCAAACTAGGCCCCCTAGAATCCATATCCGAGTTTACTTTCTGTTTACATATATACAGGGTGACGCATTTCTACGGTAAAGCTCAATATAATTGTTATTATGCAAGATACGAGAAAAAATTATATACGTTACCTATAGGGTATCCTGAGCTGCATCTTATAAAATTATTTTGACAATCACCGGGCGGCCCATAACTCGGTGGTGATACCTACAATTTTTTTTTACATTCCTTATTGCATTTTTCATCGAAATATGATGCATGTTTGTAAAAAAAATCGAGACGCAGTAAGTGCGTTTTGGTAGCGAATTTTCGTTAAACGAGTTTTCTGGTCCAATTGAGCAGCCTGATGTGTCGAAGATTAATCAACATTAATTTACGTTCATTTGAAGAAATGTTTTGAGCGTTTATCTCGTTAATCAATTTTTTTTATGAAAATTTGCTGGAATACAGTTATTCTGTAAAACATTAGATGACATCAAAATTCATAACGTTACTTAATTTTCCGGCGTAATAAATGCCGAATATACCGCTTGGACCGCTTAGAAAGGTTACAAATATTGTCTCTCCCAAGCTCATCTAAAGGCATAAGTACAATAGAATCCGTATCTTCTCCGTCCTCCGCTCTTCACCCTCCCGCTTCATAAGCTTGGTATGTAAACAAAAGAGTAGATAAATGACAACGTCGCTTTGCTGAGTAAGTACAATTGTTACAAGCCTTCTACAAAACACAGGCCGAATGAGACGCCACCTACTGAGAAGTAGTTCAACTTAGTAAGACTTTCGATAGAATCGTACAGTTTTCAAGGAAATCCGAAGTTCAAGATCTTCGGCAGCACTTGTCATGATAATATTGTCTATCTCTGTCGGAGGTACTTCTTCGTCTAGAATATCGCAGCCTTAAGTTTATTTGCGGAAAATTGTTGTACATTTTCAAACAAGTTATTTTGATAAAACGTCCAGACTTTTTAAAATTAATTAATTAAACTTTAGCTCATTTCTTAAAAGCTCATTACACGCTGCTGATTATCAATATGTATCTACGTTAAAATCTATTGGTGCCTTTAACGAATACCACAATGTCAATTTGTTAACGATGTAGTATCATCGCTAACACAAAGTTAATTGCTTTACGATAAAGTCTACATTTAATGTCTTGTAATCCATCTTCCTTTCCAGTGCATGTGGCGGCGGTCTTTTAGTTTCCATTATCTGTATTTCCCCCATTACCCACCGCACTAGCTGCACTATTACCCCATGATAATATAACTACATTTCGCCTGGAAAAGACAGGAAATCAAATTATAACAAGCAACGGGAGAAAACGTGTAGAGCGATAGTTGAGATGTGTAATGTAGCGTAAGTACGGTGGATGTTCATCCCTTTCGCTCTGACGATTGTCATCTCAGTATTCAGTCCCTACACAGTTGCCAGTGTTAATATTTTAAAACCAGTAAGGAAAGCTTAAGTATTGTAACGTTTTTATGACAAAATATAAGTAAAGCTTCAAACAATGGTATATTTAGGACATATCCTTTATTAAAATATATTTTATAGAAGCACAAGCTTATTATTAAGCAGACACCATTTCTCAAAAAGGTTATTATGTGTACACAATGCCATGGGGGTAATTTGTCCAATAAAATAACATATCATTTGAACGTGTCTATAAAAAGGCTCTCCAAAACGAAATAATGTACAGGGTGATCTATTGAAAATAACAGATTTCCAGTAGAACCGGAAGTGACAATAATATGAAAAGACAGCTATATATATATATATATATATATATATATATATATATATATATATATATATATATATATATATATATATATATATATATATGTATATATATATATATATATATATATATATATATATATATATATATATATAGGGTGGCGCATTGAAAACGAAACAGACCGATTTGCGTCCAGAGAATTCTTTTTTTTTTTTTTAAGAAACGCTGAAACATGTCAATTTTAATATTGAGGGGGACATGTTTTGACATAAAACTCAACTTTGTCACATCAACCCCTTAAGGGTGGTGATAACAACCCTTATATTTTAAATAGGGAACATGAGTCGAGTGTTACATCATTCGAAAGCTCTTTCTTTTCTGAATTCAGCACACTAATTTTTTTGGAAGTTTTATCAACTCGTTAATAGTCAATGTTTTATTGGTTTGTAAACAAAAAATTGACAATCAGAACATTTCTTATCGGAATGAGAGAAATGCGGTTTATTATTTCAGTTTATCGGTGGGTTTGATACTTCATAGTACTACCGAAAATTAATTTCACAATGGTGTATTCTGTAGAAGAAAGAGTTGAAATAATTACTCTTTTTTTCAAAAAGATGACTGTGCCAACCGTACCGGAAATTTGTTTAATGAACGACATCCGAACAGACATGTTAACAGAAAATACATTTTGGAGTGAGTTGCAAAGTTTCGACAAAGTGGTTCCGTAGACAACAAAAAACGGGATCCTGAACATGAATTTCCGGTTAGAAATGAGACTACTGAGATTGAAGTTTTAGGACAAATTGCTGCAGACTCAACTTTGAGCACGAGAAAATTGGCCACTGTTTCAAAAGAACTATTCAGCGAATATTGAAGCATCATAAATTTCACCCGTATAAGATTTATCTTGTACAACAACTGAATGAAGATGATTTAGATCGGCGGCTGGAGTTTTGTGAAGTTATGACTGCACGAATAGCTGATAACGGGAACTTTCTGCTCAATATCTGTTTTTTAGACGAGTGTACGTTTTTATTAAACTCTACAGCCAATCGTCATAATTGTCGTTATTGGTCAGATAATAAACCAAGAAATTTTCACGAAGTCCACACTCAAACTCCACAGAAATTGAATGTCTGGACTGGCATTTTTGGAGACCATTTAATCGGACCAATTTTTCTTGATGGCAATTTGAGTGGTGAAACGTATTTGGAGTTACTAGAAGATATCGTTTACCCTCTATTAATTGACATTGTTGAAAATGATGATCGCTATCAAGAAAATCGATTAGTGTTTCAACAAGATGGAGCTCCTCCGCATTTTTCACAACGTGTTAGGGAGTTTTTGAACAGAAAGTTTCCAGGACAATGCATTGGGCGTAGAGGTGCTATTGAGTGCCCCCCTAGATCACCAGATTTAACTCCTTTAGACTTTCTTCTATGGGGCCATTTAAAGAGTAGAATTTACGCAACAGAACCGGAGTTTCTGGAAGAATTACGACGACGCATTGTTGAAGAATGCCGTCTAATAACTCCACAAATGCTCTAGAATGTCAGAGCTCGTTTTGAACAAAATTTGTACTTTTGTATGGAAGCTGGTGGTCAACAATTTAAACACTTTAACTGAATAAACATTTTTGAACGTTTGGTTTTGTTTTTTAGTGTTTTTAACGAAAAATTGACTAATTAGTGCATTTCTTATCACAATGAATGAAATACGTTCTTGCAACTCCAACTGTGAATATTTTTTAAACGAGTTGATAAAACTTCAAAAAAAAAGTGTGCTGAATTCAGAAAAGAAAGAGCTTTCAAATGATGTAACACTCGACCCATTTTCCCTATTTTAAATATAAGGGTTGTTATCACCACCCTTAAAGGGTTGACGTGACAAAATTGAGTTTTATGTCAAAACATGTCCCCCTCAATATTAAAATTGCTGTGTTTCAGCGTTTCTTAAAAAATATTTCTCTGGCCGCAAATCTGTCTGTTTCGTTTTCAATGCGCCACCTTATCTATATATATATATATATATATATATATATATATATATATATATATATATATATATATATATATATATATATATATATATATATGCTTTCCAGAAATGAGGGTTGTGCTACTCGAAAAGTTAGTGTCACTGGTGCCTATACGCCGAAAATAACGTAATTGAGGGTCTAGAAAATTAGTGTGATTATTCCTCTTATTTTATAATTAACCTGGACTATTTCGCAAGTAAAATCACAACAAACTATTATTATCTGTCAAAACTTAGCCCACATGATCTTGTTTACCGAGATTGGTTTCAAAGCACACTTCATTAATATTGAAAATGAGATTAGGTGATTTGGTATTCAATCAATAGCAGCTAATCTCTAAAAACGCTTTTCTCAAAAACGGTTAGTTCTATCGGGATGCAACGGCAGGGTCTTTTTCGAAGATGTTATGATTCTCTTCAATGGTGTATTGTTAGATTTGAGATAAAGATCCAATCAAAAAAGTTATGACTCATTATCTTTACCAACAGTTCCCAATGTCGCGCATAAAATGACGGATATCATTTTCGAAACTTAAAAGGTACGATAGATGCTCTCTTCTCTTAATACCAGGAAAGCCTCTGGCCTTGACGAGATCCCAGCAATTGTTCTCGAAAAATGCGCACCTAAACTTGCTCCTGTCCTGACTCGTATGTTTCAGACATCGTTCAATAGAGGCATATTCTCTAGTAACTGGAAAACTGCTCGAGCACAACCCGTCCCCAAGAAAGGACCTAAAGCGCTTCCTAGCAACTACAGGCCTATTTATCTCCCTTCAAGCGTCTCTAAAGTGATGGAAAAGTATATAAACACAGAATTACTAAAATTTATGGATTCCGTCAGCGCAGATCACTTGCCGACTTCCTTTCCTTTGTCACCCATTCTTGGAACAACACGGTGAATCCCAGATTGTCGCTCTAGACATATCCAAAGCATTCGATCAGGTATGGCACGCAGCGCTGCTAAATAAACTTGAAGAACTCTGTACCTGGACAGCAAATTTCCTCTCCAACCTGAGCATTTCTGTTGTCGTGGATGGCCATTCCTCTAAACTGTATCCAATTAATGCAGGAGTCCCTCAAGGTTCAGCTTTAGCCCCTACTTGGTTTTTTCTCCACATCACTGAGCTCCTCTCTAGCACATACAACAGTCAAATTCAATTTTTATCTATCTGAGAATGCTGTCAAGCAGCAAAACTAGTCACAGAAGCGTTGAAGAACATCTTAAAACGTATATAATTCATAAGGGCCTATTGCTCCAGTTAGCTCACGGGCTGGCTACGCCTTTCACCTACAGAAACGAAACCCCACAGTGAAACCAGAGAAGTAGTCTCCAAGTCTGTATGTAGTACCGCCTTAATTTTTCTTGTGTTGTTTGTTTGAGCGGTATAAAGACGAAGATAAAGAATTGATTAAAGCATTTAGAATTGCCTTATAAACGTTCTGCTGGTAGTCTAAGTATCAGAAAAATTATATCGAATAAATAAGATTTTGTTCTCAAAATTATTGCCCCTGCTATTGTAGGTTAAATGCTTCTAAATACCTCCTCGTAAATACAATCTTTGGTCGTTAATTTGCTTATATTCATCCTCTGTTGACGCCAACTTTATTATCGAGACGATCGTCAAATCTTAAAAATGTGTCATAGTGAATTCGTTTCTCCAAGGGTAACTAAGTGATCAATCTGACAACGTTGTATTTTCTTGGTACCCCCTTTACTGTTTTCTACTTGTAAGGAAGCTGTGAGAATGCTCAGTGACCTGTATCAACGTGCCAGCAAGTTTGAAGCTCATATTATTACAAGAGCACCCTTGCTTTGGCTGTCTCACATACTGCACAAGGGCTTATGAGTGGTGCCAACTTCGTGACGTCTCATGTCTCGAAATAGGCCATGCTACAAAAACAACAGCGCGTGTTAAGTCGAGAATACTCGATGCAGTAAAAGTTAATTTAGAGATCAAAAGCTCCGTCGGCTTTTTATTAGGGATTTACCCATTCCAAAAAAAAGGAATGCCAAATATCGAAGCTAGCTAATAATGTAATGCAATAACATTTTGCAAAAAAAAAAACTAGACAAAAATGTTAATTTCTCAACAGACATATTTAAATATGACGGCATGTGGAGTGTTTGGGCTCAAAGAATAAACATAATGCGTTTCCTAATTAATTGGTTTAAGACAAGTAACGATATAGATTTATGGTAAGATTCCTAGACAGCCTGTAATTGGTGGTGTGATAATGAGCTATTATCGCACTGTAGATTAGTGATGGGTCGTTATTTAACTGTAAGCTATTTTTAAACGGTTACCGAGTCGTAACGGTAACCACCAGTTATGGATTTATAAAAATAACAGCTTAAAAAATAACGCTTTTTACACTAAACTAGATTTCGGAGTCGTGTCTGTTTCAGTTCCACTGCAACTAGTTCGGCTTCGATGAATAAACATCGGTTTTCATCGGCAACTGTTTATTTAACTATTTAACGGGATGATTAGCCTTGAGATTGGGAATGCTAAACGCGTTATTTATACTGTGTGCTCGCTCTCGCTAACAGCTTTAGGAACGTATGATTTTCGGTACAATAAAACGGTTTAATTTTAATTTTAACTTTAACCGGTTGTTGATGGGGATACGGCATACGGACACTACTACACAGAGTTATTCTGTTAAACTGAGAAGCTGTTATTTTTGAAACAGTTGAGTTTCCCACTTGTATGTAAAGCCAAATATTTAATAATAAAAAATGTTGGGTGAAAAGATGAATTTCTGTAAAAACGTGTTATTACTTTCACTATAGACAACGCAAAATAGGGTTATTTCACGTGAAATTAAAGTACTTATTTATTTAAATTTATATACATTACGTAAGAAAACAGTTAACACGTCATTTTCGTTTGTCTGATAATAGTTATCAAATTGATTAAAAAAATATAATGATACAACATTTTTTAATATCTATATACATTTCAATATAAAAAATTAAATGTATATATATATATATATATATATATATATATATATATATATATATATATATATATATATATATATATATATACAGGTGTTTCCAAATTGATGCGAAAAATTTTACAGGGTGATTCTTTGGCGAAAAATAAGGGGTGTCTTTTTATTAAGTTTTTCTTGAAACCCCTTCTCCTCCAAGTTACAGCCCTTTGAAATTTTTGAAACTAATTTTAAAACAACGAATATTAAAATAAGTAAATAAACAATTAATACTATATATCTTCCAATTTTTTTTTAAACTCAAACTCAATTTTTTATAATGTATTTTTACCGAAATTTTATTAGCTGCGTTATGTTATGGAGTTCTTAGAATCACTCCCTGTGTAGCAATAAAAGTTCTAACGTCTAACGTCCCAAGGCGTGATAAATAATGATATTTCTTGATTCTTGCTGTGGCATTGACATTTACGTAAAGACCCTGATAAAATAAATTTGTGTGAAATGACTAGTTTATAATTCCTAAAACATCTAAGTAAATTCTTATAGAAGACTCCTTTCTGATTTCTAAAAGTTTCACTTCAGAGTGGCAAAAGATTTACGACACGCTTATTATAATTTCTTAACCCTTTGTTTCCTTTTCATATCGACAAAATTTGATATTTATACACTACGTGAAATAACGGGGTAAAAATACAATGCATTTATACTAGTGTGCTCGCTCTCGCTCACAGCTTTGAATGTAGGATACTATCGATCGACTATCCAGTTTAAAATAACTGAAGCCGTTATTTTCAACGGTTATTATTAAATAACGTTAACGGCTTCATCTGTTAACAGAAAATAACTGTTTTTCCCATCACTACTGTAGATAGACTTCTGTAATACCTACCATAATATGTAACCTCCCTCAAATAGTTTATAGGCAACAGGAATAAGTGTAACAGTCCTTAAATAAAAACAGAGACGTGGTATATGGTGATCGACCTCAAGTGAACCCAAATCTGGTCGATAGTGAGGTCACCATTGCCTATGAATCCTACCCTAAAAAGTTTCTATCTATCAGATTTACAATTAGTAGGATTAGAAATACTTTATAAGGCTGGAAGATCTTAATACTGTCTACTACTTACGATTTTGTTGTGTTGTTGCACTGCCTGAAGCCTCATATTTGTCAGAGCTCCAAACTAGTGCCTGGTTACGATGATTCTTCTACAAATTTACTACGATATCTCTCACTGCGATATTTAGAATTTTAAATTTTGCTGTCACAAAAGTCAAGAGGGTTCAAGGAGGAATTATTCTTCAATCAAACATATATATATATATATATATATATATATATATATATATATATATATATATATATATATATATATATATATATATATATAGAAAAATAGATATTTAAATTTATTGATAAGCATTGCAATTAAAATAAATTTTGTTATACGTTTGGTAAAGTTGAAATAATTATAACAGTAAAGAAAATGAAATAGAGCAATTATTACATGTTTCAGAAAAGAAATTAGCTACTGCAAATGTCAAGATTAAAAGGTTAAGATTAATTTACATAAACATAAATATTTCATATTGAATGAAACTAAATTTTAAAAAACATAAAGTTTTATAAATATGAAAATAAACATTCAATGGTGTAAGTTTTGTTTTTCATTCATTACCCTTGGTATTTTCCAAATTTTACATGAGAGTTAAATGAAATACCCAGATGTTTAATCGGCCAGTTTACTTAATTACTTAATTAAAACAAGTAAATTTGAGTTAAGCTAAAAAAAAGAAATGTAAGATTAAATTTCTAAATTACAAGTTACAAGTGAAATATCCAAAACATTTTGCTGAATAGATAACTGATAAACTACATCAATTAATAAAAATTTGCAAAGTAACACATCTGAATTTGCATTATTGACAGAATGTTAGGACATAGATATTAAATTACAGTAAATTTAAACACACATCCAACTGATATGTTGAAAATTATAATTTAGTTAGGTTCACTTGAAAGTTCATACTACAAAGATTCGAAAGTTAAATGCCAAACCAAAATTTGATGTTCAGCACACAGATGAAATTTAAGAAGAAAGGCACTCACCAAGACTGAGCTCCATGGAGAAATTCGGTACTGCAAAGTTACCTGTTGATTGCTCAATGACGTTCCAAGGCAGATACTAACCATCAGTGCTCGCCACAGGTTCAATCTCTTACAGGAGAAAGAAAATCGGGAAGAATGCAGTGCACTTCCATATATTAAAGGCAGACCAATTGCATATACCAATGCCTCGCTAGATGAACGGCAAAATCGTATTGTAGACAGACAGCTCTGGGGATGACGTCACTCCTCAAGCAAATTAATCAAGATTTTCTTTGCAGTTTTAAAATGCAAATGACGGTATCGAATTCAAAACATGTGGTTCAGGACCCGGAAAGTTGAAATCCGCATTTGTGATAACCTTAAGAGACGTTACAATTTCAGAAACAAAAGCGTCACTGTTATTTCTCGGTTTTTACTAAAATGCATAATTAATTTCAGAATAGGTAGGACTCAAAACACTTTTAACAAGTAAGATCATAATCAAACGATATTTGGAACCAGAAATAAAATGTTAGACATTTTAAGTGCAACTAAAAATGCCTCGATAATTAAAACATGTTGATTGCTCTGCAGTTCACACCCGACTCAAAGCTTCAAGCGTGTCAAGTCAAGAACTCTGCCGACAGATGCACGAAAAATTATTATCGTGACCTGTTAATGGCTGTGCGCGAGCTCTTTCTAGCTTCCTCTCTTCGAATGAGATAAAACGAGACCTCCAATCGGTGGCGAAGTCACGACGTCTTCTCTACACACCTCAACAATAATGGACTCGTCCGTTCGTTATTTTATGGTTACTATTGCATGACATCAGCCTCTGCTATTCCGAGAGTTCCAGAACAATTAAGATATTGTTTTTCCTCAACAAAAATGCAACGTCTTTCAATATTTGGATTTAGACGAATATTATAAAGAATTCAGTATGGGTGTTACGATATAAAATTTCTTAGCGAATTTTCAGTGAACAATTTTGAAATCAAAACATGAATTGCCCTATAGATATTGGATTGTCGGCTATTAATCAAGTCTCTCACGGGTTCATTTTGAATATTTAAAGTAGTAACGAAACGCAATCGTTACAAATAGCAACTGTCGTTCAGTCTTTCTACTGGCGGGTGTAGTATAACCTTGGTCAGAAAATAATGCCCTTCAACACCAAGCATGGGGCGACAGGAAAATGTCTTAGAATAAAAAAGCAAAGCAAGAGTATTTTCAAGCAGTATTATGTGATATAGCTTAAAAAATACATAGAATCCATAAACAAATTGCAACAAAAATTATTGATAATTGAATATGTTGAATTTGCAACACCAAAGAAGTGTAGAATGTCAATGTCGAGAGAATTTCCAATTTTCTAAATTTGACGTTTTTACAATGTTGCATCCATTACAGTTACGAGTGTTGATAACTTTTTGCAGAATGCATGCGTCTTGTATCAAGAGGAAATTAATGTAACCCTACCAGCGCATCCGCCATTTGTTGGATCTTATTCCTAGTAACGGGTCATTGATTAGGTAAATTAAATTGGTGTTAATAAATAAAAGTTTCGGGACGCAGCAAGTGCGTTATAGTAGTGAATTTCCATAAGAATTGTACACTATTATTATACGGCATATTAGTAAAGTTAATAGTTTAGACTTACACAGACCTTGAAGATCGATTTTAGAGGTCCCAGTACCGGCACATTTGAAGAATTCTTTCGAAACTTTTACCATCGATATCTCTCTATTATCAAACAAATCTTGTGCTCTAACTCCTTTTGAGAAAAATGCTCAAAACTCAATTTTCTATGAAGCTAAAGAATTAAATTTTGCTATATCTGTAGATAGTGTAAGTCCCTTTAAAGGAAACTTGTATTACAAATTTCGTTAAAGTTATACAGAAGATTTCCAGAAGGAAACTTAATTCATATTTGGAAAAGTAAAGTATCTGCCAAAATATAAACGTAGCAGTTATTTTTCCTTATTAATCACCAGTATGATTTCGTTTTAGTCAACCTAATCAAACCGGTTTTTAGTGAATTTTCTTAAAAAAAATTCACTAATGAGGAGATCCCGACTTTTGAATTTTGAAAAAATTTCTTCAAATGAGCGCTAATTAGACCCCCCAGAACACATTTCCGGGGTCAGTTAAAATTTTTATATGTTATATATATATATATATATATATATATATATATATATATATATATATATATATATATATATATATATATATATATATATATATATATATATATATATATATATATATATATATATATATATATATATATATATATGTATCACACCGATAACTCAAAAAATAATGGGCCGATTTTAATCAAATTTGGTGAATACCTTCCTTTTGTAAATGGCTTGGATAAGTTCGTTAGCCAGGAAAATCGGTCCAGGTTTTCCCGGAAAATTTTGTGTTTTCTTTCAAAAAAAATTTATATCTCCGGAATTAACAAAGTAAGGGCAACCAAATTTGGTACGCGGGTTTACATCTTTATAGGTAAGCTACATACCAAAATTTAGCTCTGTATGTCAAAAGACAAAAAAGTTATAGGCATTTAAAGAAACATAAATTGAGGTTTTTCACAAAACGTCAAAGTTGCGATTTAAACGTCAAAATTGGCAACATTTAGGAAAAGAACTTGAATCTAATACGGGCTATGGAAATAAAGTGTCTCAAGAAGAATGTTTTACAAACCCTGAAGTCTTAGTTTCAACCGTCATTGTCCTTCATTTTAATAAAATGTTTCCAGAAAATTCATTTCAAATAGACCCTTTCTCTGACGCTTGGCAGTAGCCTTAGCTATAGAGTTTATCGTTTAATAGTATATAATTGTTGTAGAATTTTCGTAAAAAAATCAATAAAGTTCAATATATCTGTTATTATACAACACATGAAAAAAAATTGTATATATTAATTATAGGGTGTCTTGAGCTACATCTTAAAAAATTATTTCTACAATCACAGGGTGGCCCATAAGTCGTTGGTGATACAAATTTTCTTTTTTTTCTTTTAATCAAAAACGCCTTATGTTATTGCATTTTTGCATTTTCCATCGAAATGTAATGCATGTTTGTAAGAAAAAAAAATTCTGGACGCAGTAAGTGCGTTATGGTAGCGAATTTTGATCAAATGCTTAATATTTGAATAGCTCAATTTGCTATTAACCTATAAGGTTGACCAAGAAACGAATTTTTTCGGGAACACTTTAAGTTTACTTTCGGAAATTTTTGTACATTTTCAAAGAATAAATTTATTTTGATGAAACATGACACATTGTTTTTGCTATATAGATTATACTGGTAACCAAATTTGATGCCTGCTTTCTTAAAAAAACACATATAATTGCTATTAAAAAATAGTTTTATGAAAATTCACTACCATAACGCACTTGCTGCGTCCAGAATTTTTTTCAATGTCAACAATAACAAAATTATAATTTAAGACTCAAAGGTGACAAACTTATTTAGGAGTTTTAAATAAAAATGAGATTTTGTTCAAAATGTGTGAAATCTGTGCACTATTGTTTTTCCAAACGTCAAAATAAAACATAAAAAAATACATTTATCGAACTAGATTCGATCGCGTAACCTTCTGCTTATAAGACAACCGGGACGTCTCTGGGCCATCTGGTATACGTCAAAAAACGTTTTGTTTAGGTGATATACTAGATCGGCTTCATGCCCGGGATATTATATTCAAAGTATACGTAACAATTAGTACAATTACCATTGAAACACATCTCACGCCTGTTTCGGTCTTATATGACGTCTTATGTTTAAGTTTAAAGATGAAAGAAAGTATTTTAGAATCATTTTTAGACAGACTTGGCCAGATTTTGTTTACATTCGAACTATATTATGCGACAGCATAATATATCTATACTACGCTAATACTGTATTTGAGGCCGTTCGTAAAGCTACAATTATAGTGTTTTTAATAATTGATTGAATCCCCTGGTTAAATAACAATTACTTGGCAAATCTTTAATTTCATGTCGTCTGTCAGTTTCCATAATTGCGGCCGAAATTTCACGATTGTTGGTTCGGGTAGTATGTGTTCTTACTACAATTTTGTCACATTGTCCATGAATAATAAATAGTGTCATCAAAACTTCATTTGAGTCATTATTTCGCTCCATCTTAACTTGTTTTCAAATAAATATTAGGTGGAAAATCGATAACGAATCTTAGAACTTTGGCGTCTGTCAAACACAGTAAACAATTAATCAATTGTCAAATCACATGACCGTGTTCCATGACCAACTAATACAAATTTTGTGAAGATAAATAGTTTTTTTATAATTATTGCGATTATTTCGAAAACTTGACGAGTTAGGTATATCACTATGGTACATCAACTTGGAGTAAATTTAATTGCCTTTCAGAATTTTAAATAATATATAGGATGTCCTATTTGAAAAAAAATAACGTTTTGGCCTTTTCTGTGTGTCACGTTAAAATCATCAATTATCGCCCTGTATAACATGAAATGAATTTATTTAGGTAACTATTAAATACAAGGCTTTTTCAAACTGTACCCAAAATTTAAGCCTTCTATAGGTTCAAATAGCAGCTAAATTAAAATGTTAGTGGTACCATTTTTCTGAGAAAAAAAATTTAAATGAGTATTATCTCTAAAACCGGTGTAGATATGTATATGAAGCTATTAAGAGAAAATAATCATAAAGAAATTGCAATTCCAAAAATAAAATAATATACAGGCTGTCCCATTAAAAATAAAAAAGTTGTTACTAGTTTGAGTAGAAGCGGCAACACCGCCAAAATGAGAATATTTTAGAAAGACAGGTTGCGCCTATGTATGGCAGTGTCCAAATTTTCAGATTAATCCTGTGTCTCGTTTTCCATAAACATCTAACCTACCATCGACCATCAATGACCCTGTATTGTCAATCAGAATCCATACAGACCCTTTTAAAATACATACATACAAAGTAAATACATAGAAATACTTACAGCAACACGCTATACACTTATAAAGCATATATTTAACATAAACACCCATATAAAGAGACCAAAATCAACATATAACTATACACATAAAACTTATCACACATAAATATGACATTGTTAAACATTTTGTACAATTTAAATACAATATATATATATATATATATATATATATATATATATATATATATATATATATATATATATATATATATATATATATATATTGTGATGAAGTATTATTTTCTATCGGTCTGTGGTACAAAACGCCTAACTACTAAGTAAGTAATTAATTAAATAGAGAATAATTAAATACAAACTATATAAATGTTTGCTAAAATATTTTCACCATGAAATATTTTAAGGCGATTTATATTTAATTAAACAGGTATTTCATACTTATTATCTTATGCGGTTGTGATAAGCTGATAAAATTCCAAGCATGACACAGTTTTTGGGCCGGCTGTGAAATTCATATAAAAGGAGAAGCAACACGGGGCACAGGTAGTATTGTTAATTCAGCTGTTAAGTTATTAAGTCGCCACGAGTCCGCACCAAGTCCGCATAAGTTTACCGTCCGACCGTAACCGTTTCGACCGATTTCCGTATACGCAAACATTATTATAGGTAAGATATTGTACGTTTTAGTTAATCCATATTTTATAGCGAATTTTCATATTTTTAAATCATCATTCTTCTCAGTCCAAATCTACGTAATCGGGTTATTTCGGTCCTTCCTAGACAATTCCCGTATGTTAGATTGTCTTGCATTATTTTTGTGAGGATGCTGAGGATTCACAGCTCACATAAATAATCGAGATATATTCATCTTGGTTTGATCCCGATAGGGACGCTGAGGATTCACAGCCTATCTAGGTCACTACAAGTGATACTTTCCTTTCCAATTAGCCCTGTACACTTCATCTGACTCCCGGCTTTCCGCCCCATACAGTATAAGCTCTTGTGTTATTTTAGTGAGGACGCTAAAGATTCACAGCTCACTAAAATAATCAAGATGTTTTCGTCCCGATTTGACCCTAGCGGAGATGCTGAGAATTCACAGTCCGCATAGGCCTCCGGGAACTGTCATCCTGTCTCTCCCGTCTGCACTTTTTCGTCTCCGCTGTCCTCTGCTTCGACGGAGAAGTTATAGCTAGTAGTCTGATGTTGTGTATCGCTGTGTGTTGCCCGCCTGCCGTGTGTTACAAAATAGAGACTGTATACTACCAACTAACAATTTAGTAAATTGTCAGCCCTGGCCCATTTTTACCCTAATATAGGGAGTATGTAAGGCTAGATGCATTCTCACCGCAATTAGAACCGTAGACCGATTTCGCTCTAATTAGAGCTCGTCAGTACGGCATACTAATTGTAGCGAAAATCCACCTATAAAGTAATACGGCTATGGTAGTGTTGGAAGGCTGGCTACCATAGCCGTATTACTTTATAGGTGTATTTTCGCTACAATTAGTATGCCGTACTGACGAGCTCTAATTAGAGCGAAACCGGTCTACGGTTCTAATTGTGGCGCGAAAGCATCTAGCCTTACTTCCAAAAGATAACAAATTTATTTTTATGAAATTTTTTTAGTATGTTCCCCTGACAAAGACGTTACTACATACCAAAATTCAACTTTCTAAGTTTATAGAAAATTGTGGTTTACAAATTTGAAGCAGTTAATGAAAATTTGCTATCATAACGAAGCTTTTTTTAGCTAAATAACTCTACCTTTTAGAGTAGTGAGAACTCAGATTCTCTGTCGCAACCCACTTACTGGGTCGGATTTTTTTTCCGTTTTTGCGTAACACATAAAAATACCAAAACATGTTGGAATCCGACATGAAGCACATAATGTGAAACGTGTCCTGTTAGACTAATAATTTAGCAGCGCGTTCATTTGAATAAACGCCATGTCGAGTGATTTCAGGTCTATCTATCATCATTTATCCCAGCCTAAACACACAAGGATTTAAATATTCGCCGTGTGGGTTATTTTTGTTTCACACTTGTACAGAGAGGTAAAACCTCAATGTACATATGAGATGTGCGGCTCGGGTTCCAGAGACCAGAAAACGTGTCTATGAATATTCACAATGTGTACCGGAGACTTGAACTTTCTCCTGCGGTTAGCAGGAATTATCATACGATGTTGCCAGCTTTATATAACTCAGCACACCTTATAACTATTGTGTCAAATGAAACTATTCAAATTTGGAGCCGTTTTTAGCGATTTTAATATCCGTAGATTGTAATGAGTCGTATAGGCATTTGGCCTCCCAGCAATGCGACCCCAATGGATCTTTTGCGTAGGACTCTTTTTTAACGAATTTTTTTTTTAATAACTATTAGAGAGGTATCGATTGTGAGGCTTTGCAAACATTTTTCAAATGCGCGCGAACTAGGACCCCTAGAACCCATATCCGGGGTCAGTTTCAATTTTTATATGTTATATATATATATATATATATATATATATATATATATATATATATATATATATATATATATATGTATGTATGTATATACTTTCGTAAGCATCAAGCTGACGCGAAAGTTCGAGAAGATACTTATAGGCCGATAATTATGTATGAGTCTTGTCACCCTGCTTAAAAACAGGAATGATCTTACTTACCTTCCACACAAGAGGAAATATAGACTTTTTAAACACAACAAAAACGTCACTGGGTGACAAAATGCAGTACCGCAATCTTTGACTAGAAAAATGGGGACATTATCTGGACCATGCGTTAGTTTGGGTTTGAATCTTCTTAGAGAGTCTAGAACCTCTTGTTCTTCGTTTGCTGGTACACCAGAAACATGTTGTAACATATATCGTTAGAAATTTGAACAAAAATGTTTCGACGAATAGAGTAGGTCTGGTTCTATGTAGTCCATTGTTCGAACTGTTATCTTAATAACCAGCGTATCCTTCTAGGAAGGAATGTTTGATAATGACGCACAGCATAATAATGCCGTTTTAATCACAGGGATTTAAGACTCAACAGTGGGGGTCTGTCTATATACCTTCCTAGAGGACGCTGTTCGCAACAGCTTCGCAACTAACATATAAATAGTAGTTCTAGTCTTTATTCACAGTGCTCATCATAGGTTCCAATCTTCACTCATTTCATATTACATTCAAAAAGTGCAAGAACTGCTACCGCAGGATTTAGAGGCAAGACTTTTTTTGTAATTTCATCTTACATCAGAACATTGATTTTCCCAAGAGCATTCTTTTTACGAATGAAGCTTGAGTTACAAGAAGAGGGATTACGAATGTGCACAACTGCCACGAATATTCGGATGTAAATCCACATGCTACAGTAACCCACCATTTCCAAAGAGAATTTAAAATAAACGTGTGGGCAGGTATTGTTGGAGGACATTTGGTTGGGCCGGTTATTTTACCAAACGGCTTAAGCGGCGCAACATATTTGCTTTTCTTGTAAAATGTTCTTCCTGGGCTACTGGAGGAGCTGCTCTTACAACTGCGCAGCGAAATGTGGTTTATGCATGATGAGGCGCCACCACATTTCACTACGAATGTTCGTAGATTTTTAAACCAACAGTTTCCAAATCGATGGATAGGTCGTGGAATTAATTGCCCTCAACATTGGCCAGCACG
The DNA here is from genome assembly GCA_964006375.1 of Tillus elongatus. Classification (NCBI taxonomy): domain Eukaryota; kingdom Metazoa; phylum Arthropoda; class Insecta; order Coleoptera; family Cleridae; genus Tillus; species Tillus elongatus. The sequence goes on along the minus strand of OZ023266.1, from coordinate 10,622,355 downwards.
ATCACCAGACTTGAATAAATGTAACTTTTTTCTCCAGGGGGCTCTAAAAGAATCAGTGTATTTTACACCAGTTCAAACTGCGGAAGTTTTGTGGAGTCGCATCAATAATAAGAGGACCATTATTAAAAGTGACATGCAATTACTTAACAGAGCCGACTTTAATTTTCGTCGAAGGGTGCAGTTGTGTGTGAGAGAAAATGGGGGTCATTTTGAACAATATATTTTGTGTTTTTTACTGGTTTTTATTTATTATTATATTATTATATGTTAGTGTTTAATAAAGTCTTCAAGGGACATAATTTTGTTTTGATCTCACCTATAAAAATCAAAATTTTCTAAAAAAACGGGTGATTTGTCGAAAAATTCACTGGAGGCGAAAAAGATAGAAAATTGAATTTGCCGTAAAACTGATGGACCTTAACTTTTAATTATGTTAGGGCTTAAAATAATCAACTCATTAAAAGGGTGACCCACCGCAAATTTATCCCTTTTTGAGTTTATATCTACTTCAAATTTTTTCGGTCATGATAAAAGAAAACCGTCTATCAAATTTGGTTGTTCTATGTTAGGGCACTGCTGCAAGACAGGTGTTTCTTGTAATTATTAAAGAATCTTCCGCGGTCAATATTTCACCAACCATGGGCGCCAGAGAAAATTTTCTATAAAAAATCGGCATGTTTTGAAGTCCTCTAGACGCCCACATTCTGTGTCCATTGCGTTGCGAATCACCCTGTATACAAAACTATGTTGTCAACCCTTGTTAATCTACATTTACCATACAAGTTTACCAATCTGACTAACAGCTCAAATCTTAAGTGGGTAAAAAAAATAACAAAAAGACTTGATAAAAGTTTACATCAGATAATTTGTTAAGCTCACAAACACAAACAGAATATTTCAGTTTCACTACCATTCTCGTTGATCACTAGATATATAATTAAATACTACGTTTCTCATCCACCTCTCTATTGACACTGAAACATTTCGTTAAATAACATCGAACATAATGAGGCAGGGCACCATCTTGTTGACATTATAAGTTGTTTTTTGATAGACCCACATTTCCCCTGAAACACATTTTCGCATTAGCTATCATCTTACCAAAGTTTTCTAATCATTTTAAGGGTGCCTACTGTCATAGATTACGTTATACAGCGCTGGCGTCTGTTAGTATCTGCAGGCCCAGCTAGATGTTATTATGTATAACTACATAGATACAGATACACTTGTAAAACCGCTTCTATTTAATTTACCATTTCTCACAGGATCAGCAAAGATTAAATTCGGTATGCTTCTGGATTGTAGGAATATAAGGACATTTGTCTAAATGGTTATGTTCATTTATCTCGATGCCTTATTCCCTGAGCCGGAGTTCACCGTCGTTGAGTACACAGAACGTGAGGATGAGGCAAGAGTCCCAATGATCCCGTATTAAGAGAATAACACACCGACTCCTGACTCCAACAACAGTTGACTAATCGGCTAAAGGGCCGTACGGACCTTTCTGTTTACTATGCCTAAACTTTCACATTCTAAAACGACCAACTCGGGCTCTGTTTGCAATTGCATAAGCCGACTATTGTATCCCGGGTATATCTTAATGGTGGCAGCGTTGCCAGGTGTTAGGCTTTTAGCAAAATCTAGTGATATCTGCTGCAAATGAACTAACACGACTGCTATATGTAGTTGATTTATCCCATTGTTTTAGTAACATCTTTAAGTAAATCGCTGCCAATTTTCTTGAGCTCTTGAATGTTTTATGAAATATGTAGATACGTGGGCACACATGGTGACCAATTTTTATAGTCAAAATTCACTTGCTTGGAAACAAACCAAAACATAGGAAATACTAAAAATAAACCCTTTTAAGCCCTACTATATAATGAGAAAAAGGGTCCATTTGAAATGAATTTTCTGTAAATATTTTAGTAAAATGAAGGACAATGGTGGTTGAAGCTCAAACCTAAGGGTTTGCAGAACACTCTTCTTGCGACTTTTTCTTTACATAATCAGTATTTGTTTCAGGTTCTTTGCCTAAATCTTGCGAATTTTGACGTCTCAAATCGCGACTTTGACGTTTTGAGGAAAACCAAAGTTTTTTTTTTTTCTTTAAATGCCTATCACTTTTTTGTCTTTTAACTCAGAGGCCTAAATTTTGGAACGTGGGTCACTGTTCATAATACAAACACGCGTAACAAATTTGGTTGCCCTTACTTTGTTATCTCCGGAGATATAAATTTTTTACCGAAAAAAGAACACAAAATTTTCCGGGAAAACCTGGGCCGATTTTGCTGGCTAACGAACTTTTCTAAGCCACTTGCAAAAGGAAGGCACTCACCAAATTTGATCAAAACCGGCCCATTATTTGAGTTACCGGCGTGATACGTGCATATATGTATATATATATATATATATATATATATATATATATATATATATATATATATATATATATATATATATATATATATATATATATATATATATATATATATATATATATATATATATATATATATATATATATATATATATATATATATATTTATTCGCACCATCAATACATAAAAATGTGTAGAACACGTCAACATTTAAAAAATCATAAAAACACAGGAATTACAATTCAAAAAAAACTATACAATCACGATATTGATTACCAACAGCTACAACTTGTCAGATAAAAAATCCTCAATATTATAATAGGCCTTTGCCGCCAGAATATTATTCAATGTCTTTCTCATGTTTGCAGGTGCAAGCTCCTTTATCTGCACTGTCAGTTTGTTGTACACCTTTAGGGACTGCACCGCAGCACTGTTGTAAACAATACTTTTTGTAGTTTGTGGAGCAATTAACTGATCCTTTAAACGTGCTCTGGTGTTGTATTGATGCTGTTGTTCACAATATAATAACAAACTCCGGTTTTCTCTAACAAAACACGCACACTCTAATATATTCAAACTTGGCAAGGTAACTATTATGTTGTGGAGGAATGTTTTCCTACATGAACCCCTATATTTCAAATTGAATATGCTGCGGATACATGCCTTTTGGAGCCTAAAGATTCTACCGACTTCTATGGAATTCCCCCAGAACATTAGTCCATATCGAAGCCTTGAGTTGACATATGCGTAGTACGCCTCGAGGCCAGCACTAATACTACTAGAATCGGACAGAACACGCAGAGCATAACTAAAAGATGACAGTTTACCTGCCAGATAGCCAACATGAGCCCTCCAGTTCAACTGAGAACCAAGCTTCAAGCCCAAAAACTTAACATCATACTGTGTGCTCAGCGATTCTGAGTTGAATTTCAGCGATAAGTGGTTACCCCTAAAATAGTTAAATGAGACTAAATTTGTTTTAGTCACATTCAATTGTAAGTTTATTCCATTGTACCACTGTTCCAGAATTTTCAGTGATTGTGATGCCTCATAAATTAGATCACTATCTGAAGGAGCTCGTAAAACCAAAGATGTATCGTCAGCAAACAGGGTTGTCTCATGGGGCAATACTTCAGACAGTTCGTTAATATAAAGTAAGAACAAGACTGGCCCAAGGATTGAGCCCTGAGGCACACCTCGTTCTATAATCTTCCACTCAGATGCCAGAAATACCCCTGTCCTATAATCATTAAAAGCCACACATTGTTTCCTGTCCAATAGGTATGACTTCATTAAATTCAGCGAGACTCCCCTGAAACCTAGCCATTCCAACTTAACTAACAGTGTGTTGTTGGACACGCTATCAAAAGCTTTAGATAAATCCAGCAGCATACACATTGTGCTTTCACGCTTATTTAGTCCCTCTGTAATTTCCTTGATAACTTGAATTATTGCCCTGTTAGTGACTTTTTCTTAATATAGCCATTTTGAGTATCACTAAATATTGTGTGTTTCTCTAAAAAAAGCCACTATTCGCTTACATAGAATTTTTTCTATTATTTTTGCTATATTCGAAATTAGTGAGATAGGTCTATAATTGGTAAGTAGAGATATGTCCCCACTCTTAGATATCAGAATCACTAGTGACTTTTTCAGGTCATCCGGAAACAATCCCTGAGCCAGGCATAAGTTAATATGTGCTAATGGCTTGACTAAAACATCAGCACATTCTTTCAGCAGCCTTCGTGGAATCTCGTCAAAACCTACTGAATTGATGTTTCTAAGTTCAAAAATTATATTGTACACTTCACTTTCATGGGTGGGGTAAAAAATATTGTGTCATTACCATATTTAATTTTATCTGTTGCTAGAGCATTGTTGGTGTTGATGTTTTTACACACGTTGATAATATATTTATTTATGTAATTTAACCGCTCCTGATCCGTATCCCCATCTATAGTGAAATTTTGTAGATCAAATCTCTGGCCTCCTGAGCATCCAGTCACCTGCCTTACTACCTGCCACGTAGCTTTAGTCTTGTTTGTCGCTGTCTTTATGAAGTTGGTATTGTATGCTTGCTTAGCTTGCCTGCAATCACTCTTCAAATCCCTACTTCTTTAGAAACAGTGTTGTTCAATACTCCCTCATATTTTTTTTTGTTCCCTCAGGGCTCGTCCGCGGCCTTGCCGCCCCGATAGCACCGCAACCCTTGGTTGATTGTGCATACCCTTAGTCTTACTCCACCCATTCCAAAATCACTGTGCCTTGAACTAGTCTGCACAGCGATTGGTAGGGTGAAGTTTTATATTGCTCTGTCTCCAGTCTAGAGTGACCGTAGATCAGTTGTCTTTTCCGGTCCAGAGCTATACACTCACACAAGATGTGCTGGGCTGATTCCTCCCCCTCGCCGCAGAGTCTGCATGCGAGGTCCCCTTCGAACCGCCCCATTTTATGCAGGTGTTTCTTGACGGCCATGTGTCCCGTCAAGAGACCTGTTGTGTTTCTGAGCTGTCCTCTGCTAAGGTTTAGCAGCTCCACAGCTCTCTTTGAACTGGGTCCGTCAATTATTGACTTCCCATGTCTGAGCCCTGGACAGTCCGCCCAGTACACCTTGTGTTGGTTTCTGACCCAGGACTTAATGGCTCCCCTGGCAGTGCTCTTTGACACGCCCAGAGCCGGTTCTGGTCCCATAAATCGTTCTGCTGACCCTCTCTTCGCGAGACTGTCAGCTTCTTCATTGCCTTTGACCCCCGAGTGACCCGGCACCCAGATGAGGGTCACCTCATTCTGCCCAGCCAGGTCGCTCGTCTCGTCTCGGCACTCACTCACCAGCCAGGAATTTACCCGTGGGCTACTTAGTGCCTTAAGGGCTGCCTGGCTGTCCGTGGCTATGAGGATCCGCTTGTTGGTGTAGCCCCTCCTCTTGTTCTCCCGCACACAGTGCAGGATGGCGTACATCTCGGCCTGAAACACCGTTGCATGGGCTCCGAGGGAAATACTATGACTTACCCTCGGTCCTTCCGAGTAAACACCTGCCCCCGTCCCACGCTCCCCGCCAGATCCGTCCGTGAACCAGACGAGCGCGTCCCGTGGTATGCCCGGCGTCTCCTCCCGCCATGCCTCGCGATCGGGGATTTCCACTGTAAAGTTGTTTTCCCTCATATAGCTGTCTTTTAATGCCACATTTCGCTTTAATGCCATTATTTATCCATGAACCCCCGTTATTGTCATTCACAACTATTATATTCTTCTTGAATGTCCCATCCATCGCTGTTATAAAAGTCTTACTGAATGTACGGTAACTTTCAGTTACATCATTTTCCTCCAGCACTAGGTTCCAGTTGGTCTTCTCTAGTGCATTCTTCATTTTATTAATCTTGTCTGGAGTATACAATCTAACTTGTTTCTTCTGCTTACTTTTAAATATTGATTTTTGCAAGGGGAATTGAGCATGATGGTCAGATAGAGCTGTCGCAATAACACTACTCTTATATACCGGGACATTGATGTATATATTATCAATTGAAGTGGGTGTTGTATCTGTTACACGCGTTGGGCCGGTAACACAAGGCTTTAAATTATAACTATCGAAAACATCAAAGAGTCTTATAACTTGCAAAATCGCTAAAAATTCAAAAAATTTATTAACAATTGTGTGTGGCCTTCTATATACATTAATAACTACAATTTTCATATTTATCAGCTCGATACCACTGCATTCAAATATCATTTCCTTACTTTTTCTTTTACGAAGTCTAGCTCTATAAAATCCATGCCATCCCTGACGAAGATACATGAGCCGCCGTGACGCCTGCTGGGTCTGGCGTAGCAAGAAGCCATTTTGTAACCAGAAATGTCAACAAAATGAGCCTCCGCATCAGTCAACCAGTGCTCTGTTAACGCTAAAACTTGAGGCTTTTTAATATTTAAAAATAAATGTCTATACCATCCAACTTATTTTTAAGACACTGTATATTTTGATGAAATAAAGTAAAGCGGGTATCTGCTCTAATTAAATGATCGTCATTGTCTGCTATCTCGCTTCTATATATATAAATTGAAACTGACCCCGGATATGGGTTTTAGGGGCCCTAGTTTGCGCTCTTCTGAAGAATTTTTTTCAAAAGTCGGGATCTCCTCAGTGATTTTTTTTTAATTCACTAATAAATGATGAATAAGAGTGTAGACGAAAATTCTTTCGAATTAATAAATGATCAATTAGTGTGTAGAAACGTTCATAGAAAATCTTCTTTCTGTGCTCTACATCCAAAATTCTTTCGACGACACTTTTGACTTGTTCTGTTTTTCTTTCAAAACGACATCTGTCCGCATACTTTTTTATACAAATCTCCTTTCTTGCATTAGTATATGCATATTTCCAACACGCCATGTAATGAATTTTGCACCAGAACTACGTTTTATTTCATTTTATTTATTTTATGTGTGTGTGAAACACAAAATTTATGAATCAGCTTACACATCTTCTAATATAATATTCAATTATATGAGGATCTTTTCAATTTTTTTAAAACCGTTCTCTTTTTTTCAGAACCGATGTCAGCAATACCAGAATACAATAACACGGCTTAATAACGAAGTAGCAACTCTCCGGCAACAATTGGAACAAGTAGGCCTAGAAAATAACCCTGAGGGAATACTCCAAGCACACGCTGCAGCTCTGCAGAGACACGCAGAGGAATCCAGGAAACAGTACGAACGTTGTCTGGACGACGTGGCCAATCAGGTTGTCAGAGCATTGTTAGCACAAAAAGTAAGTCAGATTGTGTTAATTGTTTACTAAATTTGATATTATTCTTGAGGTAGGACAGTAATCAATTAATAACAATAACATTATGTTATTGAAAGTGCGCTAAAGTTGACGCTTCTTTCTTACAGTCATCTGCTTATTACATTTATAGTTGATATAATCAATACGTTCCGTTTTGATTCACCATATTAAAAATAGAAAGTGTTATATAAATAGTTGAGAAGAACTATATAAAGGTGACGGAGCTCTATTTCAATAAACTTTATTGTCTATGGCCTTAAAGATATAAATGATCTCGTACGCGTCCAAATTCTTTATTTGTCTAAGATTTTTAATAAGCTTCGGGTTTCCTTTATCTATGTGGTGATTATTATCCCAAATATGCGGAGCTACGCATGACTTATCTATAGTACCGTATCGTGTTAAATGTTCCTTAAATCTCGTTTCAATGGGTCTTTAATTTGCCCAACGTAAATAGAACGGGTTGTAAGGAAGGGAGTAGCGACCCTCTGTCAGCGGCGTCGAGTGATAGGGAGGACCTGGGGAGTTAATCCTCGGATCCTTCATTGGATCTACACTGCGTTCGTCAGGCCGAGTATCCTCTATGGGGCGTTAGTCTGGTGGTGCGGTGTGAACCAAACTACCAGCAGGAAGCTGGCCGAACTCCAAATGCTGGCAATCCTGGGTATCTGGCGTCGCATCTCAGAATGCGAGACGCAGGAAACTGGTGCGGAGAGGGAGCAGTAATAGAGCATGCAAGAGTCGCCAAGGAGGTGGAAAAGGAAATTCCGATTTCGGCCATAAAGGTGCGTCATGCCACGGATGATATTAGGTTGACTAGGCCATACATCCTCAGGATCCCCAGTAGGGATCAGTGGAGCGAAAATGAGGTTGAATTCCAGCCCGCAAGCCTGGTCTGTTTTACCGACGGATCGCGGCTGGAGGACCAACAATCCTCCGGGGCAGGAATATACATCGAGGGCCTGGGATGCGCGAGAGTTATGCTCTTGGCGCATATACCACGGCATTCGAAACAGATGTGTACGCTTCCTGTCTGTGGCTAATAGACAGGATGTGAAGAAGAGTCCCGAGAAATGTGTGTACATCTGCTCGGATAGCCAGGCAGTCTGCGCGGCCAGAATCAGGTCTACACAGGTTCAGGAGTGCGCTGACGCCCTCAAAGGACTAACCAGGACAAAGGAGTTACAACTAGTGTGGGTTCCGGGACACTAGCGGGGAATGGGGTGGCGAATAATCTCGCAAGGGTCGGTTCCCGGCGGCCGTTCTGTGGCCCGGAGCCGGTGATAGCTACAAGTAGGAAGACGGTCTCTGTCGCCTTACACAAGTGGACCGAGGAAGCAATGAAGAGGCACTGGGGTCGGCTGGTGGCTGCAGGCAGGCGAGGGACTTCGTGGAGGGGGCGGACAGAGATAAAGCTGTCTGGCTACTCGGAAGGAGTCGACCTACTCTTCGCCGCATCCTTGGGGTGCTGACAGGCCACTGCGCCCTTAGAAGACACCTCACATTGATAGGCGTAGAGAGGGATCCCATTTGCCAGGAATGCGGCGAGGATGAGAAAACGTCCTACCACTACCTGTGTGAGTGCGAGGCTTTTGGGAGTCTTCGAGCAGAATTGTTCGGATCTAGGACTCTGCAGAGGAATCAGGTAAGTACCGTCCAATTGAAGACCGTCACGGCCTTCATCTCGAGGTCGAGGCGGTTTGGCGACGGAACCAAGGAGGAGTAGAGCATGGTTGCTGGGTTTGGCAAAAAGGGCCCATGGTGGCCTACTTGCTTGGCGTTGGCCTCCCCATCACTGCTACTACTACTGCCCAACGTATTTAGGATTACAATCATTTCAACTTCAACCTTTTAGTGGATCTATCCTTATCTTTTGGGTTACTTAACGACTTTTTTAAAGTATTTTTCGTCGAAAAAGTAGGCTGCTAATTAGCTTTATTAAAAATACTATCGAGACCCCTAGTAATTTGCGGTTAAAATGGTAAGCAGATGAGAAACTTGGCTGCTTTGTCTTTTTTGAAAGTGGGAGATTCCGCTTACATTTTCTTTGTTTTATTTTGACATAATCAAGTGATAAAAATATAAGCATATGTACAAATTGATGATTTGCTGGTAACGCCTAGGTGATTTTAAGATTACAATCGTACCATCCATACATCAATCCTATTGAACTTACCGCGGTCAACAGTTAAATATAATACCACGTTACAGAATACTACTTTCAAGTTAGAAGATCTAAAAAAATTGTAAAGAAAAATTCAGCACATAATTTTCAGTATCTTTATTGCATTGCTTAAACATTTTTTTAAACTCTGTAAAGTGTAAATGAAGGGGAAATGTAGCTACAAGTCTTTAATATCTTGAATAATTGCCTCTTAATTGCCTTTATATTAATAAAAATCTACTAACAAGACTGTAACTCTAATTCTTCATCCTCACCAACTAATATATTATTCTCATGTTTCATTTGCACTTTAAAAATTTGCAGTTTTATGTAGTCATGTTCTCCTTTGTTCATTCCAGATAAAACATATTTTTCTATCTCTAAAAAATGTAAGTTTTGACATGGAATTGTTCAACGTAAAGGTGAGTTATGTGGCCTAAAAGAACCGAGTACTGCTACTAATCTAATGGAAGAGTGTACTGTTTTTGTCTTAGTAGCATTCCTACTTTTTCTGCATTTGGATTTTGAATGGTGGCATTTTCTTACAAAAAAATTAACCTGCATTAACGCTATTGTGATTACCAACTCATATTGTTTAAATTAGCAAGATGTCATACCAGAAGTTCTTCAATAACAACAGTCTTTCGTCTTTCAGGGTCTAAGAGAAGAAGTGGGTACACTGAACAACAGAATCCAAGAACTTGAAACACAAAATAGAGCACTGACATCAATGTTGGTACACCAACTAAGAGGTGACTCATCAGAAACCACACCAGACTTCGACTGTACATCACCCAACCGTTTAGCTCTTGAAGAAACTTGCAAAGAAGACAACTTGCCCTCTCCAGAACAGCGTTTGCCTAATGACAATCCAGAATGCAGTAGCCTTACAGTCAAACATTGTAACTCTTTCAATTCCGAGGTCCTAGATGAAAGCCCTAACAAAGTAGATGGTTGCAACATTAGTAACAATGATGGAGCACTTCTGAAAGTTAGAAAGCGATTGTCGGCTGATTCAGAAATTATAGGTGAGTGTTTTTCAGTACTGTATTCCTAAAACGTTGGATCTCAAAACGCAGTTACCTATAGAGTTAGAAAGAAAATTTAATGCCGTATTTAGACAAATTCGCTAATAGAGAGGTCACGATGAAAACCTTTCGGAAAATTTTCTTCAGATGAGCGCGAATTTGTGTCCCCTGATATACTGGTATCCGAGCGATAACTTAAAAGATAGTAAACTCATTCCAATCAAACTCCGCAAAAATCTTGTTTGGGCCAAAACCGAGGCCAAGTTCGTTAATCAGCCTTTATGGTCAAGTTTGTCTGGTGGAAAATCGGGGAAAACTTTTTGAAAACGCTATATTTTTGTAAGTATCAGAGTAACTTGAATGAGACTTTACATGTGGGTAGAAATAGTGCAAATAAACCTATGTTGTGAATTTTAAGTAATTTGGTACACAATATTTAGAGTTTTTTTCCAAATTAAAAATAAAATTCCAAAGACATGTGTTGAGACGACTTAGTGGTTAAAGTCCAATACCTGACAGACAGACTGCCACGCGTAGATTGATTCATACAACCGGTATACACCATACATCAATGGTAACGAAACTAAATATATACCAGGCATAACCCATACTACCCGAACTAACAATCGTGAAATCTTGGCCGCAATTATGGAAAATAACAGACGACATGAAATTAAAAATTTGCCACGTTGTTGTTATTTAACTGGGGAATACAATCAATCATTAAAAGACAGTATATTTGTAGCTTTATGAACGGCCTCAAATGCAGTTTTAGCGCAACATAGATATATTATGCTGTCGTATAATATACTAGAAATGTAAACAAAATCAAGCCGAGTCTCTACAAAAATGATTCTTAAATAGTTTCTTTTATCTTTAAACTTAAACATAAGACGTCATATAAGACCGAAACAGTCGTCTGATGTGTTTCAATGGTAATTCTACTAATTCTGTAATTAATTACGTATGCTTTGAATATAATGTCCCGGGCATAAACCGATCTAAAGTATTACGCAAATAAAACGTTGGTTGAAGTATACTTAGATGGCGCCGGGAACTTTGCCCTTGCCTCCTAAGCAGAAGGTAACGCGATCGAATCCAGCTTGATGCATGTATGTTTTTTTATGTTTTATTTTGACATTTGGAGAAACAATAATGCACAGATTTCATACGTTTTGAACAGGATCTCATTTAAAACTCCACCAAATCTCAATCTTGCTTTCTATCTCATAAGAGATACACCAGCCCTAGACCCATCACAATGTTATTCAAAGTAATGAGTCCTATTCACTTGTTGGCATTTCTGTGGATCGAAATCTCAATTGGCACCAACATGTCACATCAATTGCGGAAGCGGCTGCTAAGAAATTAGGTTTCCTCTCCCGGACTCGCAAATATTTTTCACCAGCTACTCTCTATACCTTATATACTTCACAAATAAGGCCAAAACTCGAATACTGCTCCCACATCTGGGGTGCCGCTGCCGCTTCTACACTCGCTATCCTGGACTCCATTCAGAGAGAGCTATGCGTCTCATCGGTGACCCTACCCTCACCCAAAGGCTGCCATCCCTTGTCCACCGACGTGCCGTTGGTGACCTCTCCCCCTTTCTCTCTCTCTCTCTCTCTCTCTCTCTCTCTCTCTCTCTCTCTCTCTCTCTATAGATATCTGCACGGGCACTGCTCAGAGGAGCTTTCTTCCATAGTTCCTCCACCTGCTTCCCCCAACACATCTACCAGGGGAACAGAGCGACTGCCCCCTTTTACTGTCCAGATCATCAGACATAAAGATCCTGTTTTGCCCGCACTTTTGCCCCGAGGACTTCCAAGTTGTGGAATTCCTTGCTGGCACATGTTTTACTTCTCCTCCGAACCTCCAAACCTTCAAGTCCAGAATTACCAAGTTGCCTCTTTCCTCCTTGTCTACACCCACGATACGGTAGTATTTAGGCTGTAAGCCCTCGTGGTGTGTTGTTGAAATATTTAAAAAAAAACAATAATCTGATGCTGTTCTTGTTTTTATTAGTCGAGAGACATCTTATCAAAAATGTCTCCTTATTTTGTGGTTCGTGATTATAAAGATCATGATCTTTTGCGATATTCAAGCTATTGCTTTTTGTGTATAGCAGTCAAACACTTAGTATAGTTAGTATCTGGTAATTTATAAAATTAAAGCCGCGACCGTCTCTCAACTTTGACCCACACAATGTTCTACTGGCTTTTTGTTGAGTTGCAGACACTAAATCTGCATGTGATGAATGCCCCTATACAAAGATTGCATACGTCAAGATACTGTGTAAAACCAGAAGCAGAATCAACCAAAAACCACAAAATAAGAACAGGAACTTATAAAGCTACTGATGAAGGCAACTTCGTTGTCTAAATACGTCGCGAAAGAGCTACTGATAAAGACAAGTACGTTGTCAAAATACGTTTCTAGTGCAGAACTGTCTGTTATTATTTTTATGGTTTATTTTGGGGTGATTCTAATTTTTGTTGGAGTTTCCCACCAGTGTCCAACCTCGGTCTTTTGAGAAACTATGTATGTATGGTCTACAGAGACTTTACAAGTATTGTCCAAGACTAACCCCGAAAGACTTTTTAGAATATACAATCCTCGGTGGCCCTTTCTATATGCAAAAACACAAGAGTTTCTCTAGCTTGTCCACTATCACCCCAAGAATTCTAACCAGCTCTATGCACACATTAGCGTCTGATATATTTCTTGATTAAAAGATGCTATGCTCTGATTTAGAAGTGTTTAACGTTAACTGATTTGCCGGAAGGCATTGGTCAACAGATTTGTGTACATTCTCGACCCATGATAGCACGAAGCTAAAAGAAGAAAAATAGTGTCATCAGAGAAAAGGGTATTTTAGTTGCTTCGTTTTTGCTTCATTCCTATTAAAATTTTGATGAATTGGTCTACTGTTCTAGTTGTTCTTTTATATTATAAATACATCTATGTCGGTTCCAGGTTAATGTTTGTTGGTTTCAAAAATTTTGTCTGGTTAAAAACGTTGGTTAAAAACGTTACTTATGTCATATTTAGCCAAATATTTTTCTTTGCAGATACTAGATTATCTCTGGAAGACAAGAAGAGGCACCAAGTTTTGACCAGACTGTGGACTGAACTAAAGGGAACAGAAGTTACCCCTAAAAAACTTCTAGAGGCTCTTAGTGCTGTTGATTCGGCACTGTGGGTACCTCCTCAAAGGCCTGTCTCTTTAAACTTACAACTGCCCATCCTACAAGCAAATAAATACAGGAAATCTAGATCCATTCAAGGTATGTTTTTTATTTAACTATTTGTATGTCATTCAAGTTTTTTATTTAATAATTCTATTAGTGAATTTTCTTAGAAAAAATTTACTATTGGGGAGATCCTGACTTTTGAATTTTGACAAAATTTCTTCAAATGAATACTAAGTAGGACCCCTAGAACCCACATCCGGGGTTGAGGTTAGTTTCAATTTTTATATGTATACATACATACATACATACATATATATATATATATATATATATATATATATATATATATATATATATATATATATATATATATATATATATATATATATATATATATATATATATATATGATGATAATAAACACTGATAATTCGAAAAATAATGGTCCGATTTTGATAAAATTTGGCATGTACCTTCCTTTTGTAAATGGCTTGGATAAGTTTGTTAGTTAGACTTTTTGATATTAATTGATTCTCTGCTGGACTTTGTTATGATACATTTATTTTATTCCAGCACAAAACAGTGTAAAAAGTGAAGAAGAAACAACAGGAAACGAATCTCCGGAAAGTGGTAATCGAGATGAAGGTTATTCGACAATGTCTTCAGATGTGCAAGCCGATGTAACAAGAAGTTCTGGTGACACGACTGTAAATAGAGAACTGGAAGATCTCAAAGAAGCAACTGATGAAACTGATATTCCAGAAACTCGCCTGCTAGTCACTGATAATAAGGATCCTGATATACTTTACATACCATTAAATTTACTAAATCTTAAACCTAGGTAAGTGTTGTTACTCTTTCGATAAGTGATGTTTTATTACTCTTTCTAAGGTGTATTTATTCAAAGTGTTTGTCCGTGGTCGATATCTCGAGGTGGTCTTCACATGAATCTAAATCCGGACGATAGTTAGGCTAAGAGTGATATTCACCTCCCAGACCCTAGCACGAATTGATGACCTGTTGAATAAGCCATCTAAATTTAGGTATCAGGGTTCCCACTAAAAACAGCATATCAATTTCGCTGACTTTTCCTTGATTTCTCTGACATGCCAAAAGCTATTTCCCTGACTTTGATCTTCCACAATCTACCCACAAAATATCTAACACACTACTACAGAATACTTTAGGTCTTCGCCTCATGGCGGAAAACACACTTCCCCATAATTACATTTATGAAACATACACATTTTCCTTGCAAATAAACGAAAACGCTACTTTAAATTATTTATCATAAAACGGAAACAGATAATTTTTCCCTGGTACGGACAAGAATTTCCTGACTCTTAAACAATTTTCACAATTTTTCGCTAACTAACCATGACAAAATGTTTCCTTCTACAAATTCCCTGGGTTTTCCCGGTTTTCCAGACAGGTGGGCACCCTGGGTATGGAGGTTCACAAGAATCTGTATTGGGGCCCTTATTTTTTGTGCTATGTATCAATGTTATATTTTCAGTTACATCTAAAGGAAATATTGCGAGTTGTGCAGCTGTTTCTTGGGGACAGCTTAAACTAAAAGTAGAAAAAAGTTTTTTAATGTTAAAGCAATATTTTGATACTAACGTACTTCGCTAAATACTGAAAAGACCACTTTTGTCAGTTTTTCCATTTATAATGTTGAAACCTTTACTTCAATAAGCGTACATAATAAGCCAGAAAATGAAACCGCAAAAGTAACAATTAGATAGTAAAGGATTTTTTCACGCCCGAGGAGGTACCACCCCTTACATCAAGGGGCCGGTGAAGTCCCAACGGACGTTTCCGGTTCTGGTGTATGAGTCGGTTTCCCTTATAAACAAAAATGATGATGGTTCCTCCTTGTACAAAAGATTCCGGAGGTAAAATACCCCTCCATTCGGATCTCTGGGAGAGGGGTGTACAGGGGGCGCCAGCATCAAGATTTAACATATCCTTCTCGAATATATGTGGCCTAAATTCTAACCTGAACTCCGTCCACCATTTCCTCCAGGCTAATAGGCCCCAACTCCTCTTCCTCACCGAAACTCAAATCAGTGCCAAAACAGCGACTAATCACCTTAATTTCCCGGGGTATGAGCTCCTTACTTCTTTTAGATTGCATGGAGGTGTGTGCGTGTACGTCCGAAGCAATCTACCCTGCATCAGACTTCCAAATTTAGAAGCTGGAAGAAAAGACATACTATGGATAAAACTCTCTCAGGGCTGTAACTAAATTCATCTGTTGCATTTACCAGTCACATTCTGACAACAACTTTGTCCAGCTCTTTGACTAACCTTTCTGAAAAAACCGACCATCTGGTTTCTGAATATCCTTCCTCCGAGGTCACTATTCTTGGTGACTTCAATGTCCATAACAAGGAATGGCTAGGATCTTCAAAAACCGATCCACAAGGAAGAGTAGCGGAGGCCTTTGCAGTCAGCAATTCTTTAGCCAATATGGTTCAGCAACCTACTTACTTTCCTCACATCCCAACTCACAGCTCAAATCCCTTGGATCTCCTTCTTACTACAAATCCTGACTGCTATAAGATATCAGTCACTGCCCCCCTGGGTCGCTCAGACCACCGCATGGTCACTGCTTCCTGCGCAATGCAACCCGAGGTCACACAGTCATCACACCCATGTATCATTTGGCACTACAACTCCGCGAACTGGGACGAAATGCGAGATTACTTTTCCTCATTTCCATGGGCGTCTGTCTGCTTCTCTCATCCTGACCCCTCTGATATCTCACAAAACGTCACCGAAATTATCCAAGTTGACATGGAATTATTTATTCCACGTACACAGAAAACCTCTGCAGCCACTCAAAAGCCCTGGTTCTCTAAATCCTGTGACAAGGCCAGAATTTAAAAGGTCAAAGCTCACAAAAAGCTTCTACACAATCCCAGTCAAGAAAACCGTCAAGCATTTAACGACGCAAGAAAACGCTGTGTCCGCATTCTTTCTGAGGCAAAAAACTCGTTTAATAACCACATCAGAAACGAAGTCCTCTTAAACTCCAACGGCAGCAAACTCTTCTGGACTCTTGCTAAATCTATTGGGAATAATTTCTGCAAGAGCACGTTCCCACCTCTTGTCTCAGGCGATGAAATTGTTTCTACCGCCCTGGGCAAGGCTGAACTTTTTGCCTCGTTGTTCGCCGGCAATTCTACTCTCAACCCACCTCCAAATGTTAAAAGATGCTCTCTTCTCTTAATACCAAGAAAGCCTCTGGCCTTAACGAGATCCCAGCAATTGTTATCAAAAAATGCGCACCAGAACTTGCTCCTGTCCTGACTCGTCTGTTTCAGACATATTACAATAGAGGCAGATTCCCTAGTAACTGGAAAACTGCTCGAGTACAACCCATCCCCAAAAAGCGCTTCCTAGCAACTACAGACCTATTTCTCTCCTTTCAGTCGTCTCTAAAGTGATGGAAAAGTATATAAACACCGAGTTACTAAAATTTCTTGAAAAACACAATCTAATCCACGACAGGCAGTATGGATTCCGTCAGCACAGATCAACTGCCGACCTCCTTTCCTTTGTCAGCCATTCTTGGAACAAGTCTATGGAACTACACGGTGAATCCCAGATTGTCGCTCTAGACATATCCAGGCATTCGACCAGGTTTGGCACACAGCGCTGCTTAATAAACTACTGGCTTATGGCCTACCACCAAAACTCTGTACGTGGACAGCAAATTTCTTCTCCAACCGGAGCATTTCTGTTGTCGTGGATGGCCATTCCTCTAAACTGTATCCAATTAATGCAGGAGTTCCTCAAGGTTCAGCTTTAGCCCCTACTTTGTTTCTTCTTTACATCAATGACCTCATCTCTGGCACATCCAACCCAGTTCACAGTTACGCGGACGACAGCGCCCTCCACTCAAATATACAATATTCTAAGCCTGTCTATTTAGCCCAACTAGATGAGGATCGCAGACTCATGGAGGGTTCTATCTCCGTGGATCTCCAAAAAATATTAGACTGGGGAAGTAGAAATCTTGTACAATTCAATCCCACCAAATCACAGTCTTGCTTTCTTTCTCATAAGAGATACACCAGCCCTAGACCCATCACAAAGTAATGAGTCCTTTTCACTTTTTGGCATTTCTGTGGATCGAAAACTCAATTGGCACCAACATGTCACATTAATTGCAGAAGCGGCTGCTAAGAAATGAGGTTTCCTCTTCCGGACTCGCAAATATTGTTCACCAGCTAATCTCTATACCTTATATACTTCACAAATAAGGCCAAACCTCAAATACTGCTCCCAGATCTGGGGTGCTGCTGCCGCTTCTACAGTCGCTATCCTGGACTCCATTCAGAAGAGAGCTATACGTCTCATCGGTGACCCTACCCTCACCCAAAGGCTGCCAGCCCTTGCCCACCGACGTGCCGTTGGTGACCTCTCTCTCTTTTATAGATATGTGCATGGGCACTGCTCAGAGGAGCTTTCTTCCACCTGCTGCCCCCAACAGATCTACCAGGGGAACAGTGCGAATGCACCCTTTTACTGTCTAGGTCACCAGACATAGAACATCTTGTTATGCCCGCTCTTTTGGCCCGAGGACTTACAAGTTGTGGAATTCCTTGCCGGCACATGTTTTTCCTTCTCCTCCGAACCTCCAAACCTTCAGGTCCAGAATTAACAAGTTGCCTCTTTCTTCCTTCTCCTTGTCGACACCCACTGTACGATAGTATTTAGGCTGTAAGCCCTCGGGGTGTGTTGTTGAAATAATAAAAGGCTTCGGACTTGAGGTTGACTAACATCTTAGGTGGAATTTACATCTAAATTATGTCGTCAATAAAACAAAACAAAATTTTTAATCTTAAAACAGCATTTGAAGCTGCAACAACTTAAACTTGCCTTAGTGCAAGTCAAATAAATACTATTATTATTATTATATTATATTTATTACATTTATTTGATTAGTGGCTGATAGATTGATGTTTTTTATTGTATAGTGGTCAGTCTGTTACCATCCTTTTGTGTGCTTTTTAAAATGTTGCAGTCTTTTAACGTGTATATTTAGCATATTTTGCAATTAAAATATATAAAGCATTATAAAATATTTGATTGTTTTAATTAAGCATTTTTTAAATTATATTTTCAAAACGTTATCTTGAACTGCTACTTAAATTTAAGTCTGGCTCATTAGCAAGCTGAGTAGCATTTAATTCTTAACGGGCACATAATTTGCTACAGTAACTAATATCTATTTACACAAGCCTTAAAATTTGTTGTAGGAACAGCTACCCTCCAAGCAAAGACATGCTGCCATTTCAACACATCATGAGAAGCTTTTCGGATTCGCATCTCTGCATCAAGATAACAACAGCTCCTAGTCCATGTTACACATTCACTTCGCCAATATCTAGTTCACCTTCCATTTTTGTGGTGGACATCACAGAAAAATCATCGAACCCTCTTAGAAGAACACGCGGCACTAACACACTATGGGGTAAGTCATGGCTGCTGTATTTTCATCTAAACATCTTATAGTTATGACTATCTTTTCAGGGAATATGACCACTGAACAATCAGAAGATAGGTTGTCGCAGATATCCTGGTCAAGTACAGCAGATGATCGATTGGAATGTGCCACATGGGATGCAGAATACGTACAACACTGGTTGAGGCTAGACGAGACAAGATCTGCGTTACAGCAACAACACAGGGATATGTTGGAATTAGAATATGACCGTGCTGAATTAGAAGATTGGAGTCTCAGCTTATCTAATGACGATCTAAGAGAACAATGGAAAAAACTAGATGCAACTACACCAGGCCAGATTTCCATTTCCACTCTCCCTAGCATACAAGAAAATAACACCCTGGAACTAGAGGAAGATTCAAATGAATGTCTGTGGAATAACTCGAGTTACATGATGGATAAAGAAGGCAGAGAGCTAGTCACACTTTTGATGGACCCTTCCAGTAGCCTAAATGAAAAACCGTGGCCGTATGCTATTTCAACAACACTAACGCAACAGATATCTCCAGATAATAGCTGGTCAAGTGGAGGTTCGGATTGTTGCCACTCTCACGAACCTGAAACTTGCTCCAAGAGATCATCTGCGGCATTGAGTGGCTGTAGTGATGACACCAGCGAGTTACCGGCCATAGGAACTGATTTTACGAGAGACTTTTATCGCCTAGTAAAGTTCGAAAGCACAAAAAGCCTAGCATCTACGTCTTCCAGAGCTCTAAGTGAAAATGGTGACAGAGAAACCACACTGCAGAGTGTCCTTACATTCATTGCCGAGCAGCAGAAATACACAAATTTCAAGGAACCAGTGAAAGACTCACGCCCTTGTTCTGTTAATGACGTTACCAAAGAATTCAACATAGAAGGACCTCCGCAGGATCTAGAAGACTTGAAAATATGTGATAGTGATTTGTATTTAAACAAAAGTGAACCAAAATCTAGTGATAATGAAAATTATGTTACTTTCAAACAATTATGTGAAGAGTTTACTCTTAATGAACAAAATAACATGAAAGATAGCGTGGCAGCTAAAATCGATGAAAATATAAAGCAAAATATCGCATACGCGAATGAAATTTGTTTAGTAACGCCGTTAGATGTTGAAAGTGAAAACTGTTCGAATATTAGTGAAGTTCCTGTTGATATTTGTAGTAGTATAAATGTTGAAATCACTTCGACAGACTATCAGTCGATTATATTGAACGACGAGTCAAAATCAGAAGACAATGCACCAATTGATAATGACACGAGTGACCTAACTAAATCTAGTGATACAAACTCCAGTGATATTTCAACTTGCAACGGTGGCATGAGTGAATCTGTCACGTCGAGCGTCAGCACTCCAGATACAGTCGTAAGCAAGATACCGAGAAGAAAGACAACTCCATCGAGGATTCCAGTTAGTCCAGCTAGAAGCATTACAAGTCAAAATAGCCAGAATGACAAGGAAAAGGAGAAAGATAAAATGCCAAAGAGTAAAATTCCGTACAAGAGCAAGCCGAAGGCTGCGCAGAGGCAGAAGATAGTTCATGTTCAACAGAACGCTTCGCCCCAACATGTAATTACATCAGAGAAGTTGCCACAAAGCTCTCCAGGTATAATAAGTAACATAATAGATGGACCACCGCACAGAGCTATGAGCTTTCATGAAAGAGCCACTTCAAAGGATGTTATAGACGAGCTGAATAGAATGATCAAGAATGGAGAAGAGGCTGTGGTAATTCAGGAGCATGGTAATGTTGAAAATGGTAGTTCCAGGTTGGATCAGGCTTGTCGGCCTACTGGATGGATACATGTGGAAAGAGATATTGATCTGACTGATCCAAAGGTATGTATGTAGAGATATCTTGTTAGTTTTAGTATAAAAAAAAAACTTTGCAGTGTCTCTCTGTTTCATATTGGGTAACCGCTACGAATAACTCTACTATAATTAATACAGTATGTTATACAGGCTGTCCCACGACGAACTCCCGGGATCGATTTCTCGGAAACTAGACTTTGGAAAGTTTTGAAATTTTGGCAGCTTACTGAAGTCGTTAGGGGCAACTCGGTTAAAATATTTTCAAGTAGAGGTGTGCGAACCCATGTTTTGTTCGAACCGAACTATGAACGAACCCAAGCAAATATGTTGCCTCGAACTTCGAACCTCTGAAATAGTATGTCTAAGGTTCACAGTCGAACTTCGAACTTCTTAGAAATTTAAAATCGAACATCGAACTACCCAAAATTCTTCAGTGTTCATATATCATTTCCTTAAACACAAAATTTAGGAATATTGTACCATACAATATTTGATATGTGAAAGATTCCCATTCTTTTAACAAAAAGGAAGAGTTCGGTAAATTTGCAGGTTGATTGGGTGAAAATGCCTTCTGGTGCTGATCGTTTGGGCTCATGGTAAAATAAATCATGTTGAAACCAATGTTTTCCAACGTCAATCTGCAATTATCCTCATAAATTCTGAAAATTCACGTTACCGATCGCTTTCGAACCACACCATCATAATGTTGTTACTGAAAAAGGTGCTGGGAGGCTAGGATATATAAGAAAAATAATTCTGTTATTGCTAAATGGCTCCGTCATGTCTCAATGTGTCCACCAACTGTCAAAAATATGCATGAGTGAAATCTCCTAAAATTATGCTATCCACTCAATGAGACCGATAACGAGTTTAAAGCGCCGCTACCCAGTTATCAGGGCCGCAACTGCGCCATCTTTGGCAGCATTCAATGCCTGTAAAGTTAAATTTCGAAGTATTTTTGAGCAACGAACTTCGAACTATTTTGGAGAATTACATATTTCGAACTTCGAACAACTTCAACATCACTAGTGCGAACATATTTTCGAACCGAAGGTTCGGTTCGAGTTCGGGTTCGGTTTGAAATTTCGAAGCTTCGCACACCTCTATTTTCAAGATGGTGTCACTTCCGGTTATACAGGGTGTTGATGTTAGCTTGCTTATTGTAAATAAGACACCTATATATCATTTCATTTTTTGCAGTTGAACAACCCCAAACACTCCTTCGATGTTGTCACAAGATTGCGTTTGTGGTCGATTGTGAGCAAACACGGCACCCATCTTGCGGATAGATTTCTCATACCCAAGTGATCATGCAAAATCCAAACCACTGAGTCATGTGATATGCCTATGGCTTCCACAATCTCCCGCACTTTCAATCTCCGATTGGCCAACACCATATCGTGAATTTTTTCAATTGTTTCGGGTGTAGCGACCTCAACTGGGCGTCCAGAACGTTCGGCGCCATTTGTGCTTGTACAGCCGCAACGAAATTTAGTAAACCACTTTTTTTACCATGGAAATTTATGGTGCAGAGTCCCCATAGTATCTATCAAGCTTAGCCTTGGTTTGAGTGATGGGGTTTTTTTTTTTTTTTTTTTTTTCGCAAAAAATAATGTTTGATTAGCACACGAAATTCACTTTTTTTCAATTTTCATTATAACTCCAGAGGTTGTCTGCTTTTAATGGCTATCTAATACAAACTCAGTGTTGTTCCTGTCATGTGATTATAAGTGCTGAATTTAGGGATGTTTCGGTGCTGAATTTAGGGATGTTTCGGTGCTAAATTTACGGTTTGAGTGCTAAAATATCCCCAGATTTAATCGGAACCAAGATGAAGAATAACTGTAACTGTACGTTTTAACGCTAAAAGATCTCGTGAAACAGGGGGAATTATGCATATTTATGATAACAAAACGATAATTAAACCGAAAATTAAATATTTTATTTTTTTTGAAAATTAACAAAAGAAATAAGCGTTTGAAATAAATAAAAACAAATATATTATTTTACAAAATAAAATAAAAATCCAGAAACATTTGAGGATTTAACATTTGACATAACAGTTGACAGTACGCAATAGGTAAAAGTAGAAAAGGTATGCCAACCTATAATAATGAATCTAACCATCGAGTAACGATAATGCGCATGCGGAAAATGGAAACTACGAATGCGGATAATGAATGTGTGTATGTTGTATGTTTTATATCTGTGCCTGACTTGAGAATGGCACATAGTTTAACAAAATTTAATGTGCCAGAAAAGTGTAAAGGGGTGCTAGAGTGCCAAATCTGAAGACACAGTGCTAAATCTGGCACGATCGTGCTAGCAGGAACAATACTGTACAAACTAAATGACACAGCTTGTTCAAAATTTGACAGGAGTCAACTGACAGATGCTTGTTGACAGTAGCAGTGTTGGCCTTCCTGTGAAGAGGCGGGAAATTCAAAAAGTCACGGACTTATTGACCCGACAAAATATTTAAATTAAACTGTATGGTTTATTTTCTAATTGCTAATAAAATCGCAAGAATTCATTCCAAATTAATGACCTGGAAAAATCAGGGAATGTGACATACCCCCTAAAATGTCAGGGAAATATCTTGGAAATTTGTGATTTAACTCAAATGTCATGGAAATCATTTAGTAGACCTGGAAATTATATTTGTGAAATTTCGTTACTAGCAGATGCATTTTTATTTTGATTTCATATATATTATATGAATTTTCTCATGTAAATAGTTTTCTCATACCTAGGAAAATATATCTGATAACAATGCGGCTTACCTTTGGTACAAATATCAATTAAATCCGCCAATGAAGACAGTGTATGCCACATCATGCGCCGATATAAATAATCCCTTCTTGATCTCTCTCAAACATGTCTTATATGTACATCCCACTTGGAATGTTCTTCCCTGAATGCATAAAATGAAAAACGTGTTTTAGGTATTGGCCGGTAGAGCTATGCTGTGAATGTATTTATTCTTTTTTAATCTTTATGATCATGTTGAAAGTTATACGCCACCTAGGAAATTCTGGTTTGTTCCATCACACTGGAAAAATCTTTCCAGGGGCTAAGTTCGTCAGCCAGTTATGAAAGTCAAGTTTTTTCATGAAAAAATTGCACATTTTCTTCTCGAAAATGCTATAGATTCTAAGCTTAACAGAGTTAAGCATACTTATGTTTTTGATTATGTAAGTGTTTGTTCGTAATTTTTATTTATTTTGTTCATAAAAAAAAACTTCTTGGGTGGCCTGGAAATGTCAGGGAATTAGTTTTTTGTTTTCTGCTGGGTACCCTGTTATTGCACTTAACTCTTCTGCAAATTTCTCAAACTGAATTTTTTTTACTGATACAGGGTTGAAAACAACTGCCTATTTTTGGTTCTAGTTTCAAGATAATAGAAAGTGTAATTTTTAAATTTATTAGACCAATTAATTTACATTGATCTATTTTGTTGTATGAGGATTCTAATAGTTCTAGTGACACATTGAAATAACTACATGAATGTTTGGATGATGATTAACTTCGTTACAGTTATACTACCTCTTTTTACTAATCTCTTATTAATTTATATATTATCATCCTTTAATTTATTTACACAGAAACAAAGTCTAATATACAGATTTGATTCATCATTGCATAAACTTTCACACATATAGGAAATAACTGTTCCCTTTAATATCTTTATCAAATATATTTATCAAGGTGATGAACACTTTGTTTCCTTTGTTGCTTTTTATATATATTTAAAAGAAAGATTTAACGTTTCTTAGTTTGTATCAAGGTAATTCGATTCATTTTTATCTGTTTAACTAAAGGTAATGTTTTTTATTTATATAATTATTTTTGTTATCATCATTATTAATATGAGATTAACTACAGTATCTATAAGTCGTCACAATTTTTATTAAGAGGTCATTAGTTGTTTGCAATGATTAATATTAAAACAAATTAAAAGGTTGTAATAATACTTTGCTTCGGGGGCCACATTTACAAATAGAGCGTCGGCTGGTTCAGTGGTAAGAACGTGTGCCTCTGTACCGAAGGGTACTGGGTTCGATTCCAGGGTTCTCTCTTCACTTTTTCAGTACAAACTGTAACATTACCATCAACCGAGGTTGTGGCATTGTATTTGAGCAAGTTGAATGTCTGCACGTTCCGCCCTTCGGAGGGGGCGTAAAGCCGTCGGTCCCGTGTCAATGCGATGTTGGGCACGTTAAAGATACCTATCCTCCTTACAGAAAGGCAGGGGTTCGGCAAAATTCCCAGATAGTGAGGTGAAACTACTCCCTGGCGTCAGTGATTGGCCATAGTCGCTAAACTAGGCTGACTTTAAAGAAACAAAAACACACATTTACAAATAGTAGAGTCTGTAGTCTATTTCGCCTATTCAAAGGGGGCTGCACCCCAGGGCATGAAGATGTGTGTTCCTTGTCTGATATCCCTCAAAAAAGTGATATATGTAGTAGATAATAAGTTCGTTGGAGTATGTGTTACATAATGTCTAAAGTATAGTGGTTTGCTACACTCACAGATGGCAGAAATTAATTAACAGCGACGTAAGAAACAGAAGCGACCTTAATTGTGCGAATGATTTAGCCTAAACCGTAGCCAAAGAAACTGAACAATGAATGTACGAAAAGAGGGCTGCGATTTTTAACTTGTATATTGCTAGAAAAATTAATGGTCGTGGAAAAATGCAACTTGGGGAAACTTTTGACAGTCATACAGCAGTGACGACAGGCAGTATGGATTCCGTCAGCACAGATCAACTGCCGACCTCCTTTCCTTTGTCACCCATGCTTGGAACAAGTCTATGGAACTACACGGTGAATCCTAGATTGTCGCTCTAGACATATCCAAAGCATTCGACCAGGTCTGGCACGCAGCGCTGCTTAATAAACTTCCGGCCTATGGCCTACCACCAAAACTCTGTACCTAGATGGCAAATTTTCTCTCCAACCGGAGCATTTCTGTTGTCGTGGATGGCCATTCCACTAAACTGTATCCAATTAATGCAGGAGTCCGTCAAGGTTCAGCTTTAGCCCCTACTTTGTTTCTTCTCCATATCAATGACCTCCTCTCTAGCACATCCGACCCAGTTCACAGTTACGCGGATGACAGCACCCTCCACTCAAATATACAGCATTCTAAGCCTGTCTCTTTAACCCAATTAGATGAGGATCACAGACTCATAGAGGGTTCTGTCTTTGTGAATCTCCAAAAAATATTAGACTGGGGAACTAGAAATCTTGTACAATTCAACTCCACCAAATCTCAGTCTTGCTTTCTATCTCATAAGAAATACACCAGCCCTAGACTCATCACAATGAACAACCAAGTTATTAAAAATAATGAGTACTTTTCACTTGTTGGCATTTCTGTGGATCGAAATCTCAATTGACACCAACATGTCACATCTATTGTAGAAGCGGCTGCTAAGAAATTAGGTTTCCTCTTCCAGGCTTGCAAATACTTTTCACCAACTAATCTCTATACCTTGTATACTTCACAAATAAGGCCAAACCTCGAATACTGCTCCCACATCTGAGGTGCCGCTGCCGCTTCTACGCTCGCTATCCTGGACTTCATTCAGAAGAGAGTTATATGTCTCATCGGTGACCCTACCCTGACCCAAAGGGTGCCATCCCTTGCCCATCGACGTTTGTTGTTATGTCCGCTCTTGTGTCCCGAAGACTTCCAAGTTGTGGAATTCCTTGCCGGCACATGTTTTTCCTTATGTTTTACCTTCTCCTCCCAACCTTCAAGTCCAGAATTAACAAGTTGCCTCCTTGTCGGCACCCACGGTACGATGGTATTTAGGCTGTGAGCCCTCGTGGTGTGTTTTGAAATAAAAATTATTATTTAAAAAAAACACATCCTGAGCTTGTTTATATTTTACTGACGGGGCTCTTATATACTAGGGTAGAGTGAAAATTTTAGTCTGGTCATCAAAATATTATTAATCATAGGAAGTTTTTATGTTTAGCGAATTTTTGAAGAAATAATTTGCTTATAACAATGACTTTGAGACTTTCGGAAATTTTCTACAAATGAGAGGGAACTAATGCCCCTAGTATGTAGGAGGGGGTATTGGAAAGCACTCAGCCTACAATAGGAAACCCAATACTTTAAAAAAATGTATTCAATATAATCTTCAATCTTTCACTTTATTCAAGCATTTTTCCGGAGGCCTTTAAAATCTCAGATGCTATTCCTGTTAAAAGCCTTCAGAAAAATGCCTAAATAAAGTAAAAGATTGAAAGTTAGGTAGTCGATCACATGTTGTAAGTTATAGGCATGTTTTTATCAGGTCTGTGTTAAATCTAATTTTTTTTTTAATCTATTTTTTGTGAAAATGTAAGCGTACCTTCTGGTGTGTAGTCTTTACTACTGATTTTCGAGGGTAAATTAGAAGGTTTTAATCAATTTTAATTAATTTTAAATGTCTAGATGAGAACTATGTTTTGAACATACAACAATGTGTAGTGTTGTGCAAAATGGTTTGATATGTATGTTATTTTATCCTGATGAAGTCTTGAAATAAAGACGCAATAAATTAAAATTTTGCCCTTTTTGGTCTCATACCCCTTAAATTAGTAATACGGATATATATATATATATATATATATATATATATATATATATATATATATATATATATATATATATATATATAGATTAAAACTGACCCCGGAATAGTTTCTAGGGGGCCTAGTTCGCGCTCATTTCAATAATTTTTTTCAAAATTCGAAAGTCGACATCTCCTCATTAGTGAATGTTTTAAAGAAAACTCACTAAAACCTTAAAGTTAACACAAGTGTGGATTTCATTTTATGAAACTAAATTTTTTCACGAATGTCCAGCTTTTGGCCTGGACTTTTTAATATTGTAACTCTAGTTGTAATGTAATTGTGTGGCACAAAATCTAGTTTTTTTTTTAGTACTTATCTCTAGTATTAAAGTACATTGATTTGGAAAACAAATTGTGTGAGGCCCGACTTACACATGACCTTTTTTTAATATTCCAATGCTCTAAGCATTTTTATTTACACTTTTAAATAGTACCATCTCTCTTACACTAAATGTAAACTGTGTTTTTATGTGTTTTGTTTTGTTTCTTTAACGTCGGCCTATTTCCGAGACTATGGCCAATCACCGACGCCAGGGAGCAGTTTCACCTCACTATCCTGGAAACCTTGCCGAAACGCTGCTTTTCTGTAAAGAGGGTAGGAACCTTTAACGTGTCTAACATCGCATGGACACAGGACCAACGGCTTTACACCCCTTTCGAAGGGCAGAATGTGCAGACATTCAACTTGCTCAAATACAATGCCACAACCTCGGTTGATGTTAATGTTACAGTATGTACTGAAAAAGTGAAAGGATTACCCTGGGATCGAACCCAGTACCCTTCGGTTCAGAGGCACACGTTCTTGCCCCTGAACCACCGAGGCTCTGAAATGTAAACTAAAGCTATCTTATCAGCGTTAATTAGTTACTACACCTGTATAATAATAATAATAATAATAATAATAATAATAATTAGTGATATTTTGCCCAAATACAATATTTATTTTCACTATAGGCAAGAGCCAACCTCCTGGACGTCATGATGGCCTCAGTTTCCAGTGATTCCTCGCCTACGTCTTCTTGTGGAGGCAGTGTTGCCAGTGATTCAACAGAAGAACCCCCAGATTACAATCACCTGCACAGAATACATCGTTTTCACAGACAAAAGAAAGGTAAATCTTATCATTTCAAATAAACACCACATTAACTTGATTATCACCATTATTTCTTTCATCTCTCTGACTCTGAGGTGTTGCTTTTATCGCTGAAAATTAACTGTGCCAATATTCATTTCTCTGTTTTTCTTTATGTGAAGTGTAGTAGAAAATTGATATGAATTTTATACATACAAACTGTTCACTTTGCATAGGTTTGTAATTGTTTCGTTTTAAATTAAATCGCTCAAACGACATTTAAGATTCAAAAGTTTGTTTAAAAAACATAAAAAGATGTTGAGCTTGCGTACTTTAAAGAAGGGTAACCGATAAATATAATTTTAATCTGGAGCAGTTGTCAGCCTCCAAAGTGAGAGATTCCGGGTTCGGTCCCGGGCATGCCAACGAGTAGTTGACCTTGTCTGAAAAATTAAAATAAATAAAAATCGGAGAATTACACTAATGGCAAAAGCCATTAACTAAATTAAAAAATATATATACTAAAAGGAATAAAATTAACTTTGAATAGTTTCTTTTATGATAGTCTATGTGCAATTGAGGCACTAACAACCAAAATATCTGCAATAACTTTGCAAAAATGCGATTTTAAAAACAAGAATGGAACATCTTGAATGGCATACTGGTAAGATACTTTTGGGAGAAAAAACAATTGAAAATTTAGTTCATACTTTTCCACGAAAAACGGTTTGTGCTTCTATCATGATATTGAAGGTTTGAAGAAATCCATGACAGGCAGTATGGATTCCGTCAGTGCAGATCAAGTGCCGACCTCCTTTCCTTTGTCACCCATTCTTGGAACAAGTCTATGGAACTACACAGTGAATCCCAGATTGTCGGTCTAGACATTCAAAGCATTCGACCAGGTCTGGCACGCAGCGCTGCTTAATAAACTTCCGGCCTATGGCCTACCACCAAAACTCTGTACCTGGACAGCAAATTTCCTCTTCAACCGGAGCATTTCTGTTGTCGTGGATGGCTGTTCCTCTAAACTGTACCCAATTAATGCAAGAGTCCCTCAAGGTTCAGCTTTAGCCCCTACTTTGTTTCTTCTGCACATCAATGACCTCCTCTCTAGCACATCCAACCCAGTTCACAGTTACGCGAATGACAGCACCCTCCACTCAAATATACAATATTCTAAGCCTGTCTCTTTAGCCCAATTAGACGAGGATCGCAGACTCATGGAGGGTTCTGTTTTAGACTGGGGAAGTAGAAATCTTGTACAATTCAACTCCACCAAATCTCCATCTTGCTTTCTATCTCATAAAAGATACACCAGCCCTAGACCCATCACAATGAACAACCAGGTTATTCAAAGTAATGAGTCCTTTTCACTTGTTGGCATTTCTGTGGATCGAAATCTCAATTGGAACCAACATGTCACATCAATTGCAGATGCGGCTGCTACGAAATTAGGTTTCCTTTTCCGTGATCACAAATACTTTTCACCAGCTAATCTCTATACCTTATATACTTCACAAATAAGGCCAAACCTCGAATACTGCTCCCACATCTGGGGTGCCGCTTCTACACTCGCTATCCTGGACTCCATTCAGAGAGAGAGCTATACGTCTCATCGATGACCCTACCCTCACCCAAAGGCTGCCATCCCTTGCCCTCTCTCTCTCTCTTTTATAGATATCTGTACGGGCACTGCTCAGAGGAGCCCAGTGGAACAGAGCGAATGCACCCTTTTACTGTCCAGGTCACCAGACATAGAACGTCTTGTTATGCCCGCTCTTTTATCCTGAGGACTTCCAAGTTGTGGAATTCCTTGCCGGCACATGTTTTTCCTTCTCCTCTGAACCTCCAAACCTTCAAGTCCAGAATTAACAAGTTGCCTCTTTCCTCCTTGTCGACACCAACGGTACGATAGTATTTAGGCTGTGAGCCCTCGTGGTGTGTTGTTGAAATAAGAAATTAATTATTTTTTTTTAATTGGTTTCAGCATGAACCAAGCAATTGGCATGTTTTTATAGTCAGTTCCTCTAGAAGTCCTCTGCAAAATGGAAATCAGTTTCTATCAAAACCCAT
Source organism: Tillus elongatus (assembly GCA_964006375.1). Taxonomy (NCBI): domain Eukaryota; kingdom Metazoa; phylum Arthropoda; class Insecta; order Coleoptera; family Cleridae; genus Tillus; species Tillus elongatus. The sequence goes on along the minus strand of OZ023266.1, from coordinate 10,591,698 downwards.
TGGACAATCAGTGCATCTAAAAGAAGATTGCCAAAATGTGAAATCTCTCTTATATGTGATAAATTACAATAAGTATCGACTGATTTTTAATTATTACGTTCAGGGTGTGCTGTTTCTGCAAGTTGGCCCCATAGTTATGTGTATTGTAATACCCCATGTTATAGGATATCGAAAAGAAGGACATAAAATTGAAGTCAGTTTAGGGCACACATTTTAAGACCCATTGCTGGGATTCCATCGGCTCCTGATGCCTTTTTGATCTCTAAATTTTCCAAAATGTGTCTGCAAAATATTCCTCCCATTATTGACTTTACGGCTGGAATAGTTGGTGGGTTCTTTCTCTACGGATCAAGCATGGCATTTGAAGCACATACACGGGCGAATAGATCAGCCTTTGCTTTTGGCAATGCAGCGAATATTACATCATTTAAAACCGGGGGAGGAAAAGAGCCGGTGGTGAAATTTCTACCCAAAATTTTTGGCATAAATCAAAAGCGTCAGGTGCTATTTGGACATGAGATGACTTTTTCTCTTATTGATTTTTGGAAGTCATTTTTTGGCTTGATCGATTTTCTGTTTGCACCCGTTCCTTGTTGATACAAAGACGGCGTGTTTTTGCTGCACGAATTTTTGCGCCATAGATTGTAGGCAAAAGGGTAGGGTGACATCTCAACTGACAGCAAACAGTTCAGCGGCTTGTCCTGCGCCATTTACAAAATTCGAGCTTGACCCACCAATTTGTAGACATTAGCGCCATTTACAAAAATTCGAGCAATTTGTAGACATTAAAATTGCCAAGCAGAACAACTTCGGAAGTCCGGTAGTTTTATACCAAATAATCAACTTTACTAGATAGGTAATAAATAAAAAAAAACGTTGTATAGATCATCATTGGGGAACAATAAACACAACCTTGAAACTTTGTGGAGTTCGATAGTGAAATCTTAAGCCACATGACGTCCTAAGAATTGGCCTCTGCAGACTTATCTCTTTGAACTGAAACACTATTGGGTTTTAACAAGAACAAACAATTTTATTTTATTTTTTAACGAAGAGAGATTTTTTATTTTCTTCAGTGCTCTGAACAATCTTCTCGTATGCGTATTTTTTGAACAAAATTTTTTAAATATACTTAAATTCTGTCCTCTTAGCGAAACTGTATGTGTTCTACTGTATTTGCTTTTTAGGTTTCGGAACTGAATAAAAATGCATGTGAGGACCTAAAGTCCGTCCCCCAACCACTGACCTAATTTCGGAACCGTCCGGTATATTGTGATGAAATTTGGAATGATAATATATGAGCAAGGTCTGCATTTGTTGGCATATCAACGACAGCTTTAGATGTCAAGGTGACAGCTGTGTGCGCGTTTGGAATATTTGTTTAAATGGAAATGGGGATTGAGTGATACCTCATTTTGAAGGTATTTTTATGCTCAGAACATTTTCCAGTTTTGAAAACGTTTGGTTCAGTATTTTCCAAATAAGAGTCAATAATATCGGTTTCTGCGTTATCACTACCTTTGTTTATAACACACTTTCTAAATAAGATTACTACTATTCATCAGTAGCAAATTATGCACACATTTACATGTTGTTTGGAGAACCACAGAGGCTATTTAGTTCATCTGTGGTTTCTCCATTTTCTACACTTTTCTACCTATGACATGTCATTATTGATTGTTCCTGTCATACTGTTTTTTAATAACTCGATTTAGTATTGACAGAAAGTATTTCTACGAAATTGTTTAAAATGGCTCGTTCTTTACAAGATAAATTTGAAGTGGTTATTATTTTTGGCGAAGCTAAGCGAAATTACCATGATGCTGTTCGTATGTTCAATGTACGTTATCCGGAACGCCAAATATGCAGAATTTTTTTTCGAAAACTAATTTCAAAATTATTTCAAGAAATGGGTACGGTGAAAGACATTCCAAGGTCTGGGAGGCCTAAAATTGTGGAAGATGTAAAAGTCCAGCACTTAGCTGAAATGATTGTTAATCCCCAACAGCCAACGAAGCACGTGGCTGAGGCATGTAATATTTCGCGCACTTCTGTCAAAAGAATTTTGAAAAGCCACAAGTTTCACCCATATAAAATGAAAATTATACACGAAATAACAGAAGATGATCCTGATAGACGACTCGAATTTTGCGAAATTATGTCAGGAAGAATCATAGGGAGTCATCACTACTTGCGGAATATCTGTTTCAGTGACGAGAGTACTTTTTTTTTACATTGCAAAGTTAATACCCAAAACTGTAGGTACTGGAGTTACGAAAAACCCCATGTTTTCCGAGAGGGACACACACAGTTCCTCCAGAAAATAAATGTTTGGGCGGGCATTTTGGGTGATCACACCATAGGTCCCATTTTTCAGGAAGAAAATCTTAATGGCCCCAGATATCTGGATATGTTGCAAAATACAATTACTCCACTTATTCATGATGTTGTTGCCCAAAACCCACATGAGTTTCAAGAGGTTATATTTCAACAAGACGGAACCCCACCTCACTATTTTAGACAAGTGAGAAATTGCCTGGATGAGACTTATGAAAATAGGTGGATTGGTCGTCGAGGTCCTACATCATGGCCAGCTCGATCCCCAGACCTCACGTCTCTAGATTTTTTTTGGGAATACGTTAAATCTGAGGTTTATAAAACGGCTCCCGGCTCATTAGAGGAACTTAGACAACGAATTACAGATGTTTGTTCAAGAATAACGCCACAGATGCTTCATAATGTCAGAAAAGAATTTACCCGTAGAATATTTATTTGTCAGGAGGTCCATGGTGGTCATTTTCAACATTTGTTGAAGTAACCACTCCAAAAGTTGGTGCCTTTAGATTTTATTGAATTGTTTTACAATTTTCTTAGTTAGGGTTAATTAGTTGTTATTTGTTTACTGTTAAATTGTGTTTTATTTTGAAACATGAATGATTTACAATAATCTATGTGTACTTTACTGGGGAAACAGTACGACAGTAACAATCAATAATGACATCTAATAGGTAAAAAAACTGTGTTATAAACAAGGGTAGTCATAACACAGAAACCGATATTTTTGATTCTTATTTGGAAAGTACTGAACCAAATGTTTTCAAAACTGGAGAATGTTCTGAGCATAAAAAGACCTTTAAAATGAGGTATCACTCGACCCCCATTTCCATTTAAAAATATATTCCGAAAGCGCGCGCAGCTGTCACCTTGACATCTAAAGCTGTCATTGATATGTCAAAAAATGCAGACCTTGCTCTTATATTATCATTCCAAATTGCATCACAATATACCGGACGGTTCAGAAATTAGAGGGGTGGGGGGACTTTAGGTCCTCACTGTATATTGATTTGTTTAATGATTGATCTGTTTTCTACTACACTTCAGGTACCTACAGACTATCTCTAGCATTCTTTCAAACTCATTAGCAACTTTAATATTAAATCACTAACATATTGCTAATAGTGTATTAGCTGATTGCATCTTCTCTTCAACTAACAACCATTTGGGTGCATGTCTCGTTTTCATTTTCTTTAACACCATCTGGCTTAAAGCACATAATTCATTTTAACGATAATGACCAATTGAATGAATTACCCAAACATTTTACTAGTACGTTCAGCTCGTTGAACTCTTTTGCTCTTTCTGTCTATATACACTATGTCTTGATAGGTGTACTGTTGGTCATTTTTAACTATTTTTTTAACATTTTAAAATTTATTAATTGAAATTCTATTATAACAGACTGTAATTCTTACACTTTTATTATTATATCTATTGTAGTTCTTGTAGGTACTGTCTTACTAATGAATTATTTTATTTTATGTTCTTTACTGGCACTTCTTATTGAGAAATTGTTTACTGACAAACTTGTTGTTGGAGTTTTTCGTGATTGAAATTTTCTTAACTTGTTTTCATGTTTCTTGTGTGCAAAGGTAATATTACAGAAAACAGCAGCAGATTCTTAGCAGGAAAATATTACGATTTAACCAAATTTACCTCAGGTTAAAAGTTAAAATTAGACACAGACAAGTCTAAAAGTTAAAATTAGACTCAGACAAGTCTAAAAGTTAAAATTAGACACAGACAAGTCTAAAAGTTAAAATTAGACTCAGGCAAGTCTAAAAGTTAAAATTAAGACAAGTCTAAAAGTTAAAATTAGACACAGACAAGTCTAAAAGTTAAAATTAGACTCAGACAAGTCTAAAAGTTAAAATTAAAACAAGTCTAAAAGTTAAAATTAGACACAGACAAGTCTAAAAGTTAAAATTAGACACAGACAAGTCTAAAAGTTAAAATTAGACTCAGGCAAGTCTAAAAGTTAAAATTAAGACAAGTCTAAAAGTTAAAATTAGACACAGACAAGTCTAAAAGTTAAAATTAGACTCAGACAAGTCTAAAAGTTAAAATTAAAACAAGTCTAAAAGTTAAAATTAGACACAGACAAGTCTAAAAGTTAAAATTAGACACAGACATACATGTTAAAATTAAGAAATGGATTTCTAGTCCAAGAGCTCATGGGTAATTTTAAGAAGGTGTTTTAGGTACTTTGATATTTAGCACAGTTCAACCTTAGCACTATTCCAGTAGGGATGGGAAATGCTGGCAAGGTGTTTGCGGTAGTTAAGCTACTGCGACTTATGCAAATCTTGTCAAAAAATATATTTTAGGCACAATGAAATTTGAATACAGCACAATCTCCTTAATCTAAACTACCTAATAGTTGCACTAGTTGATCCGGATTTTCGAAATTTGCAGATTATAGAAAAAAAGTCTGGACCCAGCAAAGTGTGTTACGGTAGTGAATTTTCATTAAAATGTTTTTAGTAACAAATATGTTTTTTTTTATTTAAAGAAAGCAGGCCTGAAATTTGGTTACCAGTATAACCTATATAGTAGAAACAATGTACCATATTTCATCAAAATGGCTTTATTGTTGGAAAATGTACAAACATTTTGCGAAAATAAACTTAAAATCTTCCCGAAAAAACTGGTTCCTGGCCAACGAACGTTAGGTTAATAGCAAATTGAGCTATTGAAATTTGAAACTTTAATAAAAATTCGCTACCATAACGCACTTGCTGCGTCTAGTTAAAATGAAAATCTGTTGAAAAAAAGAACAAGCACTTGTGAACCCACTGGAAAAGTCTACGGCTGTATTAAGTATGGAACGGAGCGCCGCCATGACCGTGTTGGAAAATCTAGTAAAACTTCCCAATTCGGACTCGGGGGACGACGGTTCGAGACTCACCGGCAGCGGATGATCTTTCAAATCACTTCTTTGGTTGAGATTGAGCTTAAGGTGGAGGGTAATGCACAATAGGCCAAGGGCTGCAGTCCTATCCGGCAAAGCCGCGGACGAGCCATGAGGGAGAAAAAAAAAGTATGGAACGGTGTCACCAAGTTAGGGCAATAACAAACAACCAGATGTGCTATTCAAATTGAATTAAGTCTTTAATGTTTTCATCTCGTCCTAATTGAATTTGTCATACCAAAAACTTGCTACAAAATTCATCGGAATCACACAATCTGATCACATAATGGTAAAATCAAATCAGACTAAAAAAATAGAAAAATAAAGTGAAGTCATTAACTGAGATTAGAACGCGTGTTATAGGAGTCCATTATTAAATCAACACTGCTGCCTTTTCCTCTCGACATGACTGATGTATCTACTAACAGGTATATACTCTAGTACATGACTTTTCTAACGTCTTGATTATTTACACCATACAATTTTTGTTTAAAATTGATTTTTTTCTCATATTTTAACGAAATGAAGGAAAATGACGGCTGAGACACAGATCTAGGCGCTTGTTAGTCATTTCGAGCGGTATTTTTAACTCACAAAGCGCTAATGTGTACTAATGTACGACTACTAGAATTATCAACTTTGACAGTTCAACTTTTTTTTAATCAGAGGCTTGTAGTTTCGTTGTCTTTTAACCTAGAGATCTGAATTTTCGTACAAAGGATACTCTTTATGGCGGAAACCAGCGTACTAAATTTGGTTACCATAGCTTTTTAATTTTAGGAGTATAAAGTTTTTTGAAAAAAAAAACGCAAAATCTTCCGATTTTCCTGGCTAACGAACTTATAGAAGCCATATATAAAAGGAAGGTACTCACCAAATTTGATCAAAATCGGCCCATAAGGGCAAGTTCAGATTAAAGAGGTCATACTGTAATCGTAGATTTAACATATTAATAAACACCAAAATAACAATCCAAGAAGATTTTAATGATTTTAAATATAGCCATACTACCCCAGACTTGAATTTCAAAAACGGGAAGATAATATATTTTGGGAATGCTCAAATTTATGTGGCTTGTTTATTAGATGTATTCAGGCATACTTGAAAAACTCTGGACGCAGCAAGTGCGTTATGGTGGTGAATTTTTATTAAATGCTTCAAATTTGAATAACTCAGTTTTCTATAAACTTAGAAAGTTTAATTTTGGTATGTGGTAAGGTCTTTCCTAGGGAAAGATATCAACCAAATTTCATTAAAATAACTGTAATTTTTGGAAAAAAAAAATTTTTTTGGAAGAAAATTTAAAATTTGAAAAACTCAATTTTCTATAAACTTAGAAAATTGAATTTTGGTACGTAGTAAGGTCTCTCCCAAGGCAACATATGTAGTAAATTTCATTAAAACAGATGTGTTATTTTCTGAGAAATTTTTTTTTAAAGAAAACTCAAAATTTTCCCGGAAAACCCTGTCCGATTTTCCTGGCTAACGAACTCATCCAAGCCATTAATCAGAGAAAGGCACTTGCCGAGTTTCATTGAAATCGGTTAATTATTTTTTGAGTTATCAGACGGATACATATATATATATATATATATATATATATATATATATATATATATATATATATATATATATATATATATATATATATATATATATATATATATATATATATATATATATATATATATATATATATATATATAACCCCGGATATGGGTTCTTCTAGATGTCCTTGTTCGCACTCATTTGAAAGAATTTTTGCAGAGTCTCACCATCAATACCTCTCTATTAGTGAATTTTTTTAAATAAAAATTCACTAAAAAGTGCATTTGGGTACAAGTAAGAGGCATTATGAGTAGGGTTGAGAACCAGTCAGAATGCTTATCGTTACCTGCTGGGGCCCTTACTCGCTGCAGCAGAATTGGCTGCTGAAGGAATCACGTGACTCATATACAAGCTTACAATGATGAAGCGAGCATTTTTGGATGCTCCTTCTGACACCTGATCTATTTTGTTCTTTTTTGTCTCTCTCTCTGTTAGTCATTAAAGGATCCAATGTTCTATTTTTATAAATAAATAAATTATTTTCATTATTTTTATTTTCCTCATGTGTTACATTTTTTAACTAATATCAATGTGCTATTGAATTATGCTACATGGTCTTAAAATATAATAATTTTGTCCTACATTCTTCAAAATTATAAAAAATTATAAATAATTTCTGTAGTTTTAGTGAATTTTTATTTTAAAAAATTCACTAATAGAGAGGTATCGATAGTGAGACTTTGCAAAAAAATGTTCAAATGAGCGCGAACTAGGACCCCTAGAACCCATATCCGGGGTCAGTTTCAATTTATATGTATATATATATATATATATATATATATATATATATATATATATATATATATATATATATATATATATATATATATATATATATATATATATATATATATATATGTATATATATATATATATATATATATATATATATATATATATATATAGAGCCCTTACTTTGTTTCTTCTCCACATCAGTGACCTCCTCTCTAGCACATCCAACCCAGTTCACAGTTATGCGGATGACAGCACCCTCCACTCAAATATACAATATTCTAAGCCTGTCTCTTTAGCCCAATTATATGAGGATCGCAGAGTCATGGAGGGTTCTATCTCCGTGGATCTCCAAAAAATATTAGACTAGGGAAGGTAGAAATCTTGTACAATTCAACCCCACCAAATCACAGTCTTGCTTTCTTTCTCATAAGAGATACACCAGCCCTAGACCCATCACAATAAACTACCAAGTTATTCAAAGTAATGAGTTCTTTTCACTTGTTGGCATTTCTGTGGATCGAAATCTCAATTGGCACCAACATGTCACATCAATTGCAGAAGCGGCTGCTAAGAAATTAGGTTTCCTCTTCCGGGCTCGCAAATACTTTTCACCAGCTAATCTCTATACCTTATATACTTCACAAATAAGACCAAACCTCGAATACTGCTTCCACATCTGGGGTACTGCTGCCTCTTCTACACTCGCTATCCTGGACTCCATTCAGAAGAGAGCTATATGTCTCATCGGTGACCCTACCCTCACCCAAAGGCTGCCATCCCTTGCCCACCGACGTGCCGTTGGTGAACTATCTCTCTTTTATAGATATCTGCACGGGTACTGCTCAGAGGAGCTTCTTCCATAGTTCCTCCACCTGCTGCCCCCAACAGATCTACCAGGGGGAACAGAGCGAATGCACCCTTTTACTGTCCAGGTCACCAGACATAGAACATATTGTTATGCCTGCTCTTTTGTCCCGAGGACTTCCAAGTTGTGGAATTCCTTGCCGGCACATGTTTTTCCTTCTCCCCCGAACCTCCAAACCTTCAAGTCCAGAATTAACAAGTTGTCTCTTTCCTCCTTGTCGACACCCACGGTACGATAGTATTTAGGCTGTAAGCCCTCGTGGTGTGTTGTTTAAATTATATATATATATATATATATATATATATATATATATATATATATATATATATATATATATATATATATATATATATATATATATATATATATATATATATATATATGTATCCAACCGATAACTCAAAAAATAATTAACCGATTTCAATGAAACTCGGCAAGTGCCTTTATTTTATTATTGGCTTGGATGAGTTCGTTAGCCAGGAAAATCCGACAGGGTTTTCCCAGAAAATTTTTTCTCCGAAAATTACAAAAGCTATTTTAATGAAATTTGACAGATATGTTGTTTTGCAAAAGGCCTAACTAAGCACCAAAATTCAACTTTCTAAGTTTATAAAAAATTGAGTTATTAAAATTTTGAATTTTCTTTAGACAAAAATTTTTTTCTCCGAAAATTACAGAGCTATTTTAATGAAATTTGGGGAATATGTTGCATTCGGAAAGACCTTACTACATACCAAAATTCAAGTTTCTAAGTTTATACAAAATTGAGTTATTCAAATTGGAAGCATTTAATAAAAATTTACTACCATAACGCACTTGCTGCGTCCCGAACTTTTTTAAGTTGTTGATGTGCCTTTAGGCTACCATAGCATATAAATTATCACCAATAGCCTAAAAAAATCAGAATGTTAAATTTGTCAATGAGAAAATTTTAAACCTTCATTAAACAAATGCCTGAGTGATACTATTTTTTAATGGTAATCAAGGAAGGTGAATTTTCACTTTCTTTAAGAAATTGAGAAAGGTCGTGAGACCGAAACACTGTGCCTGAGCTTGAACTATATCCTATGAAGATTTTACCAAATGTTTTTATACTTAAATAGTAATTTTTATTGTGACATTTGAAATTCTGTGTCAGTAAACAATTTCTCTAGTATAAATTCCCTCTTACCGAACCAAAACACATTCCCAACAACACTCTTTATATTAAAAAAAAAAAAAAACAACAAAAGCTGAGCGAACTGTACAATGATTGGGGGAATTTCAAGCTGGCTGTTCATCCTCCTCTGCACCATGCACCCCTCTAACGGAGACGGCAGTGTGAGAGTGAGTGAGAGCGTCTAGCGCCATCTACAGGACAACTACTCTCGTACTTGCAGCCTGCGCCGTGAGACCAGAGATGGCTGTAGTGCGAGCCAGCCAGTTGCCGCCCAGACCGACCATCATCGGCCGACCGGACTTCTTCGTCAGATATGGTGAGAAGGAAAGAGAAGCAGTTGCCAGCTTTGACTTCCTGGACGAACTGAGCACCACCAGCAGTAGTATGTCCTGTTCGATCGAAGAGGGGGGCGACTTGGAGGAGTTTAAAACACCAGAAGAGAGGTGTGCTCGACTGAGGGTTAGTCAGGTGTAAAATTAACATGGCGTAGGAGCGATGATTATTATAATAAATGTATAGTTTGCCGATTTAAAATTTATTGTCTTGTAATTTATTGTCGACTTGTTTTGATATTTGAGACGTCAGTAAAATTTTCTGTGCTAGATATTTTGTTATTTAATTTGTGAACTAGTTAAAGCCAACTTATGTTTATTATGTAGAAGTTTTCATTTAGGTTTTTGTAAATTAATAACCAACATATGCAACTCATTTGCATCACCACTACAGTGATGATAGGGAATCTTATAGGAGTGCTCATTTGTTTTTAGGGTTTTTCTATGGTGCATGGTTTGCAAAATATAAAATGTTTAAAAATAGCGCAAATAGCCAAAAAGTGTTTACACCTGGAACCTGCACTTATTATTTTAAAACCATAAGATCTCTCTTTTCTTGTTGACGAATTTAAGCATGGTAATGCTTTAATAAATTATTTGAAAAGCTGAAACTAAAATCTGAAATTAATCCAAAATCGAGCAAATGCAGTCAGAAATGAAACAACTACAAAAAATGTTCGAAATTTTGGCCAATTGTCTCAACATATTTTTTAAATCATTTGATGCCTCCTTGAGCATTTCTTAGCTTTTGAGGTGTTACCGTTTGTAAATCATCAAGAATTCTTTGACTTAGTTTTTATTAACTCTTAGACACAGTACGATAAGGCTATTGTTTTAATGTGTCTCCATAAGAAGAAATCGGGTGAAGTAATATCACAAGACCACAGAGGTTATAATAATAATAATATCTATTTGCCATCAAGAAATTACATGGTGTGTCAGGTAAATAATATGTATACACATAAACACAGATGGTCAAATAGATAAAATACAATAGTTGTAAAGAACACCACAGAAACAATAGGAACAAACAACAGACAAATCAATCTATGTACCAAATATATAGAAAACTAAACAACAGAAAATACACTTAAAGTCCCTAAGGAGCTGTTTTGATGCCTCTTGCCAACCAGTCTCAAAATACTCATCCACTGTATACAGTGTCGTCCGCAGCAGAAGTCTCTTAACCTCTCTGGCAAATTGTGATTCAGGCATTTCCCTCAAATTACTTGGCAGTCTGTTATACAGCTTCAAACCCAGATAATTTGCAGCCAATTGCGTTCTAGCCAGTCTGTGATATGGTATGCTAAAGTTGGCCTTCTTTCTGGTATTATAGGTATGTAATTGTTCATTGGCCAGAAATAAGTCTTTATTTTGATGCACATATTTTAAGCAGACAAAAATGAATACCGATACTATGGTAAGTATACGCTCGTGCTCGAACAACCCACGGCAGCTAGTCTTCCAAGACACGTCGCACAAGACACGTAGGGCTTCTTTCTGCTTCAGGAGCACTTGCTGCAAGCCTGGACTGCACCCCCACAAAAGCACACCATAACCAGCGACAGGGTGAAAGTTGGAAAAATATGCCATCTTGCAGGCCTCCCGGCCCACCACAGCTTTCATTCGCCGCATTGTAAAAATAGCCGCAGACAACCTTCCAAGCAGGGACGAGACATGAGCAGACCAGGCAAGGCCATCCTCCAGAATTACACCAAGAAGCTTTAACCTCGCCCCGCCGCTGTGTCCCGCACCCAGCACCAGTCGTTGTGTCTTATTTAAGTTTAATTTTAGAGAGTTTACTCTAAACCACTCATCTGCTTGGTCAAGGCAAGTCCCAGTACGGAGGCCCAGATTAATCGCCGCTGTTGCTCTGTTAACAAAGCTGGTGTAATCGGCATAAAGCCCGATCGCATCCTATGCAATGTTGGCCGGCAGATCATTCATATAGATGATAAAGAGTAGGGGGCCCAAAATGGAACCCTGCGGAACACCACAATCTACTGTCATATCGGGTAGCTGTTTATCCCAATACACAACCTGCCTCCTATCCTCCAGGTAAGACCCAAAGAGGGAGAGGGCTGTACCTCTGACACCATAATGTTCCAGCTTCCCCAACAAAATACACTTTGAAACTGTATCAAAGGCCTTACTCAGATCACAAGCTACGACTTCAACATGATTTTTTTCATCGAGTCCCTCGGCAATACTCATAACAATTTCCGTCAAGGCTGTGTCTGTTGAACGTTTGGGTCTAAAGCCATGCTGGCGCGGATCTAATATCTTGTATCGTTCAATGAATGCATGGTTAAGTGATAAGACATCGGTCTCTGATCCATCTACCTAGGTATTTTAAATTCAGCCACTGTTCACAGGGCTAGAAAATTGCGCAGGTGCACCATCTAGTTGCAACCATATAAAGTTAAAAACTGCTAAGAGAAGATTATCTTGAAGATCTTCTCCTGAGAAATTGAGCGAATTATTCCTGCCAATCAAGTGGTTGCCGATGATGCTACCGTAGACATTGGAAACTAGATGTTTAAATCCTCGTCGGCATTTTACATTGGAGTTTTCTATCATCGAATAATAATAATTATGTAAATTGAATATTCCATCAAAAATGAAAGTAGATTCATCCTACCACAAAATCTTATTTTAAAAATATGGAATCAAATTGATTGTTGGCTATATGAACTGGGTTATCAGCCTGAAGCCAAACAAACAAAAAAAAAATGATTGCATTTAGCATCCAACGACAAAAGTTGATACGAATAGGAAAATCATCTTTACACAGAGTATGTACTTTGCATAAGCTTCCGATTCTGAAACATGTGGTAGTTTACATGCTACGTCTCTCATTGTGAAAACAAAATTGTCGTCGAAATCGTTACTTTCAGGAGCTGTATTTTTGTGAAAAAAGCTTGGGGAAAATGTTGGTTTTTATTTTTAAGAACTGAAATACTTTTGAAATTCAGTCGAATGATGACATGGTGCTTTTGATATGCACCATAAAAAGAAGGAGAGATTACAAAATATGTAATTTTTTAAAAATTTCTATATTAAAAAGAAGTCAGGGATAGTACTTTTTTGCAAGAATGCCTCATTAGCTTCTAATATGATGCTCATTTTTGTATGTGTGTAGCTATCAGTTACACTTTCTCAAAAGTATATGTGTTAGGAATGGAAAGCTTTCTAAATCTTATACAGTAAAAACATTTTGAATTGAAGGCAAACTATACATTTATTTGATAGCTGGTTTGCAATACATCTCTGTTCTTTTAAAATCAATAAAATGTATGAATAAAATCACCCAAAGATGCTTTTTACAATATTATGATTATAACTGGTTTCTTTTGAAATGACAAATTTGATGTATGTATATTTAAAGTGGTTTTACTTTTAATATGCGCCTCATTTCGCAAATCAAAAATTGTGTATAGTTCATATACAGCAGTTCTGATCATTATTCGATCTCTTTCGGAGTTGTACTTCTTTGTCTTCTCAACTCTTAAATTGCCAAGACTATGCAATTTTTATTTAGTTAAATTTTTAACTTATTTTTCTGCTAATGCTTTTTACGCAAGCACTTCTTTGATTTTAGCCTTTTTAAATTTTCTTCTTGTTGTGTATTTTTATTTATTTGTTGTTGATATGTGTAAATTATTCCTATTTATAAAATAGTAGTATTATTTTGTACATTTTTATTTATATTTTTCTTTTTATATATTACATAATGACAAATAAAATTTGTTAAGTGAGTTTAGTTGTAGTCCGAGCTTAGATATAAGACTGTAAATAACATTTTACATTTATTTAATATTTTGAAATTATTGATTTTTATTTGAAAAATGAACGAATTATATGTAATGGTACAGTCAGAATGTACTTGTGATATATTATTGTAAAGTTTATAAAAATTTTGATGTTGGATGGATACTCAAAAAAATATTAGTAATTTTTATGGATAGATGATAAACGACCCTTGGCCTTTCTTTGTGTTTTGTTTCTAACCATTTTGTTACTTGTTCTACCGTTTTCTGAAAACCATTAACTTTGAACAGGCCTATATATTATAAATCAGGGCAACATGGAAATATCAGCATGTTAGACCTAACACAAACAGATTACCTAGATGCAGGCGTTATTTTTAATATTTTATTTATTATTTTAACACATTCATCAACTTTCTAGAATCAGTAATAACGATACCCTTGTCTTTGTAACAGATTCATTATTTGAAACTGTGTGTAGAGTGTATTTTTATATAGGGTACTTATATATATTTAGTACAAATCTAGAATCTAAATAAATATCATTATATCTATGTGTGTTTTCTTTTATGTGTAACCAATTTTAATAATATCCCCTCAGAAAGTAATTGAAACAGTTTGTCTTCAAAGAGAAGTTGAAATATAAATAACCTATTCCAGTAGTGCCATTTGTATTCCTTTTCACTTCGATGTCGACCTAATCTGTAAATAGGGTCAATTACACTATTTTGAAATTGATAGTCTCAGGGGCAATGTTCTGGTCCAGAAAGCAACTTTTGTCTCTTTGGGCAGCAGAGCATCCTAAATGCAAGACACTGTCACTCCAAAAATGAGCTTGTTTATTTCCTGATTGCCAGGTGCATAAGACAATGTCTTCTCCAAAATTAGGCAGTTCATCTGCTGCTCGAGAAGACCAAAAGAAAGGCACAATTTGTTTTCTGGACTGGAAAAACAGAGACAGCTTTTTGGAGAGTATCAATTTTAAAATGGTTGTCATCACCTAGAAAACTTTTGTAAATCTGTGAAAATGTAGAATAATACTATTTATGCATAATATGAGGGGCATTAATTTTCTGTGAGGCATAGTGTCAACCTTACTTGATATTGCAGTACCTATAGTGTATTTAAATATCATCATCTTTGTTAAGTGTAACCAACACACATTTACTTATAATTTCAATTTAAAAATGATTAAAACCATCAAAATTACTTGTCCAAGCGTTAAAGGCCACATCGCAAACTGATGTCGCCTATTTGTCGATCCCACTCAGTTCATCATATCCTTGGATTTTGAAGTTTTACTATTCTGTCGATGGCAGTCCAGCAAAAACGTAGGTTATCGCTTTGACTATCTACTACGAATAGACCAGGCACCGCCCAATGCGATACGTTGTAATGTTTGAAACCAACATTGGATAAAAAGTTTGTTTACCTGGTCCTCGACACCAGAGGCGTCTCGAGAATTAGGATTGATATTTTCATAAATACGATTAAAATAATAAAATAAAATTTAAAAGATGTGTAACTACCTATATATTCTTTAAGTATACTATTAACTAAAAAGTCTGGACGCAGCAAGTGCGTTATGGTAGTGAATTTTTATAGAAATGATTTCTCGAATAAAATGTTCGAAAGTCTCAATGTTGTAATGTTGTGATCTCATCACAATCGAAATTTCCTATGCAAATTCAGTAAAAAGTATTTTCAATGAAAATTTAAGAAAAAAATTATAAGAATGCACTGCATTGTTTGCAAAAAACAAAAATATATATGAAAATTCGCTAAAAATAGTATTTTTGCAGTTTGGTTAAAAAAAATGTACGTAAAATTGTGATGAAAATGCTTTTAACAAAAATTATCAACAGTTTTTTTCCAAGAAAATTTTTTAACATTATTTTTTACGCATTTCAGTGAAACAAATGTTCCATCAAAACTTGGATAAATATTATCTCACAAAATTTAAATGTACATTTTCTTCTTACAAGAAACAATACGATAAACTGTACTGTGCTCATCGGCCAAAGATAAGAAACAGTGAAATTAAAATTTATACAATGTTTTTAACTTCAGATATACCTTTTGTTGAATAAAAGAGATGAAATTTGATAGATAGTGTTACACTTGTGGTACAAACCCTGAACAATATTTCATTAAAATAACTGTACTGTTAAAAAATATTGTTCCAAAAACACTGGTTTTCTTGACCAATAGAGAAATTCAAGTAATTTACATAAAAACTACACTTGGCAAGTTACAATTATTCACAAAATACGTTTAAAAAAAGAAAAAAAATAGATAAAAACATACAAAAAATCCATTTCACAAAAATACCGCCTTTTTGAATAAAATTGGCTTAAGTAATGTTACACGAACTGCATATATAAGTCGTTTTACAAAAATCAGCTATAAACGTTTTTACACGACAATTTGCTAAACCAATTGCTTTCGCGAAAATTCTATAATACAATTTTCCATATAAGTTCACAAGCATCCTATATCCATATATATATATATATATATATATATATATATATATATATATATATATATATATATATATATATATATATATATATATATATATATATATATATATATATATATATATATATATATATATATATATATATATATATATATATATATATATATATATATATATATATATATATATATATATATATATATATATATATATATATATATATATATATATATATATATATATGTAAACAATAATAAAGGTTTACAAAATAGGAAGAATTCTTTACCTTCTTTCCGCATGAGCAAGAGCGTCCATGCCAAAAGTAGAAGGCACTGGAGACCTTAAAACTGATGGATACGCTGCTTTTTTTAATACCCTTCTTCCAGTTGGGTAAATAATAAAAGAGTCTTCATTAAAGTGCTGAGAACATAAATAAAAATATTTCGGCAGCGTATCCGTTTTTATACTTAAGGCTGCGCACCATTTTTCTCTCATTTCTTTAATAGATGGAAACCTAAAAATAGTGCCAAACTGACGTGCCGCCGCTGAAAATAGCAAACAGCAAGGTACTTACGTATGCAGAGACACCGTTGCCACATCCCCAGGTAATCTTCTACAAACAATACACTTTTTCACCATTTTGCCATAAAATCTTTATTGCCAATCAAGGTAACACATAAAAATAAACTCTCAGTATACTTGCATACTAGTCACAGACAAATACAAGCCACAACTGAGGATTAATACAAATCTAGATACTTCACATGCAGCAGGAAAACGATTTAAAATAATGGGCTGAGTTTTCTGGTTATATTTACATAAAGGGAGAAACCAAGGAAAATAAATGTTAGTACATCTTTACATTCATAAATAAGCCCTCATGAAAGTGTAAAGTGACAGAAAAGTAATAAATTTGTCATCCTCAATGACTTCCTTGTCATCATATTCGGCGATTTAAGGATGAATTATTACATAGCGGCAACGCGTTAGCCACCACCCAATCAGAGCAGAGGACCGATGTAAACATAGAGTCCCTTGAATGTTGGCTTCAAACAATTCGGCTGTGTGCCCAGTCTATTCGTAGATAGATAGTCAATGGGTTATGGTATATCGACATTTGATAAATATGGCAACCCAAATCACAGGACCGTCTCTCGACAGTAAAAACTCAGTTCCATTGATTATGCGCATTTCGCAGAATATTTTAAGTAAAATGAAAAACCTCCCTGGCGTGTTATTTACACACAATCCTCCCAACTGACACTCCCTGACATCATTTTACCTAATCAAAAGATAAAAGAAGGGACCGTGCATTATGCCCACATGAATGGCAGGGTTGATTTTCCTTCCCCTTTTAGCTAGGCAAACTGATGTCAGGCACCACCTCCTGTCTTTAGGTGGCGTTGTGTCAGGGCAGGTCAGTTGAGAGGATTGTGTGTAAACAGCAAGTCGGGGAGGTCTTTTAATTCGTTACTTAAAATATTCTGCGTAGTGCCTATGATCAATGCAACCAAGTTTTTACTGTCGCGAGACGCTAGTCAAAACAACATGTTGACATCGAAACAAAAAGTTATTCTCCCATGAATATAGATTATATTTAGTATGTGGATAAAACTACATGCAACAATAGTTTTCCAATTTTTTAATACATGAATAAATTTCACATATCTATATTAGGCAAGAAGTTTTTTCTTCCATTACATTCATACAATGTACCGCATCCACTACGGCCCCAGCTTTGCGTTTCTACTCGTAAAAAGGAGTAAAGTTATTAATTTACAATGAATAATTAAGTCATTGTTCACATAACAGCTATAATATTCACCTATCCAAGTAATGCAGATAGATAGTTGTTTTATGAAATCATGTGAAGTGTTTTTGTTATTGTATGAAAAAAAATACAACTCAATATTAAAACGAGTATGACAATTTGTATCCCATAATAACTGCTGCCAATTTAATCAATAATAGAGCTTCAAATATTATTATATAGATACCTGATAAAATATTCTGAACATTTTCTGAATCGAAATTCGAAATGCATTCTAGCCTAAAGCTGAAAAACGTAGATAGAAAAATTTCAGGTAAGGATAGCTGCGTCATTCAATTTTCGGGCTGAACTCTTAACCAATCGTTTAGTTATGAATTTTTTATCCGGAACTGAGTGGGATCAGCGAATATGCGTCTGATACAGCTAGGATTACACATCCACTTGCGAAATGCGAAACTAATTCCTATTGGTCCATATTTTAAAGAATATTATGATGTTATTTAAAATAAACTAATAAGGATACGTTTTGCAAATGAACCTAGCTTAACAGTGGCTATAATAGTCTATAAACCTTGGGCTATATAAGCCTGTATCTTAGAATATAAAACAACAGGAAGAACAATTTTCGTAACTAATCCAATAAGACGTGCGACGTATCATCCATGTTGAACCTCATTTGATTATTCATTTTTGGCGGTTTGTGTCGGTCAGTGGGTATTTTACATTCGCAATTGTTGGAAAATACTAATTTCACACTGTTGAAGTGCTATTATTGTGATTTGTTTTGTATAATAAATTAGTATTTTGTTCATTCATTTTTGACACGTCATATTTGCCACCTCCTTTAGGTTCCAACTATGTTTTATAATGCTCATGCCTGTTGTTTTGTATTCTAAGGTCTGTGTCAACTGATGGACCTATTACTGGCTACCGCCATCTATCGCGTGACCTTGCTATTAGGACACCATCTGTAATTGACTAAATAATTATAATAACATATCTACACTTGGAGAATCCAAATCACCCAACAGATCTTTTTAAAGACCTGACAATCGTTTCACTAACAAGGTAAGCGTCATCAGAGCATGAAATAATTTATTTCTCGTCTGATGACGCTAACCTTTTTTTGAACAAACTGAACTCATGGAAATTGGCAACCCACTCTCTCCAATCACTGCAAACCTTTTCATGAGTAGATTTGACGGATTTAGAAAATGAATGTGAGTATTTTCCTAGAGTATGTTTCGTTATGTGGACGATATTTTTGCAGTGTTTAACACAAATATATGCAAATTATATGATTTTATTAAAAGACTGAACTGTCAATTTGATTCAATAAAATTCACCCAAGAATTGTAAGTTAACAGTAAACTTCCTTTTCTAGATGTACTAGTTGTTAAAAATAATGACACTTTTGAATTCGATGTCCACAGGAACGTAATCACCTCTCACAGAAAACGGCCAGTTTGAATTTCTTAGTACATAGATTATTAAAATTTCACCTAAGTAAAAGTAGATATAGTAGAGAATTAAAGTACATTAAAAACATGGCTAAATATAAGGGATATTCAGATTGCCTAGTGGAAAAATTAATTAATAGACACAGAACAAAGAAAATGTTAGCAAAATCAATGGCATTCAGGAAAGGTAAAATAAAGAAAAAAATTATTTGCCTACCTTTTGAACCATATGTATTACGAGGGGTCTCGAGAGCATTTGTAAAAAGCCGATTTGCAGCTAACTTTTTCGACAAAAAATAATTTGAAAATTTGTTAGGTAATAGGAAAGATAAAGATGTGTGTTTTGTTTCTTTAACGTCGGCCTATTTCCGCGACTATGGCCAGTCACCGACGCCAGGGAGCAGTTTCATCTCACTATCCTGGAAAGATAAAACCACTAAAATGTTGGGTAGCTGCGAGATAAGTTGTAAAGATTGTAATCTTAAATACGTTGGGCAGACTAAGAGAACCATTGAAACTAGATTCAGGGAACATCTGGCACAGCTGAGATACGGTAGTATAGATAAGTCATGCGTGGCACAACATATTTGGGATAATAGCCACCACGTAGATCCAGAAAATCTTAAAACTTATTAAAAATGTTAGACAACCAGTGAAGCTAGATGCGTACGAGAGTATTTATATTTCTGAGGCAATAAAAAACAAAAGTCACTTAAACCAAGAGCCGCCACTGATTTATAGCCCTTTGTTTCCGATCTGTCTTTGATACAGATAAATATTTCGAAACTTGGCAGGTAAAGTTAGGTAAAGTTATAATGGTTCAAAAACCTAGTCCAGCAATTAAAGTGTAATACACAGAAAATGTGCCTAATTTCATCTCCCTCTCGGTACCAGTCTTTACCTAAAACTCAGTATAAAAGGTGATGTTTAGTAGTAAGTAGTTTAGAATTTTTCATCATCCGATGACGATAACTTTGTTAGTGAAATGATCGTCAGGTCTTTAAAAAGATGTATTGTGGTGATTTGTGTTCTCCAAGTGTACTTATCAGCGCGCATCACAGGTTCCAATCTTCAGTTAGTGACTAATATTGCCCTTTCCAAGTTATATGGCTACCTCATCGATAGATGTCAGTCACTCCTAGGATTTAGTTTCTGAATAAATTTAGCCTCTGCAATATTTGAGTAAAAAATGTAGATATTAAAACGAGTATAATTTATATTAATAGGGTTTAAATTTTTGGCGACAGTGATAGTTTTTTGAAAGAACTTATATATAAAAAAGTGCATCTAAAAAGATACAATTTTTTTTGTTCCTCATAGCTTAGCAATTATTGTGAATAATTCTCTGCAAATGAAAATTGATAATAAAAACAATCATAAGTAAAACAATGTTTTATTGTTTTTTTTTTCTTCATATTTACAATAACAAAAACACTTCACATGATTCGATAAAACAACTCTGGCCCTATATCTCCATTACTGGATCGGTAAATATTATAGTTCTCCATTTCAAAGTCTTCTACCATATTTCACTATGGTTTGTTATAACTTATGTAAATTAACATGAACACAGTGACTTTCCACTATAGTTATATCAAGTATGAAAAAAAGTAGCGGGCTCAAAAAAAAAAACAAATAAAATATTCATAGGTATAAATAATATAAATAAAATATTAAAGGTAGAGATTGTGCAAAATCTGTGCACAAATATATCCGTTGGACATATGGTCTCGCAGAAACTTTTGTGGAGACTGTTATACTTTACAAAAAAGTCCAATGAAAGTTTGTGCATCTATGTTTTTCTGTCGTAAGAAAATATAGCAGACATATGGTCTCCAAGACATTTTTGTAGAAAAATTTGATTGCTTTAGTCATATCTAAATGTGTTTATCTTGTATAAGTGTCAATAAGTGATGCAAATACTAAAATATACGTCAAGACCACAAAAAGAAGACATGTGGTCTCACTGACTTGTTTGCAGACAATTTTTAGCACTCTAAATTTATTTTGTGGCCAATTTTAGGTTCTACATACAAATCCGATGTTTGTTACATTGTAGTAGATGAAACTCAAGATGTTTGTGGTAGATATATCGCTAATTTAATGATAGGCACCTTAACTGAAATTTCTTTACCTAGACCTTATTTAATTGCAGTCAAATTAGAAAAAACAAATGATATTACTATAACAAGATTTATTCAAAGGGTCTGTCAAACGTGTTTTTACCAAATGCTGTACCAGTTGATAAAGTTTTATTACTGCTTACTGATGCTGATTCATGTATGATCAAAGTTGGAATTCATTTTAAAATATTTTATCCCAACTTAATTCATTGTACGTGCCTGGCTCATAGGTTAAACAGGGTAGCAGAAGAAATTAGACAGCAATTTCCTTTAGTCAATGAATTTACTAATAATATCAAAAAAGTGTTCGTCAAAGCTCCTTTAAAAATTCAAAGATATAGATAAGTTTTGCCTGGGGTACCATTACTTCCTAGACCTGTAATCACACGATGGGGAACCTGGATCGAGGCTGCCTTATTTTATTTTGAACATTTTAGAGAAATAACGGAGGTACTGCTTGAATTTGCAGATGAAGCAGGTGCGTCAGTGAAACAAGCAAAAATTATTTTAAAGGGTTCCAAATTATGTTTTATAAACAGTAATTATAAAATAGTTACAGAAACTATAAAAAAAAACAGCAACAAAATGTTTTGCTAACTGAATCAGTTAAATTAATAGAACATTTCAAAGAAACTATTGATAAAGCAAATGGGCCTGTTGCAAAACAAATTACAAAAGAATTATCAGAAACACTTACAATGAATGAGGGTTTTACCAAGTTAACGCAGATTGCAAAAGCTCTGGATGGAGATTTTTCAGACGATTCAAACAATGCAGATCCTGCTATATTGTCAAGCTTAAAATATGCTCCAATTACCTCAGTCGACGTAGAAGGAAGTTTTTCTTCGTATAAAAACTTACTAACTGAGAGAAGGCAATCTTTCAAAACAGATAATTTAGAGCGCCACTTAATAATATCTGTTAATAGTAATAGTTGCAATAATAATATTAATGAATAATTAATAAATAATATAATTAGGGGTCCTATGGGGTAGTGATTGTGAATAACATTAATAGCTTAGACCTTTAAAAACTTGTTTTATTGGTATACTATGATTATTTATGCATTGCATATATCGATATTTCTGTGCATATTTTGTTCAAGTTGGTGCATATTTTTTTCAAATTTCCTGCATATATATGCGCATATTTCACCTGAAAAGTTTGCATATAAATCTGAGCCCTGCTGATAAGATTCATGTCGGTCAACATTATTGAAAGGCATCTTACAATTCCAATGTTACCACCGATGACAGAAATATTTTTGAACTTTTGAAAATCCACAGCCACAAGGTGATTGACAGTTAAACCTAATTGTTAAAAATTATTTCTCAACGTGTTATACATTGTTGGATTAAAAAAAAAAACAGAAATCCTATGACGTCAAAATCCAACATGGCACTAGAAGTAAGAAAGTTGATTATGCCGCAAAGAAGGCGAAACGTTGAACATTTTTGAGTCTGCTTTCAGATAGAAAACAGGAAATTGCTGTGAGAATGTGTTTTTAGTTTCTTTATACGAGTCCAAATAAATGAGCTAGAGACGAAAATCAAAAATTGCCTATTCAGTTTTTTGAATTCCTTGAATGACGGTTGCATGAAGTTGGTTTTCTTTGCAGCACAAAATCCAGCAATTTTGCCGAATTTACATCTAGCCTTGATCTTCAATAATAAGCGAGATCCCAGGATGAGGCTTGAATTTGAATCACCTGGTAGATCTTGCAAATTGTATGTTTTTGTAGAACTTAATTTTGTAAAAAAAAAAAAAAAATTTCGGGGCGCAGCAAGTGCATTATAGTAGTGAAGTTTTATAAGAAGCGTACACTATTAGTAAGATATACTATTAAAATAAATTCTCTGAATTTAAAAGGACCTGGTAGACCGGTATTAGAGGTCCCACTTAGCGATTATTTGAATAAGTTTCAATTTTCTATGGAGCTAGAAAAGTATAGTTTGGTAGAGATATATATAAGTGCTGAAAGTCTATTTTAAAAAATTGTGTTACAAATTTCATTAGTCACAAAAGTTTTCTAGAAAACATTAATTATTTACAAAGGGAAAGTACCTGTCAAATCATAAGTATGGCATGTATTTTTTCTTTTAATTGCTTGGATGGTTTTGTTTTAGTCAACCCAATCAAACTACTTTTTGCAAACAAAACAACAACAAAAGTTTTTTAAAACCAACTTGTAATTATCCACGAAGCTCATTGTTATTTTTCTTTAATTTAGTACCCAGGCTGCATTTACATAGGTTTACTATGGTTCAAGATTGAAGATTCTAGCTTAATAGGAAATTGAGTTATCGGATTTCAAATATTTTTACAGAAACTCTCAACCATAATGTATTTGCTGCACCCAGACCTTTTTCCAACACTTAGTTTTTAGTCAACTCAATCGAAACAGTTTCTGCAAACAAAATAACAAAAATCGTTTTCTAAAACAAATTTATCATTGGCTGTGGACCTCATTGTGTTATTTTTTAAATTTAGTACCCATGCTGCTTTTATATAGGTGTTCGTATGTATCAAAATTGAAGATTCTAGTTTAATGGGAAATTGAATTATCACCATTTGGAATATTTTTACGAAAGATCGCTACCATAATGCACTTGCTGCACCTAAACCCTTTTCAACATTTATTTACTATTGCTGTATCCATGATCTTTGAAAATGAAATAAATAAATATAAACAATACAAAAATTTGAAATTAAAATTTTAATAATTTACACTGAACATATGTTTATAGGTATAGATTGAACTACTGCATGATATTATGTAGTTTCTCATTTACCTCAAATTTTCCATATATGACATGAAGAGTAAATAATAATGAAAATTCACTAATATATATCAGGGTACCCAGCAGAAATCAAAAATCAAATTCCCTGACATTTCCAGGCCCCTCGAGTACATTTTTCATAATACTCGAAAAAAAACACACATACCTGAATACTTTTTTTATGAACAGAATAGATAAAAATTACGAACCAAAAACTTACATAATCAAAAACATTAGTATGCTTAACTCCGTTAAATTTATAACATAGCATTTTAGACGAAAATTTGCAATTTTTTTATGAACAGAATAGATAAAAATTACGAACCAAAAACTTACATAATCAAAAACATTAGTATGCTTAACTCCGTTAAATTTATAACATAGCATTTTAGACGAAAATTTGCAATTTTTTCCTAGAAAAACTTGACATTCATGACTGGCCGACGAACTTAGCCTCCGGAAAGAATTTTCGAGTGTGATAACAAACCAGAAGTCTCTGGGTGGCATAGAAACTTTGCAAGCCATGTTGTTTATATATATATATATATATATATATATATATATATATATATATATATATATATATATATATATATATATATACAGTGTGGAACAGCCAAATGGAATAAATTCGATAACGGATAAATGAGGGCGTGTTGGGAAAAACGCTTGGACACGTCGATTTGTATTTTTAACTGCGCATCTTTTTCAAGAAAAAAAAATTATTTAGGGTGCGTCATGTGACAGTGGCCAATACCAACTTTCTTATTTTAAATACAAGCCCCTGTATATTATTAATTTTTTGGATTCTTCAGAAAATTCTAGACATAATTCATGTACAATGTTCTATACCTATCTTCAACTGTTTCGGAAATATTAAGTATTTTCAGATTTATTACAAAAATTAACATTAAAAATAGAAAATTATTTTATTTCACAAATTCGCTACATTGCATTCAATACTTATTTCCCATTCAGCTCTTGATAATGAGAAAGTAAACAAAAACCATTCCTGCGTTTCTTTTTACTGATATGAAATGAAACAAAAACAAAAACAGTTTTCTTTCTGTTCGTATAAAACTCGTAGCCTTAGCAACTTGTTGTCTGCCTGCATGACAGTAGTGATTAGTGTCAGTGCTATTGTCGTTTGAATTTCGTTAACTGTACGTAATAATATCAGAAAAATGGTTCATTTAACAGAAATGCACAAAATAACCATTCTACAAATGATTGGTTATGGAGATAACACACGGACACAGATGGAAGTGTCTCGCTTATTTCACGAAAAATTTCCAAATTTGCCGCCTGTATCCCAAGGAACAATTAGCAAAATAGAAAAGCAGTTTCGCGAGCTTGGTCATGTGAGACAGATAAAAAAAGTAGCTGCCAATGCAGTAAGTGATGATACGAAATTGGATATTACGCTTGAGTTTCAAGAAAACCCACATACTTCTGGTCGACAAGCAGCCCAACTATTCAACGTTAGCCACACAGCAATTTTTCGAACATTAAAGGAAAGTAAAATGCATCCCTATAAAATGATACCAACTCAGGAGCTCATGGAGGACGATTTCGATAGGAGAACGTATTTTTGTGAACAAATGATGGCAATGTTAGATAACAATGTGATCCAATTAGAAGATGTTTTGTTTTCTGATGAGAGCACATTTACACTTCACGGTCATGTTAATCGTCAAAATTGCCGCTATTGGTCTAATGAGAATCCTCATTGGATGAGAGAGGAACATACGCAATACCCTGAAAAAGTTAATGTTTGGGCAGGAATTGTTGGAAATCATATCGTAGGTCCCTTTTTCATTGATGGCAACTTGAATGGGGATAAATATTTAGAACTGCTCCAAAATAATGTCGTGCCAACTTTGACAAACTTATATCCAGATCCAGCAAACCCACAAGTTCCTGCCAATAAAATATGGTTTCAGCAAGATGGAGCACCGCCCCATTACCAAATCAATGTCCGGCAGTACCTGAACCAAATTTTTCCAAATCGGTGGATAGGGAGGCGCGGATCGATAGAATGGCCAGCACGATCTCCTGATCTGTCGCTATTAGACTACTTTTTGTGGGGATATGTCAAAAGTATTGTATACAAAACTAAGCCCCTCAACTTAGATGACTTAAAAAGACGAATCACGCTTGCGATTAGATCAGTCACGCCTGAGATGTTGAGTAATGTTAGAATACATTTCTATACCAGATTAGCATGTTGCCAAGATGTTCGTGGCGAGCAATTTGAACATTTACTACATTGACATTAATTTTTTTTTGTTTTTTTAAATTATTAAGAAATAATCAGTATTTCTTATTAGAATTTGTGAAATAAAATAATTTTCTATTTTTAATGTTAATTTTTGTAATAAATCTGAAAATACTTAATATTTCCGAAACAGTTGAAGATAGGTATAGGACATTGTACATGAATTATGTCTATAATTTTCTGAATAATCCAAAAAATTAATAATATACAGGGGCTTGTATTTAAAATAAGAAAGTTGGTATTAGCCACTGTCACATGACGCACCCTAAATAATTTTTTTTTCTTGAAAAAGATGCGCAGTTAAAAATACAAATCGACGTGTCCAAGCGTTTTTCCCAACACGTCCTCATTTATCCGTTATCGAATTTATTCCATTTGGCTGTTCCACACTGTATATTTGAATAAGCAGTGAAAATGGGTTCCAAACGCTCAAATTCGCGCCCATTAGATTCTTTTTTAAAAGTTCGAAAGTCGTTACCTCTCTAAAAGCAAAGTTTTATTTATGAGAATTTGCTGGAAAAAATGAAACAAAGATACTGTTTACATGTGCCATATACAAATGCCAAATATTTTGCAACTTTCAACATGATCATAAAGGTTAAAATAGAATACACACTCACAGCACAGCTGTACCCGGCCAATACCTTAAACATATTTTGCATTTTATGCGTTCAAGGAAGAACATTCTAAGTGAGATGTACATATGAGACATGTTTGAGATAGAAGAAGACGCTATTTATATCGGCGCATGATGTGGCGGAATTAATTGATATTGGTACCAAAGGGAAGCCGCTTTATCAGATATATTTTCCTAGGTATGAGAAAACTATTTACGTGAGAAAATTCATATAATATATATGATATAAAAATAAAAATGCATCTGCTAGTGACTAAATTTTACAAGTACATAATTTCCAGGTCTACTGAATGATTTCCATGACATTTGAGTAAAATCACAAATTTCCCTGATATTTCGGGGGGTATTTCACATTCCCTGATTTTTCCAGGTTGCTGGGTACCTTGTATATATATATATATATATATATATATATATATATATATATATATATATATATATATATATATATATATATACAGGAGATTCGTGAGCGAGACAAGAGGAAGTCAAATATTATTATTTTTGGACTCCCCGAATCTGAGTCTGGGTCTACTGCTAGCCGTGGTGAGAGTGATGTTGACAGACTGGAAGTGAAGAATATCCTCCACAAGTTGTGTCCTGAGGGTGATTACTCCCAGATTAGGCTATTTCGCCTGGGTAGGCATTCCAGCAGTGCATCCGTTCCTAGACCTCTAAAGGTTACTCTCTCTGATGAACATCAGGTACTTAGTATTCTGCGCAGGACTGGAAGACTCAAGGATGATCATTTGTATCGTAATGTCAGAGCTAGGCAGGACAGAACCCCTAGGCAAAGTGCATACTCCAAGTCTGTGGTCAGTGAATTGAGGCGGAGGGTGGATGATGGTGAAGTAAACCTCAAGATTAAGTATGTTAACGGTGTTCCGACTATTGTTCCCCTCAAAAAAAACTAGGGGTGTCGGATGACCATTTATTGTTAAGCACTCCTGGTGATGAGAATTCCTTGTTTGTTCATTATCATAATGTTAGTGGACTACGAACAAAATTACCCAGGCTTCGACAGGGTCTGTCTTCTTGCTGTTTTCATGTGGTTATGTTGACGGAGACGTGGCTTACTGCTTCCCACTCTGATGCTGAACTCTCTTTTATGAATTATAATATTTACCGTAGTGATCGTGACAGTATTCCGGGCAATATCAGGGATCGGGGGGGTGGTGTGCTGATAGCTGTGCATAAAGACCTTGATTCTACTAGGATTGCTGGTGATATTTCACTTAATGAAGTTTATGTGAAGGTGAGGATAGGAAGGCGGAGCCTCATTTTTGGTGTTTGTTACATTCCACCCAATTCAGAAGTTGCTATATATGAACACCATTGTGATTCAGTCGACAGTGTGTTGTCTGATCATCCCAATTCTTAGGTCGTTGTCTGTGGTGACTACAACCTCCCAAACGTTACCTGGACAAGCAGTGCTGAGAGTGCTCCAGTTATTAGTGGTAACAGTCCATCAGCCTCACTTGTTTCTAACAGTTTTGGTTTTTGGGGCTTGTTCCAAAAAAATTTTGTACTTAATAGATTGAATAGAACTTTAGATTTAGTTTTTAGTAATATAGATAACATATGTGTTGATGCATCTTTGGATCCGATTTTTCCTGCTACTGCACATCATGTGCCCCTAGACATTTCTTTTTCACTTGAGACTCCCCCAACTGAACCCTATGAAGAGTATTTTTATGACTTTCGTAATGCTGATTATTGTGCCATGAATTATTTTCTTTCCGAATTTGACTGGGAATATCTTGAGTCATTGGAGATAAATGATGCTGTGAAGTGCTTTTATGACATTCTGTTTAATGCTGTGGATCGGTTTGTTCCAGTTAAGAGATGTAAAAAATCATGTTTCCCTCCTTGGTTTAGTGTCGAGCTTAGAGGCATGATAACTGAGAAGAAGAGGGTACACAGTCAGTATAAAAAATATGGTAGAATAGATGATTATATTAGGTTTTCTGGTCTCCGAGAGGAATGTAGGAATCTTCGTGATACTTGTTACAGAAATTTTATTGCTTATACTGAGAATAATTTTGAAAACAATCCGGGTTCTTTCTGGTCTTATATTAACAAGTTGGGGAGGATTTATGATCTTCCTGAGGCTATGTATTATGATGATGTTAGGAGTGATTCTTTGCATGATTCGGTTGATCTTTTTGCTAGTTTTTTCTCATCTGTGTATGAGGTACAGGCTGGCGGTGTCGGTCCCGATCCTCCTTTTTTGCGTGAGTCGGTAAATATGACTGTGCCTAGTGTTACTTCTGCTGATATTATTGATCGTATCTGTAGTTTGAAAGATAAACTTAGTTACGGCCCAGATGGAATCCCCTCCCATCTGTTAAAATCTTGTGCCTTCACCTTGGCAATTCCACTGAGGATTCTCTTTAACATGTCCTTATTGTCTGGTGAGTTTCCACATGTTTGGAAACATTCTTATTTGATGCCCGTTCATAAGCAGGGACCAAAGCACTTGGTTACTAATTACAGAGCTGTTTGTATTCAGTCAGAGATACCCAAACTTCTGGACTTTTTTGTCTCTAGGCATATAACTTGGGAATGCAGACATGTTTTCGCCGAACAGCAGCATGGTTTTCTTAAGGGAAGATCTACAACGACCAACCTTCTTCTTTACCAGAATGTATTGGTCTCAGCTTTGGAGGATAGGTTACAGATTGATTCGGTGTATACAGATTTCTCCAAAGCGTTTGATAAGGTAAATCACGCCTTATTATTGTCAAAACTTGCATTGTTGGGTTTTAATGCCAATTTTTTGTCTTGGGTGTGCAGCTTCCTTACGGGTAGGTCCCAGAGTGTAAAGATCAGGAACTTCATTTCTGGTAGTATTACTGTTTCTTCAGGAGTTCCTCAGGGTTCACATTGTGGACCAGTGCTCTTTAATCTTTTTATCAATGATGTCATACATTCACTTAAGCATAGTCAGATTTTGATGTTTGCTGATGATATCAAAATTTTCAAGATTGTTCGTTCCAGACAGGACGCTTTACTTTTACAGGAAGACTTAAATCGTTTTGCTCGGTGGTGTGGTGACAATCTTCTGACTCTGAATGTTGATAAGTGTTTCTGCATTACATTCACTAGAGCTCAGTTGTCCATTGACTTTGTGTACTTCATGGGCTCTAATGCTTTACTGAGGAAGGAAATGATTAAAGACTTGGGCATTGTATTGGATAGGGAATTATCTTTTGGGGATCACATAGAATACATAGTATCTAAAGCATATAAAATGTTAGGATTTATTCATAGATCAACTCTGGATTTTTCATGCAATAGCTTTAGAAGGCTGTATTGTGCTCTGGTTCGCTCTTTGTTGGAATGCTCTTCTGTAGTCTGGAGCCCGAATTACAATATTTATATCAATCAGATTGAGGCCGTACAAAATAGATTCTTAAGAATTTGTGCTTACAGAATGGGCTTGCAGAGAAATGATCTTAACCTTTCTTATTTGCGGAATCGGCTGCACTTGCAGTCACTGAGAGGTAGAAGGATTGTCAGTGATGTTTGTTTTTTGCACAAATTATTAGTGAATAAAATTGATAGTCCTTCTTTGCTTGAGTTAGTCTCTCTAAGGATTCCGAACTGCACGAGAGCGAGGGAGGTTTTTGTGGTTCCCTTCCATCGAACCAATTATGGCTTTTTCAGTCCGATGTCGAGAGTGGCGAGAACTGCAAATGAGTATTCGGAGCTCTTGGACATGTTTAATGATTCTGACCGTGTAATTAGAGGAATTTTGAGAGGTGTTATTGATTGAATTGTCATACATATGGTATACAGGTTATGTTTTGCTTTCTTTTTTTTTTTATGTTCTCATATTGTGATTATTTAAGACTAATGTAGTTTTAGATGTTCTTATTATTATTGTAAATGGTTAATCCGTTGAATAAATAAATAAATAAATATATATATATATATATATATTTCAAGTGACCTTGGATTTGGGTTCTAGGAGCCCTAATTCGCGCTCATTTAAAGACATTTTTCAAAAATCTTACCATCAATACCTCTCTATTAGTGAATTTTCTTAATGAAAATTCAATAAAAATACCAAACACACATTTTCCTGATTTTGTTCATGTTAATTAACACAATGCTGTAAAAGTTAATTGCGAGTCACAAGTATGTTTAAGAAAAACAAAGAAACAGAACAAGCAATTCATATTGGAATTTACTAGTTTGAAATTATCCGGGTTCCATTTGACCAAATTGCACAATAAATTAAAGAATAAATATAACAAAAAAAAATCATCTCCTGTAACAGATTTCAAGTCAGTAGACATATATATTTGAATACTTTCACAGGCAACAATATCAAAACTATATATAAGATAAAAATCATTTTGATATTCCTATGTTACTCCTTAAAAAATACCAAATAAGACACACTTGGTATTTTTTAAATTACAACACTCAGTTATTAAAATATAAGTTGTAAATAAAATTGTATATACTAGAATCAAAGCTAATATATGCTTATATATTATACATATCTATCACATAACGCATTGCATGACGCATAATGAGACCTCGCTTTGACTACAATCTCCAAAGACTTAGCCTTGATCACAATCTCCAACGTTATGGAATCGCTTCTTAAATTATAGTATGCACTTATGCCATAGGCGGTTCATGTTTATACATAGATGTTATCAAATTTGAGACTCTAATTTTTACAGGTGCTTACACCAATAAAAATAAATCATATTACCAAAAACTGCCAAAGCTGTAACTTTACGAAGATTTTAATAATTGAAAAAATTGAAATTGTAATAAGGTTTTGTTTAGTTCAATATTAACAGGAAAATAATTCAGATCCTGCCAAAGCTGTAACTTTACGATGACTTTAATAATTGAAAAAATTGAAATTGTAATAAGGTTTTGTTTATTGTTCAATATTAACAGGAAAATAACTCAGATACTGCCAAAGCTGTAACTTTACGATGACTTTAATAATTGAAAAATTGAAATTGTAATAAGGTTTTGTTTATTGTTCAATATTAACAGGAAAATAACTCAGATACTGCCAAAGCTGTAACTTTACGATGACTTTAATAATTGAAAAAATTGAAATTGTAATAATGTTTTGTTTATTGTTCAATATTAACAGGAAAATAACTCAGATACTGCCAAAGCTGTAACTTTACGATGACTTTAATAATTGAAAAAATTGAAATTGTAATAAGGTTTTGTTTAGTTCAATATTAACAGGAAAATAACTCAGATACTGCCAAAGCTGTAACTTTACGATGACTTTAATAATTGAAAAAATTGAAATTGTAATAAGGTTTTGTTTAGTTCAATATTAACAGGAAAATAACTCAGATACTGCCAAAGCTGTAACTTTACGATGACTTTAATAATTGAAAAAATTGAAATTGTAATAAGGTTTTGTTTAGTACAATATTAACAGGAAAATAACTCAGATACTGCCAAAGCTGTAACTTTACGATGACTTTAATAATTGAAAAAATTGAAATTGTCATAAAGTTTTGTTTATTGTTCAATATTAACAGGAAAGTAACTCAGATACTGCCAAAGCTGTAACTTTACGATGACTTTAATAATTGAAAAAATTGAAATTGTCATAAGGTTTTGTTTATTGTTCAATATTAACAGGAAAGTAACTCAGATACACAAAAACGCTGAAATGGGTGCAAAACCTCAACATTATCAACCCCTGCGTTCAAATTGCATATTGAGTAGAGGTGTGTGAAGCTTCGAACCGAACCCGTACTTGAACTGAACCTTCAGTTCAAAAAATTGTTCGCACTAGACGATGTTAAGTAGTTCGAACACGTAATTCTCCAAAGTAGTTAGAAGTTCGTTGCTCAAAAATACTTCAACATTGAACTTTACAGGCATTAAATATGCTGCCAAAGGTAGCGACATAACTCGGTAGCCTCGCCTTAAACTCAGTATTGATCCCATTCATTCTGTAGCATACTTTCAAGAGATTTCACTTATGCATATTTTTGACAGTTTGTGGGACACTGCGACATGACAGAGCCATTTACCAATCACATAATACATTTTCTATATATCCCGGCATCCCAAGGCCTTTTTCGGTTTTAATTATAAGGCAGTATTCCAAACTGATCAGTGTTCATAGAACAGAAAACTATCCAAAAGGGCATTCCTAATCGTGAAAATATATTTAATATTAAATTCATATTACAAGACTTATACGAAAATTCGCTAGCATAAATCCAGGTAATATTGTTTATAATTCAGTAGGTAGCATATAAATTATAATTATTGACCTGGAATTGCTCATATTACATAAATAATAAACAAGTTGGAATTGCAGAGTACAGTATAATAAACGCTGACTAATTGATTACGTAATTTTAAGAATCTAGTTCACACAGAAGTTTATATATAGAGATGTTTGTTGATATTACAAGACTGTTGCTTTGAATAAGGTAAAGACTTGACTTTTGCTTTCAAAGTGTAGAAACCAATA
The DNA here is from genome assembly GCA_964006375.1 of Tillus elongatus. Taxonomy (NCBI): domain Eukaryota; kingdom Metazoa; phylum Arthropoda; class Insecta; order Coleoptera; family Cleridae; genus Tillus; species Tillus elongatus. The sequence goes on along the minus strand of OZ023266.1, from coordinate 10,557,960 downwards.
TCAGAGATTTTTGATTAGATTCTTAAAATGTAAAGACGCGAGACTTTTTAATTTAATTATGTACAGATTTGGTTTTAAATTTTATTCAGTTAAGTTTGTTTAAAAAAGTTGTTAATTCGTTTTATTATTTATTAAATTTTTATTACAAATTACATCGTTACCATGTCCATATTATCCTAGTTATAAACCATTATGCCTTATTATCCTCTGCCCCTTAAACAATCAGTAAAGTAAATTTTCAGGATTTATGGCGATAATTGCAGATTGCCTTCCAGAAATACTAGATTAAACATACTTTATTTCCCAATGACGCAAAACAGTATAGTATTCACATGCAGGAGATAGTTAAAGTTTTAAGGGGTTATTATATAGGTAACTATCATCCTCACTTTTGACCCTCTCAATCTGTTTGCTAAAACTGCCTAGCTAATACCAAACAACAACAAAATGTTCATAATTGAGCTTATCTATAGATGTTGAAGTCTACAAAAGTATTTAAAATGCCTGTGTATTTTTAACTCAATGTTGACCCATCTCATAATATCTCGTATAATAAATTCCTCGCTTGAGACAGGGTGTGTACCTAGAAAATAATATGTACAATAATACCAGTGAGAAAAGTTACTAACACAATAAAAGCCCCGGAATTTAGAGCTGTTAATATAATTTATATCATAAGTTAAGATAACAAAGAGAATCGTTTTTAAACAGTTTTCAGATCATGTTGAAAATAATATTTTGATGAAACATCAGTCTAGCTTTCGGAAAAACTATAGACGTGAGACTGTTTTTCAGTGTGTATAGAATGAATGGAAGTATAGTATGGATGAAAAGCGTGTAACAGTTGCTGTGTTTTTCGACTTAAAGAGGGCCTTCGAAACTGTTGATATAGGGAGACTGCTAATGAAATTGAGGATGGATGAAGTGGAGGGAGTTGTATATAAATGGTTTGAGAGTTACCCAAGTCAGGGGGTACAGAATGTTAAGTGTGAAGCGGAGGTATCAGAAATAAAAGAAATTCCATGAGGCATTCCTCAAGGCAGCGTGCTGGGTCCTCTTTTATTCGTGTTATATATATAAGTGGCATTGAAAACTGCTTAACGCACACTAAATGTCATTTATTTGCAGATGGTGCGGTAGTTTATATAACAGGAGATGATTATAATGAAATAATTGGAAAGTTACAAGAAGATCTCGAATTATTTCGATTATTTATTTCAGAGCTTATTAAAACATTTAGTTAATTGCAATAGGGATGTGTGATGTGGAAAACCTAAGACACATAAAATACTTGTGAAGTTGTTCGTGGACGATATTTTATTTTTAAAGCGTTTAATGAAATCAAGCAAGATGGTGCACACATCATGAAACATCAGTCTAACTTCCGGAAAATGAATATTCGCGAGACTGCTTTTCAGTGTGTATTGAATGAATGGAAGGATAGTATGGATGAAAAGCCTGTAACAGTTGCTGTGTTTTTAGACATAAAAGAGAGCTTTCGAAACTGTTGATAGAGGAAGACTGCTAATGAAATTGAGGATGGATGGAGTGGAGGGAGTTGTATATAAATGGTTTGAGAGTTACCTAAGTCAGAGGGTACAGAATGTTAAGTGTGAAGGGGAGGTATCAGAAATAAAAGAAATTCCATGAGGCATTCCTCAAGGCAGCGTACTGGGTCCTCTTTTATTCGTGTTATATATAAATAACATTGAAAACTTCTTAACGCATACTAAATGTCATTTATTTGCAGATGGTGCGGTAGTTTATGATTTATATGCAAATTTTGTGGAACCTTCCTTTTTGTTCTACGTATCAAATATTGTATGCGACAATGTACCTAAATTTGGTATTTAAGGAAATTATATGCAAACATTGAGGAATTTTGGTTAGTTCGATGTTAGATTTAAAATTTTTAAGTAGTTTGAAGTTCGACTGTGAACCTTAGACATATTATTTCAGAGATTTGAAATTTGAAGCAACATATTTGCTTGGGTTCGTTTATAGCTTGGTTCGAAAAAAAAACGGGTTCGCACACCTCTAATATTGAGTATTAATATTTTTTGTTTTTGTTGTTGCAGTATACTGCTGATAATAGCTGTATTTAGGTACGATACCATTTGCATATCCAATGGATGTTCAATTGTTTCAATAGTAGTGGGTGTGATTTGCAGACTAGTTTATGGCACCGTGATTTTGGAATGGGTGGAGTAGAAAAGACAAAGGGCACGCACAATAAGCCAAAGGCTGCGGTGCTATCGGGGCGGCAAAGACGCGGACGAACCCTAAGGGGAAAAAAGTGTGTGATCAAATGGTTCTTGAATTTATTTGGTATGCGTTTTAAAAATGGCACACGAAAATAACGAGTTTCCAGATAAAAACTTAAACAAACAGGTTGTGCCGATAAAACGCAATTACAGCATCCCGCTTATACATGGCTAGGTTTCTGTTAAGAAGTAACCCGACCCCATGGATGTTTGTTAATTTAGTTGTAACAGCTCATAACATAGGAAATTTAAAAGAATTATGAGGGGGTCCCATTCAAAGCTTTGTTCCAAGCAACATGGCAGAAAATAGGCAAGAAATTTTACAAATTCCCCTAAATGATCTAAGGAGCTTCAATTTAGAGTGATTAACATTAGACTGGCTCACATGAGAGTACGGTAACAGTGTTGGTTTAGTCATGAGAACTTGTTACACAGGGTTGTAAAAAAATGACAAGCTCACACTGGTAGCCTTGCTCCAAGCAAAGCGGCAGAAAAAAAGCAAGAAATGGTATAAATTCTCCCAAATGATCTAAGGAGCTTCAATTTTAAAGTGATTCACGTTAGACTGGCTCACATGAGAGTACGGTAATAGTGTTGACTTAGTCATGAGAGTTGGTTACACAGGGTTGTAAAGAAATGACAAGCTCACATTGGAACCTTGTTCCAGGCAAATGGCAGAAAAAAACAAGAAATGGTATAAATTCTCCTAAATGATCCAACAACGAGCTTCCATTTTATAGTAACTCAAGTTACACTGGCTTACAATGTGTGTTAATTGAGTGATTAACTTGTGACACGGGATCGTAAAGAAATGATTAGGAGGTTCACTGGATGCCTTGTTCCAAGCAAAATCGCAGAAATTCTTGTCACCAAAATACATCACTGAGCATCAGGTCTATAGCAAATCAAGTTATATTGGGTCACAGTAAAGTACGACAAGATCGCAGTTGTGTACTAACTCTCTGTTAAGAGTTTGTTACAAGAGATATGTAAAGAAATGAGGAGATAATGCTCGAAACCTTTTTCCAAGCAAAATGGCAGAAAGTACAAGAAATTTTAGAAATTCTTGTAAATGCAAGCACCAAGTCTACTTACTGTTTGTTAGCTTGGTGTAAGATCAGGTATGTATGCAAAATTAAGAAATGATGTGATCACGCTGATAAATAAGAAATTTTAGAACTTCTTGTAAACAATCTAACAATGAAAATCCAAAATCTATAGCAGCTCAAGTTGGACTATATATATAGTATAGTGTAGGCTAACTTTGATTCAGTATAGTTGGACTAGCTCACAGTAAAGACGGCATCAAGGGAGATGTGTATGAACTTACTGTTAGCTTATGATGTAGCGTATGTATGCAAGGTACAGAAATAATGAGACACTGGAAGTCTTGTTCCAAGCAAAAATAAGGAAGAAATTATAGAAACTCTTGTAAATAATCAAACAATAAGCATCCCAGGTCTATAGCATATAATGGGAAAGGGGTTCACAGTAAATTATGGATAGCTGTATACTGCAAAACCAATTTTACTCATTTTATTACCAAAGGGTACAAGTGTAACCCACAAGATTGTCCCAGAATATTTCATTTTGTCGGTGGCTTTTGCAGCAACCCTTAGACGAAAGTTCACAATAACCATATCTGGGCTGTATCAAATCCACATGCCACGAGAAAAATCCATTTCCAGGCTAAATGTGTTGTGTGGTCTTTTCATGGTATGCTTGTTGGCCCATATGTTCTTTAAGATCGATTGATAGGTGTAAATTATTTATATTTTCTTCAAAACGACTTGTTGAAATTATTAGATGTTCCATTAAATGTAAGACAAACCAGTAGGTTCTGCGAGATGGAGTTTGGTCACATTTTGCGCTAAAAGTTCATGAACACTTAAATAATAAAAGGATAAAGCGTAATGGCCCATTTTGTTTACCTGCATCTCTTCCAGACCTAACACTTTGCAATTAATTCTTTCAGAGCTTTTTAACACATTTAGTTCGTTACAATGGGGATGTATAATGTGGAAAGCCCAAGAAACATAAAATATTTGTGAAGTTGTTCATGGACGATATTTTATTTTTAGAGCATAGTGACGTCAGGCAAGATGGTGCACACATAATGCGAATCGTGGCAACTTTAAATAATGTTTGTATTTTAAACTGCAAGGCGATGAATTTACCATTAGGCTTTTTAATTATTTTGCAACTTTTATGAGGCTTGTTTTGGTAGCATGATTTATTTTTACATGTTTTACAACCTATTAAAATAAATTAGTGTCTCTGCTTTAAAACAGATGAATAATTTTTAAAAAATCACCAGATTAAAAAACATACCATGTGTAAAAGCAGAAAATAGAAATGTATGACCAGATCAATGATTTTAAAAGTCACATTTTTGTTGGATTTCAAGTTTTTAACTTTATCTCTAACTACAAAGAAATATGTATCGTATTGTATTCTAATCAGAAACATTATATAATATGGAGTGCCACAAGGCTCCAATTTAGTGGAACTGTTCTTAATAATTTTTATTTGTCTTTTGGCGAGACTCAAGCTAGAAACAGACTACAAGTTAACCTTTCGTTTGTACAAGATTAATTTAGCCCAGTAAATTAATTTTCTTACCAATATTATTAGTATCAAGAATGGTATGGTCTAATAATTAGAAGAAAAGGAAAGTATCCTGAATTATTTATATCAATCAATCACTAGAGTCTTATTATTACAAAAAAGGGGGAACTATATATTCCTCTTAGGTAACATACATCAGTTTTTAAAAATGTGTATCTGACATTTTGACAAATCTATTTTAAGTACAAAATTTGTTAGTTATTAAAATATTGCGCATCAGTTTTTTATTCATACATTGTACACTTACTGTACCGGGTGATTCTTTATAATGTCGCCCCCCTAGCTTTGTTAACTTTGTTATTATAAGTGTCCCAAAAAAATTGAAATTATGGTTATGTAGGTGCTAAAAAATACTTTTTTCCTACGTATAACAAAAATTTGAAAAATGATCAGTATACAGAGAAAACCAAATGGTTCATTTTTTTTTTCAATGGATCACCCTATATATGAATTTATTTTTCGATTCCTCATAAAATTCTAAGCATAATTTATATAACATACCATATACTTAAAATGAATAGTTTTTGAAATATTCGCATTTGAAATGTTATCATCAAATATTTTATTAAACAACTGTTACAAATCAAGAAGTCCTAGGATACCACGCTTTTAATTGAAAACAAATAACTGACAGTGACATTCTGTCAATATTGTTGTAGTTGTATTGTTTAGTAAGTAAAAATGTCGTACTCAGACAGAGAAAGAAGAGTTATTTTAAGTTATTATATTAAAAATAATTTAAATTGTCGAGCTGCCATTAGAAATATGATCCCGGTATGCATGTCCCAACTCGAAAAACGTTCACATCTATATATAGGAAGTTTAAAGAAACGTCAAATTTACAAAGGAGAAACAGAACTGCTGTGAACGTACATGAAAATGCAGAATTGAATATTTTACTTGCTATAGAAGAGAATCCAAACAATTCCATAAGAAACATTTCAAAGACATTACGAGCAACGCAAGAAAATATTTAGCGAACTTCATACAGTAAAGTCCAAAGAACGTTAAGAAAATGGAATGTAAAGATTAAACCCACTACAAAGCTTACCCAAATGCAAAAAGATGATCGAGTCGAATTTTGTCAACTGATTCTAGACAGAATAAACATAAATAACAATTTTTTGAAAACAGTTCTATGGACTGACGAGTCTACCTTTTCTACTAGTGGCCTGTTTAACCGAAAAAATACCAGACAATGGGCAAGAGAGAATCCACATTCTTATAAGGAATTTAAGTTCCAAGGGAGACAATCCGTGAATGTGTGGTGTGGTATTCTGGGAGATCGAGTTATCGGTCCGTATTTTTTTGATACTGTATTAAATGGAGGCTGATATTTAGATTTCTTGGAAAACGAGTTTGAAGAATATTTAGACGATTTGCCTTTAAATATATTACAAAATATAATTTTTCAACAGGATGGAGCACCCCCTCACAACATTCGTGATGTCCTTAATTACCTAAATGAAATCTTTCCTGAATGGATCGGAAGAAATGCGCCAATTAAATGGCCTGCAAACAGCCCCGATTTGACACCTATGGATGCGTTTTTTTGGGGTTATATAAAAAACCGTGTATACGACCACCAAATTGAAAACCTCGATCATCTTAAAGATTTGATACGGAATGAAATTATTAATTTAAATGAAAATAACCCAGCATTCATAACAGATTCATTAAAGAAAACGCGAAGAACCCTTATACAATGTGTTGAAGAAAATGGAGGCCCGGTAGAGCATCTTTATATTTAATTAGAAACTGTTTTTGTTATATTATTTATTGTTAGATTTCTTGATTTGTAACACTTGTTTTGGTTTAATAAAATTTGTGATGATAACGTTTCAAATGTGAATATTTCAAAAACTATTCAATTTAAGTATACAGTATGTTATATAAATTATGCTTAGAATTTTACGAGGAATCGAAAAATAAATTCATATATAGGGTGATCCATTGAAAAAAAAATGAACTTTTTGGTTTTCCCTGTATACTGATAATTTTATTATACGTAGAAAAAAGTATTTTTTAGCAATTACATAACCATCTTTTAAATTTTTTTTGGGGCACTTAAAATCACAAAGTTAATGGGGGGCGACATAATAAAGAATCACCCTGTACATAGACATGTTATTCCTCTTAGATGACACATAACAGTTTAAAAAATAATTAATTTCACATTTTAACTAATGTAAAATACAAAATTTGTTACTTAGTAAAAGATTTTGTATCAGTTTTGTTACTTTATAAATACACTTGCTGTACATAGAAAGTTATATATAAAAACCTATGTACATATCTATATATACTACTTGTTAATATATATTTATAATTTTTGAGATAACTAATATGGTTTATAAAATATCCATCGAAGATTAAGTTAAGTGCCTCCACTACTATTTATGGGGAAAATAATTATTTTCTAATTAAATTTTAAGAAAAACAAGCTAAAGTTTTATAACCATCTATCCCAAACTTCTACCAAACATTCTAATGTTAGATTTAATCTCGAAACTTTTATCGTTGTTTATTAAGGTACACACAAGAAATAGCTTTGAAAATAAATTAAAGTAATAGTGCAACAGTTGCCTCTAGCTAATTTTTTCTTCATATCACGATAATACTCATTAAAAATAATTGGGTTACTTATTATCATTATTATTATTGGGGCGTCTTTGTTTAACGTATGTAATACAATAACTATAACATCTTGATTCACTTAGCCAATCGTAGAACGGTTTCCAGGGTCTACATTGCTAGCTGCTAAGTAACCAAGACTTTAATGTTTAATGACGATCCTTTTTACAGTTTGCAAAAACTCCCTAATAATACTCTTAAGCAATGTCTCATTATACGTAGCAACATGTCTCAAGAAACAATCAACAATTACAATAAAAGAAATTCGGTTAGGTAACGTGCACTTAGTTTCACTGGTTCAACTTAAGGTAGGCGTCTTCGAACAGTTCTAGCTCATGTGCCAGGTAATTTGCTTTATTTCTGAATATCTGCAAAAAATAATTTCAATTCATTATCATTTCTATCACAAATAAAAATTAAGAAGCATAATTAAACAAAACATGATTTCTTCTCCTGGTTTAGTGAGTTTACAGTTATTAAAATTAAATGCATCAACTTAAAAAACACACCGTCTATTTGAAGCAAAATCAAATTGTTATAAATAATACAAGAAAGTGACAGCTTACCTTAGCTCTACCCCCGGCATTCTCTAGAGTGGCGACCTGGGATTCCAGCTCCTTCTTCTCTTTGTCCATTTCATCGGTGGCCTCATCAACCAAATGACACAGCCTAGCAAAAGTACCGCTCAACTCTTGCTGGACTTGATGACTGCAGTTAGCCGAAGTGAGATCAACAATCATCCTCAGCTTCCTCGTCGCATGTTGCACATACTGTTTTTTGAAGGCCTTCTCTTTGGCCTTGTTGGTCCACGTGAGACGCTCGTACATGTAAAGGCAACCATATACAGCACCTAAAGATACTACAAAATAATATATAGACATATAATATTGGACATGTATATAATAATGCTACTAGTGGATACTTTGTGGTTGCAGTTTTGAAGTCGTAATGTGTAAACCTTCACTTGTTTGTGGCGTAAGCTGTCACAAAACAATTTGACCCCGATGATATCCATTTTTAAATTATTTTCCTCCATTTTATGCCCTTGGCTTAGGACGAGGAGGCCTCTGTTAGGCATTACTTACTATTTAATTACAGTCCCATGGTAGTTTAGTGGAAAAAAACTAAGAGCTAGGAGTGCAGTTTAATTTTATCAGAGTATATATATATATATATATATATATATATATATATATATATATATATATATATATATATATATATATATATATATATATATATATATATATATATATATATATATATATATATATATATATATATATATATATATATATATATATATATATATATATATATATATATATATATATATATATATATATATATATATATATATATATATATATATATATATATATATATATATATATATATATATATGAAGTGTGATCATAAAGTTTGGAACATAATTCATGATGTGTTATTTGCTTTTTCAGAGAAAAATGCTCGGACAGGTCAATTTTATCTTTTCAATTGCCAACTTTGTAACGATTCACTTCTTATCTGGAATCATTACTGGTTCAAAATACACTTAGAAAGCCCCCAAGTATCTAAATAATACCAAAAACCCTATCTATATTAAATATTTCAAGCTTTACTTTCAAAATTATTTTCATGAAAAGTCGCTAAATCTTCAAGTACCGTAAACCCCTTTACTGCATTTCTAATTTGTACGTTAAAATTCAATATATGTTTGCCATGGGAAACTACCTCGTATTATTACTGAACAAATATTTCCAGGAACGAAATAAGCATTGAAAATATACTTGAGGAATACTCGAGAACAAAATATTGTTTATCTGTCATTTTCCGATCGGTGAGGTCACCCAAGAAAAACCTTCAACTGTGGACACAGGAGGTGAGACGTCGTAACTTCTCCACTGATTGGAGGTCTCGTTTTATCTCATTCGAAGAATGGAGGCTAGAAAGAGCTCGCGCACTGCCACCAACGGCATGGTAAGAATTTTTGAGTGCAGCAAGTAGGAATTGCAGAACTCGACACATTAGCGAGGACTCTCTGCGGAGCGTTCATAGAGTGAACACCCATCAGTTTCGGTGGCTATTAAATTATCTTAAAACCAGGTTGTAATGTTCTTTCTGTTATCTGTACTAGCTAATAATTATTGTCAGTGATTGTTCGGAGTAATTCAAGTGATTTTCGAGTTTAATTAAACATCGTATTCAGCATAAAAACGCGAGGTAACTCGTGGCTCTTTGTTCCGAGCTGTTGATTTCTTGTTGTAATCAGAAAGAATTCCTGGTTATTATCGAACCTTAAGTCAATTGATAGGGAATTTTACTTAAGCAAATTCACGTTTTAATTGCGATTCGCAAAGTTTTCATCAAGCAAATTCAGAACATCGGCATAGGTGTCAAATGGTCTTGTAGTATTGGAGCAATAACATCCACCGGCCCAATAATCTCTGATGAGAAGTCCCAGTCATTTTTCCCCAGTTTTTCCGCTCTTATTGGAGTCTCGAATCTGTGTCAGGCACTCTTGATTGATCCCACCTGGAAATCATCTTCACAGGATCATCAGGTAACCTAATACCGGAAGACTGGTGAGCCTACACAAATCTTTTCTCTGGCTCAGCAGAATTTTCATGCCGAAATCTAACATCTGAAAGTTTAATAACCTGAACTTTCAAAATCACGTAGTCAAGTTTGAGCTTAAACAATGTCAGGGAGGTGCTGTCAGCATAACTATATATTTCCTGTTTAATCTCTAAGATTTTGTCAATTTTTGTAAATTTAAACACATAGTTTTTAATTTTTTTTTAAATGGTGCAAACTTTGTAAAATATCAAACCCATACATTCTCTTTAATATCTTTTACTTTTTTTTATAATTAATGTAAAAATTCCACGTAGGATTATATGTTCTTTTTTTTTTGGAGCCTCACTCAAAGAACTGGCCAGTTAATTCACTAGAAAACCTAGCAATTGATTGACAAACATCAGTAATTTACCTAATAATTTGTGTTTATTTTTGAGCGATACCCTAAATAATTAACAGTAACATTTTAGTAATATGCAACTATCTTTATCTTTTTGTTTTGCCATATGTATGTAAATTATTTTTTTTTTGTTCTTGAAATTCTTTCTGTCTATTTGATTCCTATTCGTGTGCTATCAATGTTTATTTGAGATTTATCAATCATTTTATTTCATTGTATTCATTATTCCAAATTTAATTTATATAAATAAATTCAATATTTTGTTACATTAACATATCTGTTTAATTGGAGAGAAAGTCCTCCCTAGTATCTACTTTCCTTTTGACGTCGGCACAAACAATTTATTCTTACTAACTATTATCTAGATATCTAAATTTCTATGTAACCTGGCACTAGTCTGAAGAGCCCACAAATATAGGACTCTGGACAGTGGGAAGCAAACAAAGGAAGATCACGTGAGTATCAAACTACATCCAGATCTATCAACCTCCTAAAAAGTGCTGCCAATCTTAATAAATTTGATAATCCGATAGATAGCTACTTTACTCATACATACAAAGAAAGCAGTGGGCTGTTCCACCGGTCTCTCAGATTCACCTAACCTGTGAAACTGGTGAGTTCAGCCTTATTTTAGAGAACGCACCCTCGCCACGCTGGCTTCCCTGAAACTGCCATGTCAAATACATTGTTTTATCCGTTCAATTAAATAAAATGTTAATAACAATTCCATTAAAATAATGCTTCATCAAAAAAAAAAAAAGATTATGTAATTATTTCAATAACAAATAATTAGTACATCAGAGGTCCTAGACCAATCACTTGGGGTACTCCAGAATTGCAAGTATACAAAAGAAATTTAAAAACCCAAAAATGCTGCAAACCTATTAATGAAACCTAATATTTTAAAACTGCTAGCGTAAAAAAGATAATGATTACAAATGAAACTTTATTCCATACCTGTCACAGCGATAACACGCCAGCCAACGGTCTTAAAGAGAAATCCGGCGGCAAGCAGGCAACCCATGGTTCCTTGTGAAGAGGCACTCATCAAAACTACCCTGGACAACAGCGACCAATCATCAACGCCTACAGTACTGTACAACATTCTATTGTCAATTTGATCGTCCACGGGCGTGCTTGGCATTATAGAATTCTGCGGACTCTCCTTCTTGTTTTTCAGAGCCAAAATGCTAGATCCGCTGGTGGAAAACCTCTGGATCAAGGCAGTGATGCCCCATGAGAATCTAAACTCCAGATCTTCATGGAAATCAGCACATAAATTGTCGCAGTTTAATCTGTACAATATTTCGAAAGGTTGTCGCCTCGGCAGGACATAGTTAGAGGCATGCTTGTGGTTTTCGGGTATCAGTTTCTCCATTCTTTCTGTCATTTCTCTTTGACTGGCCTCCATGTTGAGGGCCAGTGCAGTGGAGAGGCGGGCTCTTAAATTAGAACCTAAACCGGTTTCAACGTGCAAATGAAGTTCTTTCTTGTAAACGTTGAGAACCAGCGGTTCATAATGGAACGGTAAGTTGAATTCATCGACTAAAGTACTAAGGCGTCTGATTTCCTCGTTTAAGGCTTTAGATACTCTCTGTTCGACATCGTCAACCATGTGCCGGATCTTCTGTTTCATCTCTTGTGTTACCAACATCAACTGTTGTTCGGTATAATTTATTTTATCGTCTAAGTCCTTTCTTTGTTTCAGTTTGTCTTCTTTTATCGTCTGCGCCTCGTTGTATATATGATCCAATATTTCTCGTAGTTCACTGAAAAAGTAAAATCAATATTAGTGAATGAGATATACATTAAGCAGTATTGTGGAAATGAATGAAATCACAGGCAAGCTTTATAATAAGATGATTTATTGCTTACAAAATAATAGTTTAAGAGCAGGATTCGAAAGTGGTAGTTGTATAAATCTCCCTGTGGGGGGTACTGTATCGTTACTTGAATATTTTTTAATTATTAGCATGGCGGAGAACCATGAGAGATAACGTGCTTAGTCAATAGGTATTAACTCCAATCGCTGAGTAACAGGGGTTTAATGAATGAGAAAGCAATTTACATTGTGTGTATCCTAGGTTGCTAGGTGACGCATAAATTACTTAGCAACGTTGGAACTTAGTAACCCATATTCCTTTTACCGGTTTACAAGGATCCATGTTATATTATCACTGCATAAACTTATTTGAATCCTACGCATGCGACAGATATATGAACTAGAATATAAGATGATTTCTGTAATGAGATACCTTGACGCTTGGTTTAGCGCAAACCAAATGAAGATGAATGCTGAAAAAACACAGCTAATTAAATTTTCTGCTGTTGGAGGAGAAGCAATGATGATAAATTGTGGTAACACTTAGTTGCAGACTTCACAAAGCTGCAAGTTTCTTGGCCTGATTATAGATAATAATGTGAACTGGAGGAAACACATAGAGTATATTGCTCCCAAGATCTCTAGTTCTTCATATGCCTTAAGAGTGCTGCAGAGAAGTGTGGATGAGGGCACATGTCTTATGGTTTATTATGCGTATGTGTATGGAATACTTAAGTATGGCATAGTGTTCTGGGGAAACTCTGTGGATGTGGACCGCATATTCATACTGCAGAAGTCTTGTGTCAGGTCCATGTATGGGATGAAACCTCGAGAATCCTGCAGGCAGTATTTCATAGAGAAGAAGATACTGACCCTACATTGTGTATACATATTGGAATGTGTCCTGTTTGTCAAGCAAAATATGTCGTTTTTCTCAAAATACCTGCCTGAGCATGAGCATCATACAAGGTTCAGATTGAATCAGAAACTCCTACTTCCAAAAACACCATTAACAAAAGTGCAGAGAAATGCAGAATATCAGATGATAAAAATATTCAATCACCTACCTCTCTGTTGGAAAAATATGGACGTAAAAACACTGAAAAAAGAACTAAAGGATATTCTACTGAGAAAGTGTTACTATTCATGCAATGAATTCTTAAGAGACGGAGACTTATGGCCACCACTCCAAGATCAAGATTAATAGCTGTCACTTTAGCATGGCAACATTCACCATTGCATGCTTTGTCTGATGGGGTTAATACAATATTTGTGGGGTGTATATGCGGGTGTGTGGCTGCTTTGTTAAGTCTGTAAGTTTTTATATTAGCGAATTAATACTGCTGCATTGACGATATTTTATTTTATGTTTTGATTTTGTGTATAAATTTGTTATTGTTTGTTATATTGTTATATATGTGTGCATATATGTATATATTTAGATTTATATTTACATTTATTTTATATTTGCAAATGACATGTTCTACACCCAATATTGTATTTATGGAACGAATAAAGTATTATTATTATTATTATTATAATACAGCGCGAACGAGAAATTCGACTAGTCATCGCTTCTGGTCTGACAGTAAGAGGAACCAATCAAATATGACGACGCATGTGGCGGGATATTCAACCTTCTCGCTACATAATGTTTAGTATCCCGTAATTAAATAAGTAATTTAATGCTCATAAATTTTAGTGCTTGTTATTAAGGCATCTATAAGGGTTGCGGTGCTATCGGGGCGGCAAGGCCGCGGACGAGCCCTGAGGGAACAAAAAAAAAAAAAAAAAAAGGCATCTATAAACAAGTTATATAATTAATAAATTAGAAAAAAATCTAAAACAAATGTTACAAATATTACATTTCCCTATTCCAGTTCTTAAACAGATGGATTAGATGTAAACAATACCCTCACCCCCCACGGCGACATAAATTTTAGAGGATGTAGTCCAGCTTTTGCTAGAATAAGCTTTTATTTTATATTTGACGAAGACATAATTAAGATAGGTAAGTATATTATAATGGGCATCTTTTTTATTTTATTTCTTTTTATTGTGTCATAAGTATGTAGGTAATATCTACAATTTAAAAAGTTTTGCACTGATATTTATTCCAGAAAGTGTTAAACTATAAAATAGCATAGGTAAAAACGCGATCTATACTATAGGATGCCTCAACAAAGTCCTCTCAAATTCCAAGGGCAGCAAACCCTTCTGGGCTCTAAATCTATTGGGAATAATTTCTGCAATAGCACGTTCCCACCTCTTGTTGGAATAGTTTCTACCGCCCTGGGCAAGGCTGAACTTTTTGCCTCGTTGTTCGCCGGCAATTCTACTTTCAACACACCTCCAAATGTTCAACCACCAATAGTCCCCAATGTCGCGCATAAAATGACGGATATAATTATAAAAACTAAAAAGGTACGAAAGATGCTCTCTTCTCTTAATACCAGGAAAGCCTCTGGCCTTGACGAGATCCCAGCAATTGTTCTCGAAAAATGCGCACCAGAACTTGCTCCTGTCTTGAGTCATCTGTTTCAGACATCTTACATATAGAGGCATATTCCCTAGTAACTGGAAAACTGCTAGAATACAACCTGTCCCCATGAAAGGATCCAAAGCACTCCCTAGCAACTACAGGCCTATTTCATTCCTTTCAGTCGTCTCTAAAGTGATGGAAAAGTATAAACACCAAATTACTAAAATTTCTTGAAAAACACAGTCTAATCCACGACAGGCAGTATGGATTCAGTCAGCGCAGATCAACTGCCGACCTCCTTTCCTTTGTCACCCATTCTTGGAAAAAGTCTATGGAACTACACCAAAACTCTGTACCTGGACAGCAAATTTCCTCTCCAACCGGAGCATTTCTGTTGTCATGGATGGCCATTCCTCTAAACTGTATTCAATTAATGCAGTAGTTCCTCAAGGTTCAGCTTTAGCCCCTACTTTGTTTCTTCTTCACATCAATGACCTCCTCTCTAGCACATCCAACTAGAGGTGTGCGAAGCTTCGAAATTTCGAACCGAACCCGAACTCGAACCGAACCTTCGGTTCGAAAATATGTCCGCACTAGTGATGTTGAAGTTGTTCGAAGTTCGAAATATGTAATTCTCCAAAATAGTTCGAAGTTCGTTGCTCAAAAATACTTCGAAATTTAATTTTACAGGCATTGAATGCTGCTAAAGGTGGCTCAGGTGCGGCCCCGTTAACTCGGTAGCGGCGCTTTAAACTCGTTATCGTCTCATTGAGTGGATGGCATAATTTTAGGAGATTTCACTCTTGCATATTTTTGACAGTTGGTGGGCACATTGAGACATGACGGAGCCATTTAGCAATAACAGAATTATTTTTCTTATATATCCTAGCCTCCCAACACCTTTTTCAGTAACAACATTATGATGGCGGTGTTCGAAAGCGATCGGTAACGTGAATTTTCAGAATTTATGAGGATAATTGCAGATTGACGTTGGAAAGCATTGGTTTCAACATGATTTATTTTACCATGAGCCCAAACGATCAGCACCAGAAGGCATTTTCACCCAATCAACCTGCAAATTTACCGAACTCTTCCTTTTTGTTAAAAGAATGGGAATCTTTTACATATCAAATAATGTATGTTACAATATTCCTAAATTTGGTATTTACGGAAATGATATATGAACACTGAAGAATTTAGGGTAGTTCGATGTTCGATTTTAAATTTCTAAGAAGTTCGAAGTTCGACTGTGAACCTTAGACATACTATTTCAGAGGTTCGAAGTTCGAGGAACATATTTGCTTGGGTTCGTTCATAGTTCGGTTCGAACAAAACATGGGTTCGCACACCTCTACATCCAACCCAATTCACAGTTACACAGACGACAGCACCCTCCACTCAAATATACAATATGCTAAACCTGTCTCTTTAGCCCAATTAGATGAGGATCAGAGACTCATGGAGGGTTCTGTCTCCGTGGGTCTCCAAAAAATATTAGACTAGGGAAGTAGAAATCTTGTACAATTTAACGCCACCAAATCTCAGTCTTGCTTTCTATCTCATAAGAGATACACCAGCCCTAGACCCATCACAATGAACAACCAAGTTATTCAAAGTAATGAGTCCTTTTCACTTGTTGGCATTTCTTTAGATCGAAATCCCAATTGGCATCAACATGTCACATCAATTGCAGAAGCGGCTGCTAAGAAATTAGGTTTCCTCTTCCGGGCTCGCAAATATTTTTCACCAGCTAATCTCTATACCTTATATACTTCACAAATAAGGTCAAACCTCAAATACTGCTTCCACATTTGGGGTGCCGCTGCCGCTTCTACACTCGCTATCCTGGACTCCATTCAGAAGAGAGCTATATGTCTCATTGGTGACCCTACCCTCACCCAAAGGCTGCCATCCCTTGCCCACTGACGTGCTGTTGGTGACCTCTCTCTCTTTTATAGATATCTGCACGGGCACTGTTCAGAGGAGCTTTCTTCCATAGTTCCTCCATCTGCTGCCCCCAACAGATCTACCAGGGGAACAGAGCGAATGCACCCTTTTACTGTTCAGGTCACCAGACATAGAACATCTTGTTATGCTCGCTCTTTTGTCCCGAGGACTTCCAAGTTGTGGAATTCCTTTTTTTTTTTTTGTTCCCTCAGGGCTCGTCCGCGGCCTTGCCGCCCCGATAGCACCGCAACCCTTGGTTGATTGTGCATACCCCTAGTCTTACTCCACCCATTCCAAAATCACTGTGCCTTGAACTAGTCTGCACAGCGATTGGTAGGGTGAAGTTTTATATTGCTCTGTCTCCGGTCTAGACTGACCGTAGATCAGTTGTCTTTTCCGGTCCAGAGCTATACACTCGCACAAGATGTGCTGGGCTGATTCCTCCCCCTCGCCGCAGAGTCTGCATGCGAGGTCCCCTTCGAACCGCCCCATTTTATGTAGGTGTTTCTTGACGGCCATGTGTCCCGTCAAGAGACCTGTTGTGTTTCTGAGCTGTCCTCTGCTAAGGTTTAGCAGCTCCACAGCTCTCTTTGAACTGGGTCCGTCAATTATTGACTTCCCATGTCTGAGCCCTGGACAGTCCGCCCAGTACACTTTGTGTTGGTTTCTGACCCAGGACTTAATGGCTCCCCTGGCAGTGCTCTTTGACACGCCCAGAGCCGGTTCTGGTCCCATAAATGGTTCTGCTGACCCTCTCTTCGCGAGACTGTCAGCTTCTTCATTGGTGGAATTCCTTGCCGGCACATGTTTTTCCTTCTCCTCCGAACCTCCAAACCTTCAAGTCCAGAATTAACAAGTTGCCTCTTTCCTCCTTGTCAACGGCCAAGGTATTTAGGTTGTAAGACCTCGTGGTGTGTTGATGAAATAAAAAAATAATTAAAAAAATCCAAATCAATAAGCCGTCACCCCTGGGTGCAGTCTTCCTTTTTCTTCCCCAACTACCTGATCTCTTGATCTCAGGTGTGGCGACGACATCACCTTTAGAATGTGTTGATTATGATACAGTATATTAATGCAACAAATTGGTTTAATCAAAGAGATAAATTCCTAATCTTACTCAATCAAAGGGTCCAATTATAAATTTATAACGTACTTACTTAGCAATGTATTTTCCCCTTTGGGAATGCTGCTCGAACTTCGTTTTAACTGCTGACTTTGAGATGCATTCTTCGAATTTTCTCTCAAAATCTTGAAATTCGAAATACCTAGTTTGAAAACCTTCTGTGAGTGGTGTTGATACTGTCTGTCCTTGTTCTGCCAATCTTGCCTGTAACACTTCTTTGGCTGATATGAAGAATATCCTTTCCTCCGCTTCCTTAGGACTGCACACTTTCAGCTCTTTGACGAGAAAATCAACAGCTCGCTCCTGGTGCTGCCTGCGCACCTAATATTATAGAAAAAATATATAAATGTTTGGAAGGGCGACAATTTGTAATTGTAACGTCTAAGCGAATCCAGATGCAAAGAGCAATAAGCATGAGGAACATTTGCATCAATAATATGTAAGAGATAATTAACAAAAAGTTAAACATTCATAACACAATTTAGAAGACGATTCTCTGGTTCATAATTTATGAAGAAGTACTACATGCAAAACAGTGTTGAAATTAAAAACTAAAAATAAACTCACCTCTTCCTGTTCATTGCAATGCTTGGATAAAGAATTAATAGAAAAGTAAGTTATTCTCATAGATTTGTTTATAGATACTATTTATAAGTACAACTTTAAATAAATGAGATAGAAGCTAAAAGAAACATTCAAAAAGCTTTATTATGTGTACACATTTAACATAATTTTACTAATTTTGAAGGTATTTAATAACTTTCAATTAACAAAAATACATTAGTATATTATTGTTAGTTGAGAAAACAAGCAATGCAGTGCCATAACAGAAAAGACGTATTGTAACAAGCAAAGCAACTTAAAAGAATGAGGTGATTTTAACAATGAAAATGTATTACTTCCACATCGTCAATACGTCTGGAAGTATGGCATCGGCAACAAAAATTTCAAAAATGTTTTTTCGCTTAAACGTTGTAAAAAGTGTCAAAAGATATAGAGAAAATGATTTGGGAACAAAATGTTTTGTGTCTGTCAGTCTGTAGCCACAATAACTTTCGAACGAATTGAGATTTATTTATTTATTTTATTTATTTATTTATTCATACACCATCCAACAGCTTAAAAGCCAAATTAAGGATGGGCCAATACACAAAACATAATAACTAACAATAATCAAGCTAACATAACGAAAAAAGAGTCACAAATTAGATCGCGTTGAAAAACTTTTTTTTCTTCTTGCAGTAGAGAGCAATCATTGCACATCTGGTAAATTGGAGACGATCGCATCAATCGTGTAAGAGCAGTTGGGAGATAGAATGTGCCTGGAAAACGTGATATGAGGCACATTGAAATTAAGTTGCTGAAACAGACTAGGGCAGTCAAATACAGAATTAACCAGTTTATATAAAAATATAATGAAACTGCACTGCCTGCGCATCAACAGACTCTGCAGACTAAAGCGAAGAAGTAAACTTTCCTGAGGAAAACCAATACACGGATATCGACCATCCTCACGAAAGTTAAGAAATTTTAGAAATTTCCTTTACACTGATTCCAGGCTTGCCACATGTATCTCATAAGTAGGAGCCCACACAACTGACCTATTCAAGTCGGGACCTAACCAAACATCTAAAGAGCAGGAGGAGGGTGTCAGTCTGTGAGAAATTTTTGCTATTTCTTATCAGAATCCCTAGAGTTTTGTAAGCAGAACTGACAGTGTGCTCATAGTGTGGTTTAAAAGATAGAGTACCATCAAAAACAATTCCAAGATCCTTAACTGACCCGGGGCGATCAAGTGAAAGCCCTCTTAGATTGTCCCCGAAAGTAGATATCATCTTCAAATTTGGTATCCAGTTAGCACTCGATAAAGGATATAAGGGATAAGAAGCTCAAGTGGGACGTACAGTTAGAGAATGTAATCTGCAGGGCTAAACTCCCTGTGGACATGCCGTAGAATCTGTGGAAATAACTGGGGAACAAACTCCCAACAGATGTACTGGCTCTATGTAGTGGTTATCAGACCAATGATAACATATGGAGCCATAGTTTGGTGGCCCAAGGCACTTCGTGGTATTGCGAGGGCCAAACTGGTTCATCTGCAGAGATAAGCTTGTCTGATGATAACGGGAGCGATAAGTACCGCACCATCAGCCGTTCTGGAGGTCCTCCTAAATATTCCACCTCTTCACATGTGGCTGGAGAGAGTGGCGAGGTGGACAGCGTACGGACTAAAACAAACGGCCAATAGCACGCCGAAGGAAATCAGTCTGGGAGGGTCCAGACTTCTTGATGACGTTGAGGGTCATGGGATTCTGGAATGGTCTCTTGATGCCTACAAAGATCAGTAGAGACCTGTCTTTCAAGACCGTCCTCCCGGAAAGCGAGGACTGGGAACGAAATCAAATGACCCTATTGAGAGCCGATCTCTGGTATTCTGACGGCTCCAAAACCAATATGGGAGTATGAGCAGGCGCATATGGGGGCAACACAGATGCTAGACTATCAACTAGCCTCGGCAAGTATGCAACCATACACCAGGCAGAAGTGTATGCCATAGAGATGTGTGCAAGGGAAAGTATAGAAAACCAGTGCACACACAAATCGATACAGATATGTACAGATAGCCAAGCTGCATTAAATGCTCTTGGTTTCTACCATTGCAATTAAAAAACGGTATGGAATTGTAAATCTGCCCTCAACGAACTGGGCAGCTGTAATGAGGTGTCGCTGGTCTGGATACCGGCTCACTTGGACCATGATGGCAATGTTGCGGCCGACACGCTTGCCAGGAGTGGTACCCAGAGAGACTTTATCGGACCAGAACCGGTGCTGGGGATATCATCATGCACAGCAAAACGCACCTTAAAGACCTGGACAGAAAGAATGACAATCCAGAAATGACAAAATCTGCCAGGATTAGTTCACTCTAAGGCCTTCATAAATGGCCTGTCTGAGTCAAGGGCTAAAAAACTTTTAGAGTTAAACAGACAACAACTGAGTACTCTAGTCGGCCTGTATACAGGACACTGCCGTTTGCATCACCACATGCACCGTATTGGGGTCGGTCAGGAGACTGAGTGCCGGCTGTGTATGGAGAGTGACGAGACAGCAGAGCAAGTACTGTGTATATACCCTAGCGTTGCTTTGTTCTAATTATAAAATTTAGCAGACTACCAACAAATCGTGATGTACATGGTAATAATACACGTGATGCTGATTTGGTATTACCATTACCAAGACTTGAGGTATACAAAAGATCTCCATATTATCTAGGAATAAAACTGTCTAATATGCTACCAGATAAGATAAAAAATATACAATCTTTTAGGCAGTTTAGGAGAGCCATTAGTGAGCTGATGCTGGCGAATGCTTTCTATTCATGAGAAGAGTTTGTTTGTTTTTGTAGGAGTGTAAGCTACTCACTTGTGATTATTTACTGTTTTAATGTTGTACCACACACCTTATGTTTTATGTTTTATATTTCGTATTTTATATTAGAGTTTTGTCATGTTAACTGTGTATGCATGTGTTTTGTGCTGATGTTGTATATTTGTTTTTATATAATTTAACATGTCCTGTACTATGTATAATAGCCGTTGGATCAATAAAGTTATTATCATGTTCACAGTAATAAAATTGGAACCAAAACCATTATAATATGTGAATCCTCACCTAAAACTTTTCATCAAACTTTAAACTTGAAGAAGGTATACCAGGGCTGGCAAAGATATATAGTTTCTGAAATTTTCAATGCACCAAGATGATACAACTGTCAGGAATATTATCATACAAGCTGTGTCTGCGAGAATAAAGTTGTTTGTCCTGTATGCTCTGCAGAGTATGAGAAAAAGGTTGAAGCATGTCCACAATGTATCATGCACAATAAGCCAAAGGTTGCAGTGCTATCGGGGCGGCAAGACTGCGGACGAGCCCTGAAGGAGGAAAAAAATGTCCACAATGACGTACATTCCTGTTAGGTCTAAAAAATTAATCCACCCTCATGCCCCGCAACTGTCTAAAATACACAAATGCAGTCCCCTAAAATTCCAGTAAAGAGCTAGTGGGGTTGCTTAGTACTCGAATGTACACATCATAAACCACTGCGGGGAAGCTGTCAACTGAAACGGAACCCATTTAATTTTGTTCAAATGAAACAGAAGCTCGGATTAACAACACTCTAAAGAACGATACTTTACTGCAATACTAAATTATAATAGACAACCCATAAGGTGTTCCTTTGTTACTGCTCAGAAGTAACAAATCTTAACGTCAATTTAAAAATATTTAACCAGAATATCATTACACAAAAAGAATGAGAGCTGACGTGGCTCAGTTTGCAAACCGGCTGACGTCAGGTTGTCAACTTTGACACTTACATTCCCTGTCCGTGTCCCAGGCACGCCAAAATAAATTTGTTCTGTCTGAGAATGATTTTTTTCCTCTGATGAACCTAAGTTTGTTAACTAAACAATCGCTGGATGCAAAAATAAAAGGTTATGGAGAAGTGGGTTTTACCAGTGTACATTTGTGCCCGCCACAAATTATAAATTAATGGTTGCCACAGCCATATTAAAAAATGAGGGCTGATGTGGCTCAGTTTGAAAACCGATTAACATCGGGTTAACGACTTTGACATGTCAGTTCCCAAATCAGGTTCACATCCCAGGCAGGCCAAAATAAATTTGTTATGGTCTAAGAATGAACTTTTTCCTCTGATGAAGCTAAATTTGTTAACTAAACAATCAGCAGGTGCAAAATAAAAGGTTATGAACAAGTGGGATTTACCAGTGTAGATTAGCAATCATCAGAGGTTATACATTTGTGGTTACCAAAGCCTTATTAAAAAAATACTGTAAATAGAAACACTGATGCCCAGTTTCACAGAGCTCGGTTACAAATTGAACAGCAGGTTAGTTAATCAAGGCTTCAAATGACCAATCACAGCTTCAGAATATTGGGTTGCCACAGCAAAGACCCGAATCATAGTCTCTAATTGGTCTTCTGAAGCCTTGATTACCTTACCGGTCATTAAATATTTAGTCGAGCTTTGTGAAACTGGGCATTAATCTGAAAAAATATTACACTGTAAAACCCAATATGAAGCGACCATATAAACTGATTTTCTGGGTTCGTAAATTTGTCATAATCAAAATAAAATTTCTAGATGAAAAATATCTTAGTAATTTTTTTAAACATGCAAAATTAGGTACTTACCTGATCCAAGAACTCAGGTTCTGAAGCTGAGGCATCCCATCTGTTATTCAAAATAAATATATTTGGTTTCGACAGTCTTGTAGACACTTTATGGAAGAAATTCTTTTCCTATAAAAACAAAACACTATCTCAAAAACGGCACAGTTTTCCAAAAATAGTAAACAACAAAATATTATTTTTACGCGACAATCAAAAGATACCATTCCAAGTTAATAAGTTAAAAAAAAGTCTGGATGCAGCAAGTGCGTTGTGGAAGTGAATTTTTATAAAAATGATTTGAATAGCAAATATGTCTTTTTAATGCAAGCAGTCATAAATTTGGTTAGCGGTATAACCTATATAGTAGAAACAATGTGCCATATTTTATCAAAATAACTTATTGTTTGAAAATGTACAAACATTTTCCGACAATAAACTTTAAATGTTAGTTTCCTAGCCAACAAACCTTAGGTTAATAGCAAATTGAGTTATTGGAATTTGAAGCATTTAATGAAAATTTGCTACCAAACCACACTTACTGCGTCTCGATTTTTTTTCTTACAAACACATTTCAATAAAAAAAGCGATAAAATAATGTTATAAAAAAAATATTTTAGGGATCACCAACGACTTATGGGCTAGCCTGTGATTGTCAAAATAATGCAGCTCAAGACACTCTATAATTAACTTATACATTTTTTTCACGTCTCTTGTATAATAATAATTATATTGAGCTTTACCCTAGAAATGTGTCACCCTGTATATATGTAAACAAATAAAACTGAACATAATCCCGGATATGGATTCTAGGGGGCCTAGTTTACGCTCATTTGAAGACATCTTTTTAAAAACCTAAAGTCGCAGTCTCCTCATTGACGAATTCTTTGTATGAAAATTAGCCAAACATTATGGACCATTAAACCATAAATTTAACTAAAACTACCGCCAAAGCATCAGAGAGAAAATAACTAACCTGTTGCATATCAGCCCTTTTTGTAAAACTTCGATCTTTTATATCTGTTGACAAACATCACAAACACTGTTTAGTCCACTCACTAACATTAATAAAATCGTAAAGGAATAATTTGCACTTGTATATTAAAATTCCCAAATAACACAAATAATTTGTTAACTCAAATGGAAAACAGATAACCGCTCTAATAATATACTATAAACGTCAGTTACAGTGTGTAACTGACCTGCGCAATGATATCAAATGTTCCGTTGCTAGGTAACGACTCAGCCATACTAGATCTCATATAGCTATAAGCCAGTTTTTTATCATTGTCAATAAAAAGCGGTGATATTAAATATAAATGTTTCAAATTTGAATAGCTCAATTTTCTGTAAACCTAGAAAGCTGAATTTTGGTACATAGTTAGGTCTTTCTCAAAGCAATATGTCCACCAAATTTCATCGAAATAGCTCTTTAATTTTCCCAGAAAAAATTTTTTTCTAACGAAAACTCAACATTTTCCCGGAAAACCTTGTCCGACTGGCTAACGAACTCATCCAAGCTATTAATAAAAGAAAGGCACTTGCCGAGTTTCATCAAAACCGGTTAATTACTTTTTGAGTTCACTTGGATATATATATATATATATATATATATATATATATATATATATATATATATATATATATATATATATATATATTGTAATATTTTCCCCCCAAACCCTTATTTACAACGCAACCCCCCTTTTTACTAACTGACACATTGAAATAACATAAAAAACACTGTTATTAGTAACGAAATTTGATATAGCAAGTGAATAAACGCTCCATCACCTCCGCCACTGGGCTCTGATGCTATATATATATATATATATATATATATATATATATATATATATATATATATATATATATATATATATATATATATATATATATATATATATATATATATATATATATATATATATATAAATCGAAACTGACCCCGGATATGGGTTCTAGAAGCCCAAATTCGCGCTCATTTGAAATTTTTTTTGCAAAGTCTTACCATCGATACCTCTATTAGAGAATTTTTTTAATATAAAAATTGACTAAAAACTACACAAACATCCCATTATATATACTCTTCTCTAATTTTCAGTAACCAATTGGTTACAAGATTAGTTTTCTGTAAGTAAGCAATTTAGCTGTGGTTTAATGGCTATCACGCAAGTACTGATATAACTTATAACAGTTGATAACAAGAAAGCTTTATTATACTCACTGTAACCATAAGAGTAGATTCAGCATTAGCCACCAGTACAAAGACATCAGCATCCAAACAGTGTTTGTCTATCCATTCATCTAAATTAGGGGTAACATCGACACCTGGTGAATCAACAAAGACAACATCGTCTCTGAGAAGCAGGCATCGATTTCTCGGCCAGAAAACTCGCACTAGCTGAGATTCGTTTAACTTTTCCTTGCACAAAGCATGGGCCAATTGACCAACCGATTCAACGGCACAATGTTCGTTAGACCCCTCTAACACAAGGTAAGGTTCGTCTGTGGGTGAGCCTTCCACCTAAAAAAAGAATAGACAAATGTCTTTAATGCATTAATGAAAACTGTACTATTATAAGCAACACAAGATGGTTTCCGGTAGACAGAGTGCTATTCACAGAAGAAATGAACAAGAAGATTTTTAAATAAATTTTTTTATATACATATATTTTATTCTTGTTTTATCATAATAATACTTTTATTCGTGATTTTGGTACAATCCACACTTGCACCAATGGCGGATCAAGTTATATATAATAAAATATCACTAACAGATTAACATAAAAAATATGTTTGACATTTAAGATTTTAAGAATTTTTGCACAAAATGCAGTAAATGTTTTAAATGACAAAGCCACTACAATAGATTGCAGAACTCAAAGTTTCCAAATGTTTATAAGGTTGAAAAATAAACTGAAAATATAAATAATGCATTGACAGTTTAATTTTTTAATTTATCAAAGAAGCATGACAAGATTTGGTTAGAACAATTGAAAATAAAATAAATTTTGTACAAAGTACATAATAACCAACTTTGTCAACAGCTCAATAAATACTGAGTAGTAACTTAAGTAGAAAATCATGTAATAAACTCCAATAATTACCTGAAGGAAACAATTGGTAGTGTGTCCGATACCACTAGGTAATATTTTATCTCTAAGCATAGCATTTATTACAGAACTTTTTCCATTGGATGTCCTTCCAAAGAAGGCCACTTTCATGTGATCCCTAAGGAGGACATCTCTGATACCGTGTACTTTATTGACAAACTCTTCTGTCTGCTTCACATTTTCTGGAGTTACTATCTGGGGTTGTTTTTCTATCTCTGAAATGAAACAACAAAATAAAATATAAACTATATGTCAAATGCAATTTAAAAAGGTTCTAAAAGAACGATTAATTCGATGTGTCAAAGAAGTTTGTGGAAAAGTTAGAATTGGATGTAAGGTGACATGAAATCTGTATTTATTTGGAACACTCTCACCAACTAGATTCAATTATTGTACGATTTCTTGGTCGATACCACTGCGAAGCTCTCATGGCCACTGTCAGATTTTAATGGCCAATGCCAGCTCCTCAAGATCAGTGCCAGATTCCCATAGACTGTGCCAGTTTTTTTTTCCTTTTAATTTCAACAACACACCACGAGGGCTTACAGCCTAAATGCTATTGTACTGTGGGCGTCGACAAGGAGGAAAGAGGCAATATGTTAATTCTAGACTTGAAGGTTTGGAGGAGAAGGAAAAACATGTGCCGGCAAGGAATTCCACAACTTGAAAGTCCTCGGAACAAAATAGCGGGCATAACAAGATGTTCTTTGTCTGGTGACCTGGACAGTAAAAGGGTGCTCTGTTCCCCTGATAGATCTGTTGGGGGCAGCAGGTGGAGGAACTATGGAAGAAAGCTCCTCTGAGCAGTGCCTGTGCAGATATCTATAAAAGAGAGAGAGGTCACCAACGATTCACATCACTAATGCCAATGCCCGATTTACATGGTCAGTGCCAGTGTCAGATTTTCCAAAGCCAGGACATATCATTTTGCTACATTCCCAAAGCCAAGGCCAACACTAAATTACTTTGCCAAATTTCTATGGTCAAATCCAGAGCCACATATTCAGAATCAGTTTTCTTGGTCGATACCACTGCGAAGCTCTCATGGCCACTATCAGATTTTCATGGCCAGTGCCAGATCGCCATAGGCTATGCCAGATTCACATCACTAATTCCAATGCCAGATTCACATGGCCAGTGCCAGTGTCAGATTTCCAAGGCCAGGACAAATCAGTTTGCTACATTCCCAAAGCCAAGGCCAATACTAAATTACTTTGCCAAATTTCTATGGTCAAAGCCAGTGCCACATTTCCAGAATCAATTTTCTTGGTCGATACCACAGCGAAGCTCTCATGGCCACTATAAGATTTTCATGGCCAGTGCCAGATTCCCATAGACTATGCCAGATTCACATCACTAATGCCAATACCAGATTCACATGGCCGGTGCCAGTGTCAGATTTCCAAAGCCAGTACAAATCAGTTTGCTACATTCCCAAAGCCAAGGCCAATTAAATTACTTTGCCAA
Source organism: Tillus elongatus (assembly GCA_964006375.1). Classification (NCBI taxonomy): domain Eukaryota; kingdom Metazoa; phylum Arthropoda; class Insecta; order Coleoptera; family Cleridae; genus Tillus; species Tillus elongatus. The sequence continues at coordinate 10,530,307 of OZ023266.1, read as the reverse complement.
ATGTCTATGGTCAAGGCCAGTGCCACATTTCCAGAATCAGTTTTCTTGGTCGATACCACTGCGAAGCTCTCATGGCCACTATCAGATTTTCATGGCCAGTGCCAGATTCCCATAGACTATGCCAGATTCACATCACTAATGCCAATACCAGATTCACATGGACGGTGCCAGTGTCAGATTTCCAAAGCCAGTACAAATCAGTTTGCTACATTCCCAAAGCCAAGGCCAATACTAAATTACTTTGCCAAATTTCTATTGTCAAAGCCAGTGCCACATTTCCAGAATCAGTTTTCTCGGTCGATACCACTGCGAAGCTCTAATGGTCGCTGTCAGATTTTCATGGCCAGTGCCAGATCCTCACGATCAGTGCCAGATTCCCATAGACTGTGCCAGATTCACATCACTAAAGCCAATGCCAGATTCACGTGGCCAGTGTCAGAGTTCCAAAGCCAGTACAAATCAGTTTGCTACATTCCCAAAGCCAAGGCCAACACTAAATTACTTTGCCAAATTTCTATGGTCAAAGCCACTGCCACATTTCCAGAATCAGTTTTCTTGGTCGATACCACTGCGAAGCTCTCATGGCCAGTGCCACATCCCCATAGGCTATGCCAGATTCACATCACTAATTCCAATGCCAGATTCACATGGCCAGTGCTAGTGTCTGATTTCCAAAGCCAGTACACTGAATGCACAATCAACCAAGGGTTGCGGTGCTATCGGGGCGGCAAGGCCGCGGACGAGCCCTGAGGGACAAAAAAAAAAGCCAGTACAAATCAGTTTGCTACATTCCCAAAGCCAAGGCCAATAATAAATTACTTTGACAAATTTCTATAGTCAAAGCCAGTGCCACATTCCCAGAATCAGTTTTCTTGGTCGATACCACTGCGAAGTTCTCACGGCCACTATCAGATTTTCATGGCCAGTGCCAGATCCCCATAGACTATACCAGATTCACATCACTAATTTCAATGTCAGATTCACATGGCCAGTGCCAGTGTCAGATTTCCAAAGCCAGGAAAATCAGTTTGCTATATTCCCAAAGCCAAGGCCAATACTGAATTACTTTGCCAAATTTCTATGGTCAAAGCCAGTGCCACATTTCCAGAATCAGTTTTCTTGGTCGATACCACTGCGAAGTTCTCATGGCCACTGTCAGATTTTCATGACCAGTGCCAGATCCTCACGATCAGTGCCAGATTCACATCACTAATTCCAATGCCAGATTCACATGGTCAGTGCCAGTGTCAAATTTCTAAAGCCAGTACAAATCAGTTTGCTACATTCCCAAAGCCAAGGCCAATACTAAATTACTTTGCCAAATTTCTATTGTCAAAGCCAGTGCCACATTTCCAGAATCAGTTTTCTCGGTTGATACCACTGCGAAGCTCTCATGGCCGCTGTCAGATTTTCATGGCCAGTGCCAGATCCTCACGATCAGTGCCAGATTCCCATAGACTGTGCCAGATTCACATCACTAAAGCCAATGCCAGATTCACGTGGCCAGTGTCAGATTTCCAAAGCCAGTACAAATCAGTTTGCTACATTCCCAAAGCCAAGGCCAACACTAAATTACTTTGCCAAATTTCTATGGTCAAAGCCAGTGCCACATTTCCAGAATCAGTTTTCTTGGTCGATACCACTGTGAAGCTCTCATGGCCACTATCAGATTTTCATGGCCAGTGCCAGATCCCGATAGACTATGCCAGATTCACATCACTAATTCCAATACCAGATTCACATGGCCAGTGCCAGTGTCAGATTTACAAAGCCAGTACAAATCAGTTTGCTACATTCCCAAAGCCAAGGCCAATACTGAATTACTTTGCCAAATTTCTATGGTCAAAGCCAGTGCCACATTTCCAGAATCAGTTTTCTTGGTCGATACCACTGCGAAGTTCTCATGGCCACTGTCAGATTTTCATGACCAGTGCCAGATCCTCACGATCAGTGCCAGATTCCCATAGACTATGCCAGATTCACATGGCCAGTGCCAGTGTCAGATCTCCAAAGCCAGTACAAATCAGTTTGCTACATTCCCAAAGCCAAGGCCAACACTAAATTACTTTGCCAAATTTCTATAGTCAAAGCCAGTGCCACATTTCCAGAATCAGTGCCAGTACCAAATCAATTAAAGATTTTCACAACCAATCCCAGTGCCAAATCGCCTTGCCAGATTCCCACACCCAGTGCCAGGTTCACACTGCCAGTGCTAGTTCCAGATTTCCGCAAACCATGCTAGTGCCAAATTCACGCAACCAGTACCAGAACAAAATCACTTCCCAAATTCCCATAGTCAGTACCAGTGTGAAATCAGTGTACCAAATTTCCACCGGTCAGTTCCAGTGCCAGCTTTATGCAGTCAGTGCCAGATTCCCATGGACCATGCGAGTCCACATCGCTTTGCCAACTTCCCACAGTTGGCGAAGCCAGTGTTCCGCAGTGGTGAAATTGGCAGTTAAAAATATTCCAGGAGTATTCCAAACAATACTAAATCAACTACTGCAAAGACAAGAGTTTCCTAGAGTGTGGAAGGTGGCTACAGTGATCTTGTTATGGAAGGGAAAAATCATAGAACAGCTTTCAGGCCTCTTTGTATGCTTAGCGTGCCAGGAAAGCTTTAGGAAAGGCTAATTAAGCAAAGAATTGAGGCCGAGATACAAGAAAAGGGCGGATTTTCACACAGATAGTACGGGTTTAGGAAGGGTCGTTCCTCAGTGCAAGCAATAGAGAAGGTGGTGGAACCTGCAAAAAACACTCACGGTAGATGGTTTGTGGTCATCACACTAGACGTGAAAAATGCTTTCAACTCGGCTACTTGGAGCAAGATAATACACGAACTCCATAAGAGAGGGGTTTCACAATACTTGATAAATCTAGTTGAGAGTTACTTCACTGACAGGAAGATCAAAATATCCAACTCAACGATAATAGAAATGACCGCAGGAGTTCCACAGGGATCAGTGTTGGGCCCTCTTCTGTGGAATGTGCTGTACGACTCAGTCCTGGCAGTACCCCTCACAGATGGAGCAGCGACAGTAGCGTATGCAGATGATCTTGCACTCATGGTTGAGGCAGCAGACGACCGAGAGCTTCAGTACAGGGTAAACGAGTCGCTGGAAAGAATAAACGTGTGGATGATTAACAACAACTTGCCACTCAAAAAAGAGAAGCAGTCATATTGAGAGGACCTCGAAAGAGACAACACATCCACTTTGAGGTATTAGGGACCCAGATATTCCCAGTTAGATAGATAAGGTACCTGAGGGTATACCTGGACGACAGGCTAGCATTTGGGGAGCATATAAAACGTACCGTGGAAAAAGCCCAAACAAAAATGGGTGCATTGACAAGAATATTGCCAAACGTAGGAGGTCCAAGCGGCCCAAAGAGAGAGCTACTGTGCAACGTTGTGCTGTCTATTGCTCTTTATGGCTCGCCAGTGTGGCACCAGGCTACTAAGATCCGAAGATACAGAGATATGCTCTTGGGTCTCCAAAGGAAAGCCCTGTTGAGAGTGGCGAGTGGATATCGGACGGTATCAACTGCTGGAATCCAGGTTATCATGGGAATCCCACCCATCAACCTGCTGGTAGAGGAGAGGCTCCGATTGTATCATATAGATTACGCTCACGTACCCTCTGTGACAAAAGCTGAGAGGGAAAAGACACTGGAAAAATGGCAGGAGACATGGAATGAGCATAGACACTGCAGCTTGGATGAAAACCCTTATCGCAGACATCTTGTCGTATGTGAGGTGTGAACACAGAAAGCTGAATTACCCTCTGATCCAGTTCCTTACAGGTCACGGTGTATTTGGTTGTTATAGAAAGAAGATGCGGATAAGTGAAGAAGATGTGTGCACCTACTGTGGAGCCACGGACACCGCAGGACACACAGTGTTTGTGTGTAATAGATGGACTCAATGGAGACACCAATAGGAGGCTGAGATAAACGCCGAAATAAGTGAAACCAATCTCATACAAATAATGTTAGAAAGCTCGAAAAACTGGAGTAGAATATCCAGTTATATAAACCAAGTCCTAGAAAAGAAGAGAGCAGAAGAGTGTAGAACGGAAGTATAGAAAAATGGCCGCCCAGCATTCCTAAAGTTATGTCACTTAACGTGACAGTTTCTGCCATGGCGAGAAGAATAAGGGGGTTTTAGTCGGCAGGAATCCGACACACCACTTTGCGATAGAGCCATAGCGAGTGGCGTCCCATGCAGGATTTCCCCCTTCCTAAAAAAAAAAAAAAAAACTTCCCACAGTTGGTGAAGCCAGTGACAATGTAGGGGATTTACAGTTCATGCTGGTGCCAAATTCACACGGCCGATTATATATATATATATATATATATATATATATATATATATATATATATATATATATATATATATATATATATATATATATATATATATATATATATAATAATAAATTGAAATGACTTGGGTTATGAGAGCTCCAGGAGGTCTAGTTTGAGCTCATGTAAAAAAATATATATAAAGTTCTGAAAACTTACCATGCATATACTCCACTGTGTCCTTGACATAATCATCAATTTCAAGGAATATATCATTGATCTTCTTCTTAGCCTTGACGAATATCTGCAACGGCGAGTTATCGGGTGATAACCGGATACCTCTGTGGTCTGTGGAAATGGCGGAGGCGGGCGCAGGCCTGTTGTGAGGCCCGTCTCCGCCAGACATGAAGGATATCGTGCGATTAATATAAGCTGCCATTCCGTGAGCTAGGCTAAATGTGCTGAGGGGCTATATAGGGCCAGTGATACAGTTCTACATCAACCATACAACATCTACCATGCCACAGTGCGCAACTGAAACAAATAAAAAGTAAAATAAAAATACATAATAAATAATAAAAGCAGTGATAAAGATACACAAAATAAGCAGTAATAAAGATATACAAAATAAGCAGCGGTAAAGATATACATAAGCAATGGTGATAAAGATAATACAATAATAATACATGTATTTGCACCATCAATACATTCAAAATGTGTAGAACACATCAATAAAATAAAAAAACACAAAAATTACAAAACAGTTAAAAAATCTTCGACATTATTATAGGCTTTTAAGGACAGAATATAGCATAGCGATTTTCTCATCTTTGCTGGTGAAAAATACCTTATCTACAGCACTGTTAGCTTATTTTGCACCTTTAGGGTTTCCCAAAATAATGTACATAAATGTATGCTTAGGGATAGGAAATGTAATAATAACTTAAGTAAAAAGAACATTTGCCAAAGAAATTGTGTCAAGAAAATATTTTATTACAAAGAAACAGTTATTAAAAAATAATCGGGACAAAATTTTCCGGATTTTAGCGATGCCGGGAAGCAGTTTCACCACACCATCCTCAAAGTTTTAGCAAATTTCTTCTTTGTGTAAGGATCTTTAACATTCCCATTTCTGGTATACAGAAACGACAGTTTTATGCCCCCTCCGAAGAACCGAACATGCAAATATTCAACTTGCTCAAAACAAATGGCACAACCTTGTCAAATGTAAATTTAACAGTTTATATTGAAAAAGAGGTGTGAGCCAGAGTTTATACTGGGATTCGAACCCACGACCACTGGTTTCAGAGGCACACTTTCTTACCACTACCAACATGACATCAATAATTGTACATCATCTGTTTCCATGACAACAATGTCTAAAAACCATGTGACTGGACAACTTGAGCCAATCAAAATTTATGTAAATTCAAAAAGCAGGGCTAAATACTGTCATACAAATATTATGAGCAGTTTTTAGAAGTTTTTAATAGAAGCAAAGTGCCCAAATAAAAATAATAAGTTAACACTTCTTTCCCTTGAAATGTACATATCTACATTTTAAATCTATTCTAAAAACAACTCAGAATGTCAGCTTAGTGGTTCTGGTTTTCACTAAAATACCTAAGTTTATTTAGGTTGGATCCAAAATGCACCATGTGCTCATGTTTTGGAAAATAATTATTTTCATGCATATTTACAAAGGTAAATATATAAAACCAAATCTGATAAATAAGCCGCTAAAAATGTCAACTTTCAATTAATTTGACAGATAACCCATGTGCTCATGTTTTTAAAAATAATTATTTTCATAAATAGGTAGCTAGGTAGTTAAAGAATAAATATATAAAAATAAGTAAAACATTATCAATAGTCAGAATCTGTGGTAAAACGCGGGCAAATGAGCCGTTTAAAATATATAAACTAAAAAAATAAACAATAAGGAATAAGGACCTTTAAACACATTCCAGCAAACCTCACATGCTGAAGGCATGGGGCATGGGAAGAACACTTCAAGTGCATATTTACCAACGAAAAATTAATATCTAGAAACTGAAAGCAATAATATACACGGACATGCAAAAACAGACTTATAATTATAAAACCTGCTGATTCGAATGCATCCTTCTTCTGTGATCCGTATAACCTCAACCCTCAACCTCGAAAAGGAAAACAATTACCTCAACACATCACAACAATAATACTCCAACACAAAGAATATTAAGTAAAACTTACCTCAACGATAGGTATTAGTGCGTATATTTATATCCAAAAATAGATAAACAGATAAAAATAAATCTTGTTACACTTTGGCAGTTGGTCACTAACGAATTTTTCTATACGTCGATTGTTTTATTTCATTCGCTCAGTAATTCTTGAATCTCTTAAGATCACCTGTTATCGAAAAAAAATTACGATTATCAATTACATCTTTTATGGTTACGTAATTTATATATGTACATTAATAATCTAATGATGAATATTTCCTACAGGCACGAGTTTTATATACTGATACTGACAATTCTCCAGTCTCCAGTACTGTCAGTCAGTCACTTGTCGATTGTCGATATTTAATTCCGATTCTATTTGCAGGGACCTAGGTTGCAAATGTACGAGTGAAGCTATTGGCAACACTTAATTGCAGACTCATCTATGAGTTAAAACTTGCACTACACAAGTATCACATCGTGTTCTTAAGTGTCGATAAACTCATTGTACCATTGTACATCAGTAAACTGTACCAAATACTATAAATTATATAGTATTTGACTGCACATAGTACACAGAGTTTACTGCCGTCAATGTGCATAGGATTTATAGTGAATTTTTATTCAAAAAAATTCGCTTTTAGAGAGGTATCTGTGGTGAGACTTTGAAAAAAAAATTCAAATGAGCGCGAACTAGGACCCCTAGAACTCATACCCGGGGGCATTTAAAATGTTTATATATATATATATATATATATATATATATATATATATATATATATATATATATATATATATATATATATATATATATATATATATATATATATATATATATATATATATAGAGAGAGAGAGAGAGAGAGAGAGAGAGAAAGTTTCCTTTCGAAGAATTTTTTTTCCGAAAATTACAGAGATATTTTGATGAAATTCGGTGAATGTATTACCTTGGAAAAGACCTTACTACACACCAAAATTCAACTTTCTTAGTTTATAGAAAATTTAGTTATTCAAATTTGAAGCATTTAATAAAAATTTACTACCATGACGTACTTGCTGCGTCCCGACTTTTTTTAAATTATGCTGGTTTTAATTTTTATTGAAGAGCAAGTCGTCTAAATATGAACTTAAATGGCCACAGAACAGGACTGCTCTGTGGGTCTCGGTGGCTCGACCTGGTAGAACGGTGGCTCTGCGCACTCTGCAGAGAATATAGCTTTCGCATCTCATTTCATCTAGTCACTTGTTTGAAGCTAATTAACTGCTAAGACTGGCATTATGTTTGGGCAATTTGAAGTTTCGCTCTTTGGAAAGAGATGTAAAGCTGCCCGTCTCATGTATTATGAGATGTTAAGCATGGTTCTTTTTACAAAGAGCAGGTTTTTGTCAAAATTTTCTGGTTGGAATGGTCGCTGAAACAGGTAGACGTTAATAAAATAAAATACAATACTATATGAAGTTAGCATTACTTTAGTCATTGCTCTGAGCGATATCAAAGCGATGTATTCTATCTTAAAAGAAGCAAAGGTTGATTTCACGACATTTTTTTAAAAAGTGTCTCTGGCAAACTAATTTTTTGTTTCAAATCTCAATTCAGTTGTAAACTTAACAAAACTGTTTTCGATTGTGCGAATTCACACGACTTTTCTTTCATCTCCTAAAGGCGTCACTTATAATTTATTTTTTTGTAGTCATTAGTTGACTGTCAATAGATGAGCGTCTCGCCACAGTAATGACCTGTTGCATTGATTAAACGTCCTTCGCTGAATATTTTATGTAACAAAATAAAAGGCCTCCCTGGCCTGCTGTTTACATACAATCCTCCTAACTGACCTTCCTGACCTGCCCCAACATCAGTTTGCCCAATTAAAAGTTAAAAGGGGAAGGAAAATCAACCCTGCCATTCATGGGAGTACTTTTCCTTCCCCTTTTTCCTGCTTTTAGCTTTTGATCAGGTCAGGTCAGGTCAGGTTAGGAAGGTCAGTTGGGAGGATCCTGTGTAAAGTATAAACAGCACGCCAGCGAGGTCCTTTATTTCATTACTAAAAATATTCTGCAAAGTGCGCATGTTCAATGCAACTGGACCATTACTGTGGCGAGACGCCCGTGTTCATGGGTATCAAGTGTCAATGTCACTTTGTGTCACAATTTGTACTGTCACTGTCATCTGTCTACTATATTTAATATTTAAGGTTATGAGTTATAAGTGTTCTGTTTAATTTTTGATAGTAAAAAATGAGTATGTAATATTATGAAAACAATCTAATTTTATAATTTAATTGTATTTGCCACCATGATGTTATCATCATTAGCAAATAGATTCCAAAGATGTGCATGCCTAACGCGAAGGTTTTCATCTTCTCTTGTTCCTTTACATTCTGAAAGTGAAAAGATCGAACCGCGTCAGCTATTATTTCCTTCCAAATACCAAAAACCAAGACAAGTGTGGTTGGAAAACATTGACACCATCGACGAGAAGAAATTGGGTATTTTAGAGCTTCATCCGGATGTTTTCGCTGTTAACCCCCGCATTGACATAATACATGAGAATGCTAGATGGCAGAGACTGTATCGCTATGTTAGTTATGCACATACAAAGTCTCGATTTGAAGTTAGAGGCGGTGGAAAAAAGCCTTGGCCACAGAAAGGTAACTTGCAACTTTTTTTCATCATTTGGATGCGCCGTGCTTGTCGGTAATGGGAGAGCTTTGAATTATCCCTCATTGTATAAATCTCTTGGGCTTATTTGTCCGACTACAGGCTTTATTTTCTATTTATTTTTCAAGTTGCTTTTAGGCATGGGACGAGCAAGACATGGTTCAATAAGGAGCCCATTGTTTCGAGGTGGTGGTGTGATTCATGGGCCGAAATCTCCTACGCCACATTTCTACATGTTGCCGTTCTACACAAGAGTACACGGATTAACCAGTACATTGTCAGTTAAATTAGCTCAAGATGACCTGCATGTTGTTAACAATCTGGAAATACCGACTGACGAACCAAATTATATCGATGAGCTAATTAAAAGCCGTAATTGGGGACCATCTGTGTTGATCGTTGATGAGTAAGTATATATTTTAATGGATGAAATTATGTGAGCCCAATTAAAATTTATGTTAGGTAGCTTTTAAAACGAGCATCTAAAGTAGACAATTAAACCACCTAATTTTTATAGTTTACTTGCACTTTGTTTTACATGATTTACAGTGATTAATATACTGTTTGGTTTTGTAAGACAGTGATGTTATAGAGAAACTCAAGGCGATGCTTTGTTTCAGCAGAAGTGCCTTTAATAAATCAATTGCTCACTGAAAAAGTATGTTGTCTTGTTTATTCAGCTTGCTAAATCTATTGCTTTCTTTTATAAGTTACACATTTTATTATTTATCTTTCAACCAAAAGCAAAAGGAAAAAAAATGTGCCTGTTCAGAGTAGGCTTCTATAATGTCGGGAGTGCCACAAGGCTCATTGTTGGGTCCACTTATATTTATAAGATAAACAACTTACTTGTAAGTATCTTAGCAGAAGTATCTTAGTATATAGCACACTTTTTTTAATTCACCGAAGTAAGGCTTCATCAGTGGACATCAAAAGTCAGGAAACCCTCAATAAACTTCCAGCCTATGGCCTACCACCAAAACTCTATACCTGGACAGCAAATTTCCTCTCCAACCGGAGCATTTCTGTTGTCGAGGATGGCCATTCCTCTAAACTGTATACAATTAATGCATGAGTCCCTCAAGGTTCAGCTTTAGCCCCTACTTTGTTTCTTCTCCACATCAATGACCTCCTCTCTAGCACATCCAACCCAGTTCACAGTTACGCGGACGACAGCACCCTCCACTCATATACAATATTCTAAGACTGTCTCTTTAGCCCAATTTAGATGAGGATCGCAGACTCATGGAGGGTTCTGTCTTTGTGGATCTCCAAAAAATATTAGACTGGGGAAGTACAAATCTTGTACAATTCAACTCCACCAAATCTCAGTCTTGCTTTTTATCTCATAAGAGATACACCAGTGCTAGACCCATCACAATTAACAACCAAGTTATTCAAAGTAATGAGTCCTTTTCACTTGTTGGCATTTCTGTGGATCGAAATCTCAGTTGGCACCAACATGTCACATCAATTGCAGAAGCGGCTGCTAAGAAATTAGGTTTCCTCTTCTGGGCTCGCAAATACTTTTCACCAGCTAATCTCTATACCTTATATACTTCACAAATAAGGCCAAACTTCGAATACTGCTCCCACATCTGCCGCTTCTACACTCGCTATCCTGGACTCAATTCAGAAGATAGCCATATGTCTCATCGGTGACCCTACCCTCAATCAAACGCTGCCATCCCTTGCCCACCGACGTGCCTTTCTCTTTTATAGATATCTGCACGGGCACTACTCAGAGGAGCTTTCCTCCACCTGCTGCCCCCAACAGATCTACCAGGGGGACAGAGTGAATGCACCCTTTTACTGTCCAGGTCACCAGACATAGAACATCTTGTTATGCCCGCTCTTTTGTCCCGAGGACTTCCAAGTTGTGGAATTCCTTGCCGTAACATGTTTTTCCTTCTCCTCCGAACCTCCAAACCTTCAAGCCCAGAATTAACAAGTTGCTTCTTTCCTCCTTGTCGACACCCACAGTACAATAGTATTTAGGCTGTAAGCCCTTCTGGTGTGTTATTGAAAAAAAAAGAAAGAAAACAGGTTTATCAAAAACAAACAAACTGTATTTAAAAAAACATAAATGCTCACTTTTGACAATAGGTCTAACTACTTACCACACAAATATTAGGGGTTCACATTCAAAGAAACCTAATAAAGGGAAAAAATTAAGTTAATAGAGTGTGTTCGGAACACTCTGAGCATATAGCGTATGGTTTTTGGAAGTGTTCATATTGAATATTGATTATTGATTGTTTTTCTCTTTCAGTACCGACATAATGCCAAGGAATATAACAGCTGCCACTGACGCAATCAAACATGTAAATTTGATGCCAGTCTATGGATTGAATGTGTTTTCAATGTTAAAACATGATACTTTAGTGTTAACAAGGGGTGCAGTGGATTTAATAGAGTCTAAAATATTGAATCATCTTCATAAAAATGATACAAAAGCAGTGTTGGAAAGATATAAGTTAAATCAGATGTAAAAATAAAGTATTGTATTGGTTGCATGCTAATAAAATGTTTGTACTGTTATAATTGTCTTATTTTCAAGAACAATTAGATTTAGTATCATTTACAAAAGAATCAAACCAAAGATCAATATTTATTTATTTATTTTTTTTATTTATTTATTCATACACCATCCAACAGCTCAAAGCCAAACTAAGGATGGGCCGATATACAAAACATAATAACAAACAATAATCATATAAACTACACAAAAGAGAGTTACAAATTAAATCGGTTTGAAAAACATTTTTATCTCTGATATATTACATGAGAAAATATCTAAGCTATCTTGCACAACAGAGTAATCATTGCACATCTGATAAATTGGAGACGCTCGCAGCAATCGTGTACGAGCAGTCGGGAGATAGAATGTGCCTGGAAAACGTGCTGCAATACGAGGCACATTGAAATTAAGTTGCTGAAGCAGACTAGGGCAGTCGAACACAGAATTAACCAGTTTGTATAAAAATGTAACGAGACTGCACTGCCTGCGCATTGACAGACTCTGCAGACCAAAGCGAAGAAGTAAGCCCTCCTGAGGAAAACCAATAGAAGGATATCGACCATCCTCACGAAAGCTAAGAAATTTTAGAAATTTCCTTTGCACTGATTCCAGGCTTGCCACATGTATCTCATAAGTAGGAGCCCACACAACTGAGCCATATTCAAGTCTGGACCTAACCAAACAACGAAAGAGCAGGAGGAGGGTGTCAGTCTGTGAGAAATTTTTGCTGTTTCTTATCAGGAATCCAAGAGTTTTGTAGGCAGAACTGACAGTCTGCTCATAGTGTGCTCTAAAAGATAGAGTACTATCAAAAACAATTCCAAGGTCCCTGACTGTCCCGGGGCGATCAAGTGGGAGCCCTCTTATATTGTACCCGAAAGTAATTGCATGCTTATTTCGAGTAAAGGACATAACACAGCACTTGGAAACATTCACAGAAAGACCACTCCGACAACACCATTCATCAAGGATCTGAAGACAGCTCTGGAGCTGCAAACAGTCATCAACACTCGAAATATTTGCGAAAATCTTAATATCATCTGCATACATTAAGAAAGGAACATGCAAAACATGTTTAACTGGGTCAATAAATATATTAAACAGTAATGGACCGAGTATGGAGCCCTGTGGCACTCCCGAAGTTATGTGATAGGTGTCAGACCTGAAGCCCCCAACCTCAACAAATTGCCTCCTTCCATCCAGGTAAGACCTGAACAAGCCAAGCAAGCCCTCAGAGAATCCGATAGCCCTCATCCTGTCAATAAGAATAGAATGATCTAGACAATCGAAGGCCTTAGATAGATCAGTATACACAACATCAACCTGTGAAGAGCGGTCGAGGGCGGACGAAATGAACTGTGTAACATCAACTAAATTTGTTACAGTCGATCTCCCCGGAATAAAGCCATGCTGAGAAATAGAGAGTCTGTTTTTGATGTGAAACAGTATTCGCCGAAAAAGGCAGGCCTCGAAAATCTTACAGAAGACACATAGTATGGCAATTGGTCGATAGTTTGATGGATCACCACTATCCCCTGCCTTGAAGACAGGGAGAACACGTGACAGCTTCCAAATCGCGGGGAATGTTCCAGATCTAAGAATCAGTTTAAAAATTTTCTTAAGTGGAGTCAAGAAAGCATACAAGCAGTCACGCACCAAGAAGCCAGGAACTAGATCAGGTCCACAGGACATGTTAGCCTTAATTCTCTTAGCAGCTGAAGCTGAAGACAAAAGTAATGAAGTAAGGATAGGACTGTGAAATGTATATGAAGTTAAACGACCAACAGCTTGAACTAGTAGGGAGGATCACATAGCTTGGTATTATTATTACAACTTATGGTAAGTGTAGCAAAGATCTGAGAAGGATCGTGATGGCGAAGAAAGCATGTGATGATGGTGATGATCATTCTAAAGCTAAATTCAATCAAAGGACCTGATTAAAACTTTTTTTAAGGAATATATTTGCTCCAGTTGTACAGAAAAGAAAAGATGATTCTGTGAATTTCACATTGTAGAGTTTGAAAAATACATGACAATAGATAAATTTAGCTAACAACTGTAAGTGGGTAAACAAATAGCACCTTCCATTTAACCAAATTTTCTGTCGTTGCTTCTAGAAGTGCTGTGAGATTGAGGTATTTCCATCTTCTTAGAAACAAGCTCGAATTCAGCCTGACCCGAAAAGGGGAGATAAATCTGATGTGGGGAATTATCGTCCAATTTCCATTCTATCAATTTTGTCTAATGTTATGGAATTTTACTTTATGTGATAGTAAAGGATTTTTTTCACGCCCGAGGAGGTACCATCCCTTACATCAAGTCCCAACGGACGTTTCCGGTTCTGGTGTATGAGTCGGTTTCCATTATAAACAAAAATGATGATGGCACCTCCTTGTACAAAAGATTCCGGAGGTAAAATACCCCTCCATTCAGATCTCCGGGAGATGGGTGTACAGGGGGTGCCAGCATCAAGATTTAACATATCCTCGAATATATGTGGCCTAAATTCTAACCTGAACTCCGTCCACCATTTCCTCCAGGCTAATAGGCCCCAACTCCTCTTCTTCACCGAAACTCATATCAGTGCCAAAACAGCCACTAATCACCTTAATTTCCTGGGGTATGATCTTACTTCATTTAGATTGCATGGAGGCGTGTGCGTATATGTCCGTTGCAATCTACCCTGCACCAGACTCCCCAATTTAGAAGCTGGAAGAAAAAACATACTATGGATAAAACTCTCTCTCAGGGCTGCAACTAAACTCATCTGTTGCATTTACCGGTCACCTGACAACAACTTTGTCCAGCTTTTTGACTACTTTTCTGAAAAAAACGACCATCTGATTTCTGAATATCTTTCCTCCGAGGTCACTATTCTTGGTGACTTCAATGTCCATAATAAGGAATGGCTAGGATCTTCAAAAACCGATCCACAAGGAAGAGCAGCGGAGGCCTTTGCAGTCAGCAATTCTTTAGCCAATATGGTTCAGCAACCTACTTACTTTCCTCGCATTCCAACACACAGCTCAAATCCCTTGGATCTTCTTACTACAAATCCTGACTGCTATAAGATATCAGTCACTGGGTCGCTCAGACCACGGCATTGTCACTGCTTCCTGTGCAATGCAACCCGGGGTCACATAGTCCTCACACCCACGTATGGTTTGGCACTACAACTCCGCGATCTGGGACGAAATGCGAGATTACTTTTCCTCATTTCCACGGGCGCCTGTCTGCTTCTCTCATCCTGACCCCTCTGACATCTCACAAAACGTCACCGAAATTATCCAAGCTGGCATGGAATTATTTATTCCACGTACACAGAAAACCTCTTCAGCCACTCAAAAGCCCTGGTTCTCTAAATCCTGTGACAAGGCCAGACTTGAAAAGGTGAAAGCTCACAAAACGCTTCTACACAATCCCAGTCAAGAAAATCGTCAAGCATTTAACGACGCAAGAAACCGCTATGTCCGCATTCTTTCTGAGGCAAAAAGCTCGTTTAATAACCACATCAAAAACAAAGTCCTCTTAAGCTCCAACGGCAGCAAACCCTTCTGGACTCTTGCTAAATCTATTGGAAATAATTTCTGCAAGAGCACGTTCCCACCTCTTGTCTCAGGGGATGAAATTGTTTCTACCGCCCTGGGCAAGGCTGAACTTTTTGCCTCTTTGTTCGCCGGCAATTCTACTCTCAACCCACCTCCAAATGTTCAACCACCAACAGTCCCCAATGTCGCTCATAAAATGACTGATATCACATTCAAAACTAAAAAGGTACGAAAGATGCTCTCTTCTATTAATACCAGGAAAGCCTCTGGCCTAGACGAGATCCCAGCAATTGTTCTCAAAAAATGCGCATTAGCAAATTTCCTCTCCAACCGGAGCATTTCTGTTGTCGTGGATGGTCATTCCTCTAAACTGTATCCAACTAATGCAGGAGTCCCTCAAGGTTCAGTTTAGCCCCTATTTTGTTTGTTCTCCACATCATAATGACGTCCTCTCTAGCACATCCAACCCAGTTCACAGTTACGCGGATGACAGCACCCTCCACTCAAATATACAATATTCTTAGCCTATCTCTTTAGCACAATTAGATGAGGATCGCAAACTCATGGAGGGTTCTGTCTCTGTGGATCTCCAAAAAATATTAGACTGGGGAAATAGAAATCTTGTACAATTCAACTCAACCAAATCTCAGTCTCGCTTTCTATCTCTAAGAAATTAGGTTTCCTCTTTCGGGCTCGCAAATACTTTTCACCAGCTAATCTCTATACCTTATATACTTCACAAATAAGGCCAAATCTCGAATACTGCTCCTACCTCTGGGGTGACGCTGCCGCTTCTACACTCGCTATACTGAACTCCATTCAGAAGAGAGCTATACGTCTCATCGGTGACCCTACCCTCACTCAAAGGCTGCCATCCCTTGCCCACCGACGTGTCGTAGGTGACCTCTCTCTCTCTCTTTTAAAGATATCTGCACGGGCACTGCTCAGAGGAGGTTTCTTCCATAGTTCCTCCACCTGCTGCCCCCAACAGATCTACCAGGGGAACAGAGCGAATGCACCCTTTTACTGTCCAGGTCACCAGACATAGAACATCTTGTTATGTCCGCTCTTTTGTCCCGAGGACTTCCAAGTTGTGGAATTCCTTGCCGGAACATGTTTTTCCTTCTCCAAACCTTCAAGTCCAGAATTAACAAGTTGCCTCTTTCCTCCCTGTCGACACCCACGGTACGATAATATTTAGGTTGTTGAGATATTTTTTAAAAATGACTAAAGTACAGAATGTTCCATTGGAAAAATGAAGTTGATATCAAAAAGTACACTTTGGATTCACCCCGTATATCGAAGTAAAGTCTTATTGAAAGCAGCTTTTTTAACCAACAAATTCTGGTCTCAAACTTTTTCTTCTAGCATGTAATACGGGGCGGGGCTGTGATATGTAGCGTCTAAATAGATCTGAAACACCCTGTATATAAGTCGTTAAGTTGTCATGGGTGCTTTTAGATATAAATGAATTTTCTCTTGCTTGACGATGCCGTAAAAAGCGAAGCATAGAATAAGTCCCTACATCTGCGTATTTAACAAATTATCTTATGTAAACGCATTTTTCTGATGTAATAAACTTATTCGTTTATAATATATGTTTAACAACTGCATAAAAAAATAACCACAAATCGACAATAAAACTGTTGACGATGATATAAAGCGGACCACTTCTTGGAATCTTGATAATAATATGGATTATAAAGATCCTCTTCATCAACAAAAATGTAGTTTCTATACCACAGGAATGTCTGATAAATAACGACGTTAAAATTCTGGGCATTTCCCCTTTTGAAATCCCAATGCTGGGTCAGCTGTTTGCTTTACTTGCAGATCAGCGGCCCGTAAACTTTACTGTTTAATCGCAGATACAGTATTATATATATTATTGATCAATGAAATTTAAACATCCAGACAGAGTTAACTGATTCTTAAAAGTTTTCATTCATTGTTTTATAAATGGTTTGAAAATGTTAGTCAAAACATTCAAATAATAAATAACATACATTTACGGGATTGTCAAACACAAAACATGGAACAACGTTTCTTTAATATCTTATTTTTGTATGATAAAGTCGCTTAATTTTTAAGACAATTATACCAAATCTTTCTTGAGTACAAATTTATTTTATTATTATTATTTATTTATGTTAAGTTTATCTCTTAATTTGAGTAGATTTAATTGTGGTCTTTTTTGGTAAAATATTCACATTCCGTGTTCACTTGATAGTAGATAGCGATTTGATATCATGAATGGGGTAGAAAATCACGTTTATTTAATCATGCTGCATTCTTTATATTATAAATAATCTCTCTCTCTCTCTATATATATATATATATATATATATATATATATATATATATATATATATATATATATATATATATATATATATATATATATATATACAGGCTGTTTCAAAAAACATGCACCATCGCTCGTGGGGCAATTCCTTACTAAAAAATAAGAAAGTTACTGTGCACATGGGCCCGGAAACGCATAGTTTCCAATATACAGGGAGTTTAATTTTAATTTTTTTTTTAATTTTTTATAAATAATTTCAAAACCACTGGATTGATTTTAATGAAACTTGGAACTTGAAAGTGTATTATGAAAGTGCATATTTTCAAGTGAGAATCTGCATACAACTGCGTCAGTGGCGTGCGTACGGGGCAACTGTAAAAATTCATTTGGGAAAAATATGTGCGCCACTGTCTTTTTCCAATTTTGATACATCAGTTATGAAGCTTATTACATAAGCCACAAAAGCTACCTCTTGGTATTTTTTCGTTCAGGGTATCCCCTAGGAGATATGATTAATTTTATAAAAAGGGGCAAAGTACCGATTAGTCGGCGTAATAATAATAATAATAATATATGTTTACTGCAACCATAAGAATATGAAAAACAAAACATACAGTAAACATTACAGCAATAAACGTGCAAATAACTAATCTACGTAAAACTTATTGGTGATAAACATTGAAATGAATATTACAAACATTGATAAAAAATGATAAATAAAAAATAAAAATAAAAAATGAAAAAAGTAATCGTAAAGACACCATGATTTTTCCAAACTCTTGTTTTTTGTACATTACTCAATTGACTTTAATAACAAAGCTAAAGAAAATGTTGAAAGTGACCACCATTAGCGTCGTTACAATTATTTAACCTTCTGCGCAAAGATCTTCTTACTCTTCTGCAAATATTTTGATCTTCTCTAATGCTGTCAAATGCATATTCTATTCTTCCCAACAATTCTTCTCGTGTATTTACTGGTGTTTTATACACTATTTCTTTTAAATGACCCCATAAATAAAAATCGAGAGGATTCAGGTCCGGAGATCGAGGTGGCTATGACACCGGACCTCCACGACCAATCCATCGGTGACCATATGTGTTGGCTAAATATGTTCTTACAACTGCTGCAAAATGTGCGGGCGCACCATCATGCTGGAACCACATTGTACCATTTCTCATAAAAAGCGGTAGTAACAACGGCAAATCATTTTGTAAAAAGTTTAAATATGATTCATGGTCAAGACGATTCGGTAGAACAACAGGACCAATTATGTGATTTTCAATAATAGCAGCCCAAATATTGATGGAAAATTGATACTGCCAATTTGCAACTCTTAGAGAGTGTGGGTTTTCATCGGCCCATGTATGTAAATTGTGAAAATTTACGATACCTTTTCGCGTAAATGACACCTCATCAGTAAATAGTACACGTTTAGAAAAATGTTGGTCGTGCCTAAGTTTGTTTAAGAACCACTGACAAAACATTACCCTTGGTTGAAAGTCTCTAGGTAGAAGTTCCTGGACACGTGTAAAATGATAGGGATATAAACTTTGATCCTTCAGAGTTCTGTGAACTGATGATGCCGAAATATTACCCAGTTCGGTGGCAATAATTCTCGTACTTGTACTAGGATCACGTTCAACTCTATTTAATATTGGCTCTTCAACTCGTACAGTTCGGCGGTATCTTCTGCGTCCAGAGTCAGCTTTTAAAGGTTTTAAAGAACCAGTTTCTCTCAAATGTCTCACAATACGTGGGAAAATATTTTTGTCAGGAATTCTTCTTTGCGGATAAGTTTCCTGATAAACTCGCACAGCTTGTCTAGCATTTTGATTTGTTTGTCCATAAATGAACAACATATCAGTCAAATCCGCTGAAGTGTACTTAATGAAAACCATCTTGAGAGGAGGAAATAATATTAATGAGCAGCTCAGTATCAACAAATAATATAAAAACGAAAATACTGCACCGTATCAAAATTTAAAGAACAGCACGAAAACTCTTTTGACGCCTACAAAGCACTACAAAATTGTAGAATTTAGAGAACTGTCAAAAATTATAGTTTCATGGCACTTTACAATTACTGTTTTCATTACTCCAACGAATCGGTACTTTGCCCCTTTTTATAAAATTAATCATATCTCCTAAGGGATACCCTGAACGAAAAAATACAGTGGCGCACATATTTTTTCCCCAAATGAATTTTTACAGTTACCCCGTACGCACGCCACTGACGCAGTTGTAAGTAGATTTTCACTTGAAAATATGCACTTTCATAATACACTTTCAAGTTCCAAGTTTCATTAAAATCAATCCAGTGGTTTTGAAATTATTTATAAAAAATTAAAAAAAATAATTAAAATGCAACTCCCTGTATATTGGAAACTATGCGTTTCCGGGCCCATGTGCACAGGAACTTTTTTTCTTATTTTTTTAGTAAGGAATTGCCCCACGAGCGATGGTGCATGTTTTTTGAAACAGCCTGTATATATATATATATATATATATATATATATATATATATATATATATATATATATATATATATATATATATATATATATATATATATATATATATATATATAGATCTCCCCATTAGTGAATTTTTCGTTTCAATAACGTAAAAAGATCCAATTTCAATTTCAACATTTTATCGCACAGCTAGTGCAGCTTGATAATCTAATTTGCAACACAGCCCTGGATAAACCAACAATACAAAAAAGATAGCTTAACAACAATAACAAAAAAGTCCCACTTCAAAGATCATTTCCCAAAGTGTGTTTTAGAGCTGGCACAGAAAAATCAATCCTCGTATGTGCATATTATATACGTTATGAAAACACTGTTGACCAGTAGGTAATTACTCTTTTACTGTAACAAATAAACAATCCATATAAAAACAATGTGAAGAACGGTCGATGACTCAATCGTTAACTGCATTTAAACCTTAATAATCCCACGTTGAAAGATTTATCTTTGTACTGGTGTGTTACAAGCACTGACTTTAGATACGCAGATATTATCGACAGCAGTATTTCCCGGTTATTCACTTAATTATTGTTTTGTATTTTAAATTTTATTCATTACTTGGTAGCAATGAAAACTTTTGTGATTTTTTTTTGGAATGAAAATGACAACAATAATCAATTAAATAATCAATGTAAATAGGATGTTTATGTTTAGAATAATGTCAAAAGTAAAGTAAACGTGATTACCAGACGTTAGGCCACGAATTAGCTCATTTTATGAGGTAATTAAGACCCGCACTTCAAGAATGGCAATACATGAAGCACATATTTACATATTGTATACCTTATACCGTATTTGATCAGTTTGTTTCATAAGTACATTTGGAGAACCCAAATCACCACAACACATCTTTTTTAAGACCTGACGATCGTTTCACTAACAAAATTAGCGTTATCAGATGATAAAAAATCTGAGAGAAGAGAATTTTTCATCCTCTGATGACACTTACCTTCTTAGTGAAACGATCGTCAGGTCTTTAAAAAGATGTGTTGTAGTGACTTGGGTTCTCCAAATGTACATATCAGTGCTCATCACAGGTTCCAATCTTCACTTAGCAGTTTGCTTCAAAACGAAACCTGGAAATGGACATGTATATTATCTAATTAAACAAAAATTGAAGAGTAAATATCTTTACTGGAAACAATATAAACACACACGTGATGTTGCAGCACCTAACAATTTTAGACAACTTCGTAGCTAGATTAGGGAGGATATACTCGTAAGTCACTCTTATGCTGCCTTTGTCAGTCGTACTGGGAGTCAGAATAACTCGAACCCCAAAACATTCTGGTCGTTGGTCAATTCTAAATCCAGGAAGAGTGGATTTCCTGATCATTTCAAGAAAATCGTCAAGCATTTAACGACGCGAGAAACCGCTATGTCCGCATTCTTTCTGAGGCAAAAAACTCTTTAATAACCACATCAAAAACAAAGTCCTCTTAAGCCCCAACGGCAGCAAACCCTTCTGGACTCTTGCTAAATATATTTGGAATAATTTCTGCAAGAGCACGTTCCCACCTCTTGTCTCAGGGGATGAAATTGTTTCTACCGCCCTGGGCAAGGCTGAACTTTTTGCCTCGTTGTTCGCCGGCAATTCTACTCTCAACCTACCTCCAAATGTTCAACCACCAACAGTCCCCAATGCGCGCATAAAATGACGGATATCATTTTCAAAACTAAAAAGGTACGAAAGATGCTCTCCTTTCCTTTGTCATCCATTCTTGGAACAAGTCTATGGAACTACACGGTGAATCTCAGATTGTCGCTCTAGACATATCCAAAGCATTCGATCAGGTCTCGCACGCAGCGCTGCTTAATAAACTTTCGACCTATGGCCTACCACCAAAATTCTGTACCTGGACAGCAAATTTCCTCTCCAACCGGAGCATTTCTGTTGTCGTGGATGGCCATTCCTCTAAACTGTATCCAATTAATGCAGGAGTTCCTCAAGGTTCAGATTTAGCACCTACTTTGTTTCTTCTCCACATCAATGACCTCCTCTCTAGCACATCCAACCTAGTTCACAGTTACGCGGACGACAGCACCATCCACTCAAATATACAATATTCTAAGCCTGTCTCTTTAGCCCAATTAGATGAGGATCGCAGACTCATGGAGGGTTCTGTCTCCGTGGATCTCCAAAAAATATTAGACTGGGGAAGTAGAAATCTTGTACAATTAACCCCACCAAATATCAGTCTTGCTTTCTTTCTCATAATAGATACACCAGCCCTAGACCTATCACAATGAACAACTAAGTTATTCAAAGTAATGAGTCCTTTTCACTTGTTAGCATTTCTGTGGATCGAAATCTCAATTGGCACCAACATGTCGCATCAATTGCAGAAGCAGCTGCTAAGAAATTAGGTTTCCTCTTCCGGGCTCGCAAATACTTTTCACCAGCTAATCTCTATACATTATATACTTCACATATAAGGCCAAACCTCGAATACTGCTCCTACAAGTGGGGTGCCGCTGCCGCTTCTACACTCGCTATCCTGGACTCCATTCAGTCTCATCGGTGACCCTACCCTCACCCAAAGGCTGGCATCCCTTGCCCACCGACGTGCCGTTGGTGACCTTTCTCTCTCTCTCTCTCTCTCTCTCTTTCTCTTTTATAGATATCTGCACGGGCACTGCTCAGAGGAGCTTTCTACCATAGTTCCTCCACCTGCTGCCCTGAACAGATCTACCAGGGAACAGAGAGAATGCAGCCTTTTACTGTCCAGGTCACCAGACATAGAACATCTTGTTATGCCCGCTCTTTTGTCCCGAGGACTTCCAAGTTGTGGAATTCCTTGCCGGCACATGTTTTTCCTTCTCCTCCGAACCTTCAAGTCCAGAATTAACAAGTTGGCTTGTTCCTCCTTGTCGACACCCACGGTACGATAGTATTAAGGCTGTAAGCCCTCGTGGTGTGTTGTTGAAATAAAAAAAAATGTGGTATGTAATGCTGAAATTATTGAAGATATACAGGGAATAGTCGAGAATTTTGCTTCTTATTTCGCAGGGTCTTAATGTTATTCCTGGACGGAATGTGACAGATCAGCAGATCATGATTGAATCGGATGATTCATTCAAACGGACCTAAAGACAGTGTCTTGATGTTCAGTGTGGAATATACCACTTAACTATGATAAGTGAACGGTTCTCCACCTCGGCCATAACAGCGCTCGCCCAGTTTATTTTCTTGACAACAAGCAGATTGTATCTGTGGAGTATCTAGCCAATCTAGGGGTTATTATGACCTCAGATTTGTTCTGGTTAGGCGAAGTTGTGTCGGCGGTCAAGTAAGCCACGGGATATTGTATTTTTTGAAGAGCATCTTCCGAACACCTACTCCAGAAAACTACAAACTGGAAGTGTGTAATTTTATAGCACACAACAGATTATATTTGGTAGGCGATCATTTCGCACTGAAGTATCGCATTGCCTGAGAGCGCCGAAAAATACACACCGCCGCCCGACTGCTTTATATGGATATGGATGTATATAACGTCTGCAATGATTAACACTATACTTATTCTGATTCTGTATTCTGTATTAATGGCTGCCGACTCTGCGATCCTCGATATACTAATTTTGTTTGTTGAATACAGGAGGTAAAAAAGTAAATAAAAATTTATTAAAATATAGCATAGCAAAAATATTATTTTTTCCACGGCAGGCGGCATTGCGCCTGTATTATGTACAATAAGCACACTTGGATAAACCAAATCAACACATCTTATTAAAGACCTGACGATCGTTGCACTAACAAGGTCATCATCAGAGGATGAAAAATTATAGAATTTAAATTGTGTGGCCGTGCGGGAAAGTCGATTCAGACCTTCCAATACGGACTCGGGGGACGACGGTTCGAGACTCACCGGCGGCGGATGATTTTTCAAATCACTGTCGTCGTTGATATCGAGCTCAAGGTGGAGGGTAGGTTAGTTTAGATGAGCAAAAAGGGCCAGCAATGGCCCAATTGCCAGCAAGCTTCTTACCTTTTAGCGAATTTTTTTTAAAAAATTCGCTTATGGGGAGATCTGTGTTTATATATATATATATATATATATATATATATATATATATATATATATATATATATATATATATATATATATATATATATATATATATATATATATATCCGACCGATAACTCAAAAAATAATGGACCGATCTTGATAAAATTTGCAGAGTACCTTCCTTTTGCAAGTGGCTTGGATAAGTTCGTTAGCCAGGAAAATCGGACCAGGTTTTCCCGGAAAATTTTGTATTTTCTTTATAAAAAAATTCATATCTCCGGAAATAACAAAGGGCAACCAAATTTGGTACGCGTATTTGTATTATAAATATATATATATATATATATATATATATATATATATATATATATATATATATATATATATATATATATATATATATATATATATATATATATATATATATATATGTGTGTGTGTGTGTGTGTGTGTGTGCGTGTGTTCTCTTTCTAAAAAAAATTCATATCTCCGTAAATAACAAAATAAGGGCAACCAGAAAAAAATATTTGTATTATAAAGAGTGAACTCTGTACCAAAATTTAGGTCCCGAGCTGTAAAGACAAAGAAGTTATGGGCAGTTAAAGTAACAAATTTTGGAGTTTTCCGCAAAACGTCAAACTCGCAATTTTAAACGTCAAAATTGGCAATGTTTAAGCAAAGAATGTGAAACAAATACTGTTTGTGAAAAGAAAATGTTGCAAGAAAAATGTTCTGCAAACCCTTAAGTTTCAGATTCAACCGTCATTGCCCTTCATTTTACTAAAATGTTTACAGAATATCCATTTCAAATAGACCCTTTCTCTGATGCTTTAGCTGTCAGTTTAGTTAAGTTTGGTGGCTTTTCGGATATTTATTTGTAGGGTTAGTGAAGTTTATGGTTTTTAGCTAATTATCGTAGAACAAATTTATTAATGCATTTTTGCATTTTTTATCGAAATATGATGCGTTTATAAGAAAAAAATCTGGACGCAGTAAGTGCGTTGTGGTAGCGAATTTTCGGTAAATTTGCAGTTTAGTTCTCGAACACTTTTCAAAACACTGTTTTAAGAAACCTGCCTAGGCCCCCCCTGGATCCGTAAACCCCAAAAAAAAATTCTTGTTCACACTCCCCAAGGAAGTCACGGGACCAGGGGTGAGTAGGGGTGCATAATTATTTTTTTTAGCTAAATTTCATAGAACAAATTCGTTAATGCATTTTTGCATTTTTTGTCGAAATATGATGCGTTTGTAAGAAAAAAATCTGGACGCAGTAAGTGCGTTTTGGTAGCAAATTTTCGGTAAATTTACAGTTTAGCTCCCGAACGCTTTTCAAAAAACTGTTTTCAGAAACCTGCCTAGGCTCCCACCCCCCTGGATCCTCAAACCCCAAGGAAAATTTCTTGTTTACACTCCCCAAGGAAGTTACGGGACCAGGAGTGAGTAGGGGAGCATAATTTTGTTTAGCTAATTTTTGTAGAACAAATTCGTTAATGCATTTTTGCATTTTTTGTCGAAATATGATGCGTTTGTAAGAAAAAAATCTGGACGCAGTAAGTGCGTTTTGGTAGCAAATTTTCGGTAAATTTACAGTTTAGCTCCCGAACGCTTTTCAAAAAACTGTTTTCAGAAACCTGCCTAGGCCTCCACCCCCCTGGATCCTCAAACCCCAAGGAAAATTTCTTGTTCACACTCCCCACGGAAGTTACGGGACCAGGAGTAAGTAGGGGTGTATAATTTTTGTTTAACTAATTTTCGTAGAACAAATTCGTTAATGCATTTTTGCATTTTTTATCGAAATATGATTCGTTTGTAAGAAAAAAACTGGACGCAGTAAGTGCGTTTTGGTAGCAAATTTTCGGTAAATTTGCAGTTTAGCTCCCGAACGCTTTCAGAAACCTGCCTAGGGCCCCCCTGAATCCACAAACCCCAAGAAAAATTTCTTTTTCACACCCCCCAAGGAAGTTACGGGACCAGGAGTGAGTAGGGGTGCATAATTTTTTTTTTAGCTAAATTTCATAGAACAAATTCGTTAATGCATTTTTGCATTTTTTGTCGAAATATGATGCGTTTGTAAGAAAAAAATCTGGACGCAGTAAGTGCGTTTTGGTAGCAAATTTTCGGTAAATTTGCAGTTTAGCTCCCGAACGCTTTTCAAAAAACTGTTTTCAGAAACCTGCCTAGGCCTCCCACCCCCCTGGATCCTCAAACCCCAAGGAAAATTTCTTGTTTACACTCCCCAAGGAAGTTACGGGACCAGGAGTGAGTAGGGGAGCATAATTTTGTTTAGCTAATTTTTGTAGTACAAATTCGTTAATGCATTTTTGCATTTTTTGTCGAAATATGATGCGTTTGTAAGAAAAAAATCTGGACGCAGTAAGTGCGTTTTGGTAGCAAATTTTCGGTAAATTTACAGTTTAGCTCCCGAACGCTTTTCAAAAAACTGTTTTCAGAAACCTGCCTAGGCCTCCACCCCCCTGGATCCTCAAACCCCAAGGAAAATTTCTTGTTTACACTCCCCAAGGAAGTTACGGGACCAGGAGTGAGTAGGGGAGCATAATTTTGTTTAGCTAAATTTCATAGAACAAATTCGTTAATGCATTTTTGCATTTTTTGTCGAAATATGATGCGTTTGTAAGAAAAAAATCTGGACGCAGTAAGTGCGTTTTGGTAGCAAATTTTCGGTAAATTTACAGTTTAGCTCCCGAACGCTTTTCAAAAAACTGTTTTCAGAAACCTGCCTAGGCCTCCACCCCCCTGGATCCTCAAACCCCAAGGAAAATTTCTTGTTCACACTCCCCAGGGAAGTTACGGGACCAGGAGTAAGTAGGGGTGTATAATTTTTGTTTAACTAATTTTCGTAGAACAAATTCGTTAATGCATTTTTGCATTTTTTATCGAAATATGATTCGTTTGTAAGAAAAAAACTGGACGCAGTAAGTGCGTTTTGGTAGCAAATTTTCGGTAAATTTGCAGTTTAGCTCCCGAACGCTTTCAGAAACCTGCCTAGGGCCCCCCTGAATCCACAAACCCCAAGAAAAATTTCTTTTTCACACCCCCCAAGGAAGTTACGGGACCAGGAGTGAGTAGGGGTGCATAATTTTTTTTTTAGCTAAATTTCATAGAACAAATTCGTTAATGCATTTTTGCATTTTTTGTCGAAATATGATGCGTTTGTAAGAAAAAAATCTGGACGCAGTAAGTGCGTTTTGGTAGCAAATTTTCGGTAAATTTGCAGTTTAGCTCCCGAACGCTTTTCAAAAAACTGTTTTCAGAAACCTGCCTAGGCCTCCACCCCCCTGGATCCTCAAACCCCAAGGAAAATTTCTTGTTCACACTCCCCACGGAAGTTACGGGACCAGGAGTAAGTAGGGGTGTATAATTTTTGTTTAACTAATTTTCGTAGAACAAATTCGTTAATGCATTTTTGCATTTTTTATCGAAATATGATTCGTTTGTAAGAAAAAAACTGGACGCAGTAAGTGCGTTTTGGTAGCGAATTTTCGGTAAATTTGCAGTTTAGCTCCCGAACGTTTTTCAAAAAACTGTTTTTAGAAATCTGCCAACAGTTAAGTTTATTTTCGGAAAATTTTTCTATATTTTCAAACCATAAGTAATTTTGTTAAAATATAGTACATTGTTTCTACTACATAGGCTATACCGGTAATCAGATTGATGCCTGCTCACATTTGCTACTAAAAACATTTTTATGGAAATTCACTTCCATAACAGATTTGCTGCATCTAGACTTTTGAAAAATGTTTATATATTTTCAAACAATAAATTTATTTTAATGAAATATGGTACATTGTTTCTACTATATAGGCAACCAAGTTTGATGCCTGCTTTCATCAAAGAAAGACATTTGCTATTAAAAATATTTTAAAGAAAATTCGCTACCATAACGCACTTGCTGCGTCCCGTTCTTTCTTTCTAATTACAACATTTTTACGACTTTACACGATTTTTGGTATTTGAGTTTCGCGATTGTCTCGGCACCTCATATGGCAACACTGTGTAGTAGGTAGTAGTAACCTGTAGTGTCTTGGAAGTCATGTATTTCCATTCAATGGTAAAATCTTCGACTTCTGCATGAAAGTTTATCTATTAATTATTTTGAGAATTTGATGATACCTGGCAATTATTTATTAATAAGGAAAAACCATTACTATTAAGGTATGCCTTGCAAAGCGGTGCTGGGTTACCAAAATATGTCATCTAAAACTCTACAATGTATCATCAAAACTAATTGTATCAATAAGAGAAAACATGTAGGTAACACCGAATGTCAATGCCACCATTAAAATTTGGAAAACACTCCTGTCTCACATTTTACTTGTTCTGTTGACCTGACTTTCTCTCATTGTGGAATGCGGTATACACAAAACAAATTAAAATATTCTATCATGGCATGCTTTAAACAACACACTGCGCTGAAATAAACACTATAATTGACAATGAAAAAAATCTAGACGCTGCAAGTTCGTTATGGTAGCGAATCTTCGTAAAAATAGTTCAAATCAGGCACCATAACAAAATGATTAGATTTCAAAATACGAAATTCCTTGAGAAAAAACTTTCGGTGAATTTGCAGTTTACCACGTTTAGCCACGGACAGTTTTAGATAAATCGACTGCTGATAGATAAAGTCTGGTATCCGACATGCATGTTGATATTATTTTTACCTTTTGCTTCCTTGTGAGTTATTTACGTTTAAACTTCTTTGGTGGCCCGGTTCGGCAATTTAAAAATGATTTTTTTCACAATTTTTCTATTTTTGCTTGCTGTGTTACAACCCTTTCCCTGTAAAACTAAGTGAGATGTAGATTATATTAGATTCGATTTTATTGTGAGTGGGCTATTCCAATCCCTCCACTGCGACCTTAGGTCTATTGTGGCTCACGTCTAATTATTTAGATTTCACCAATCAACTCCAGCTCCCTGAGGGAGTCGATCTTTTCTTGAGGGTGAGAGTTTGTTTGGCAGGTGTACTGCCATCTGAGTAAAGTCGCTTGCCCGTTTCGAAGCTCAAAAAGAGATAACCTCTCTACAAGTTCGTCTGGACCTGACATCCGTCAGTGTTTGCCTCGAGGCGGTATCATGAAGTCCGGCTCTCGAGCAGCATTCTATCTGCGGTTGTAATCCACCCCTAGAGATCTCAGCTCCCCTCACGCTCGTCTAAATCTGACACCTAACAGTGTTAGACTCAAGGCAACATCCCATCGAGTCCTGCTCCCGAGAATCACCCCAGCGAGACTGTCCGTCCTTTCGTAGCACACAGTATGGGCTCCAAACTCCGGATGTCTACCACTCATCAGAGATCAGAGCCCCCCGGGACGTTTGGACACACGACACATGCCAGGGCTCAATCCAGGGCGGTATCATCTGGAACCCCACTGCCGAGTAACAACCACGCGAGGTCAACTGTCAGTCTCTGAGGCCACAGTGGAGGCGTCCAACTCCGGGTGCGTATCACTCCCCAGAGACATCCGCCTCCCCCCGGCCTCACCTGCACCAGACCACCGCCAGTGTTTCATTGACTCGAGGCGGTATTATGAAGTCCCGCCCTCAAGTAGCATCCAGGCGGGGTCGTTAGCCTGTATCGATGCTCACAGAGTAGACCCAAGTCTCCAGGAGTTACCTTGGGCCTATTCTTTTAGTTAGTCCCCGGACCCACAGGGGACAAGTGAGATGTAAGACAAGCTTTTTACACGTGTTGCCATCTCGTCGCGGAAGCAAGTAGTATTTTGTCACGGCAGCTCCAAATAACACAGAATGTTAAAAAATAAAGACTGTGTACAACCAACTAACAATTTAGTAAATTGTCAGCCCTGGTTCATTTCTTCCTCAGTATAGGGACAAAGTATTTAAGGCTAGATGTATTCTCACTACAATTAGAACCTTCGACCGGTTTCGCTCTAATTAGAGCTCATCAGTACGGCATACTTGTTTTACATCTTACTTAGTTTTGCAAGGCTGGCTACCATAGCCGTATTACTTTAAAGATGTATTTTCGCTGCAATTAGTATGCCGTACTGACGAGCTCTAATTAGAGCAAAACCGGTCTACAGTTCTAATTGTGGTGAGAATATATCTAGCCTTACATACTTTGTCCCTATATTGGGGAAGAAAAGGGACAGGGCTGACAATGCACTAAATTGTTAGTTGGTTATACACAGTCTGTATTTTTTAACATATTGTGTTATTTGGAGCGGCCGGGACAACATAATACTTGATTCCGCAACGAGATGGCGACTCCTGTCTTACATCTCACTTTGTTCTGATTAAAGATATTTGTTTATGAAAAGAAAACATTGTGAGCTGTACGACAGGGACGCCATCTCAGTGCGTAATCAGGTAGTATGTTTCCACAGCAGCTCCGATAAACACGAAATGTTATAAATATAGATTGTGTACAACCACTCAACGATTTTTTAAATCGTCAGCATTGGTACCGACTAAACATTCTTTGTAATTATTTTTCCGTTTTAGTGAATTTTCGTACAAAAAATTCTGATCGCGACATTTGAATATTGAAAAATCTCGGGACGCAGCAAGTGCGTTATGGTAGTGAATTTTCATAAAACTATTTATTAATAGCAATAATGTGTGTTTTTTTAAGAAAGCAGGCATCAAATTTGGTTACCAGTATAATCTATATAGTAAAAACAATGTGCCATGTTTCATCAAAATAACTTTATTGTTTGAAAATGTAAAAAAAATTCCGAAAGTAAACTTAAAGTGTCCCCGTAAAAACTCGTTTTTTGGTCAACCTTATAGGTTAATAGCAAATTGAGCTAATCAAATATTAAGCATATGATCAAAATTTGCTACCATAATGCACTTACTGCGTCCAGAATTTTTGTTTTTACAAACATGCATTATATTTCGATGGAAAATGCAAAAATGCAATAACATAAGGCGTGTTTGATTAAAAAAAAAAAGAAAATTTGTAGCACCAACGACTTATGGGCCACCCTGTGATTGTAGAAATAATTTTTTAAGATGTAGTTTAAGACACCCTATAATTAATATATACAATTTTTTTTCATATCTGGTATAATAACAGATATATTGAGCTTTATTGGTTTTTTTTTACGAAAATTCTACAAAAATTATATACTATTAACGATAAACTCTATAGCTAAGACTACTGCCAAGCGTCAGAGAAAGAGTCTATTTGAAATGAATTTTCTGGAAACATTTTATTAAAATGAAGGACAATGACGGTTGAAACTAAGACTTCAGGGTTTGTAAAACATTCTTCTTGAGACATTTTATTTCCATAGCCCGTATTAGATTCAAGTTCTTTTCCTAAATGTTGCCAATTTTGACGTTTAAATCGCAACTTTGACGTTTTGTGAAAAACCCCAATTTATTTTTGTTTAAATGCCTATAACTTTTTTATCTTTTGACCTACAGAGTTAAATTTTGGTAGGTAACTTGCCTATAATGATATAAATCCGCGTATAAAATTTGGTTGCCCTTACTTTGTTAATTTTGGAGATATAAATTTTTTTTGAAAGAAAACACAAAATTTTCCAGGAAAACCTCGTTGGATTTTCCTGGATAACGAACATATCCAAGCCACTTGCAAAAGGAAGGTACTCACCAATTTTGACGTTTAAAATCGCGATTTTGACGTTTTGAGGAGAACCCAAATTTATATTTCTTTGAATGCCTGTAACTTTTTTGTCATTTAACCTACGGAGCTAAATTTTTATAGGTAACTTGCCTCTAATAATATAAACCCGCGTATGAAATTTGGTTGCCCTTACTTTGTTAATTTTGGAGATATAAATTTTTTTCGATTTTTTTCGAAAGAAAACACAAAATTTTCCGGGAAAACCTCGGCGGATTTTCCTGGCTAACGAACTTATCCAAGCGACTTGCGAAAGGAAGGTATGTGCCAAATTTTATTAAAATCCGTCCATTATTTTGTAAGTTATAGGTGTGACACATAAATATATATATATATATATATATATATATATATATATATATATATATATATATATATATATATATATATATATATATATATATATATATATATATATATAAACATATAAAGTCTGAAACAGACCTCGGATTTGGGTTCCGGGGGTCCTAAATAGCGCTCATTTGAAGAAATTTTTCCAAACTTCGAAAGTCGAGATCTCCTCATTAGTGAATTTTTTTTAAGAAAATTCACTAAAAATGCATCATACCGATAACTCAAAAAATAATGGTACCGATTAAACATTCTTTGTAATTATTTTTCCGTTTTCGTGAATTTTCGTACAAAAAATTCTGATCGCGAGATAAATGGAGCCCAAACAATGGCCCGTTATACTACAATGTCGCCTTCCCACGGTAAGAACCGCTGAGTCAGCCGCCGTCTTAACGGAGCCAAGAACTTTGCAGGTTCAAAGTGCAAGTAGAACGGAATATCACTGTGAGAATCTACATCAGCAGATTCCTTGTTATCCAGAGACAATAGTGCCACGCCTGGAGGGAAGACTATAAAGAGGCTGCTCACAGAGGTAGAACCGTTCATTCTTGTTCCGAGTTAGTCATTGACACACCGAGTGCATAGACATTAGATCACATGTAGGTTGATCGTCTTATTTTAGTATATTATCGTCGCCTTAGAAAGAAAAACTCGTATCTCAGAAAATGCAAATTTTACAGGAGGCGAAAAAAAGTGATTTTGGGAAATATTAAGTAAGATTTGAATAATTTGAAGTACACATGACTTAATATTATTCATTTTCTGATTATTCATGTGCTTAACAGAAGTTTGCCTTTTCTTGTCATATTGAAAATCGATTTACGTGGTTTTACAATTTGTGATTACAAGATATAAGTGCTTTTCATATTTAACGTTGATATACGTGGTTTAACTTCTAGTGGTCCGAAAGGACATACGAGGTTTTCATCTTTATAATGAAATTGATCAGAACTACATTGATTGATTTTATTAATTTAACTAATTAATTTTCAAGTTTCATTTCATCATGTAATATCTACCGAGGTTGACAAAATATTTGCAAGGCTCAAAAGTTGTTGCACAAGTGTTCAATGTGTTTCAATTAATACAAAACTTTGTTTATTTGATGTTTTTAAAAAAAAATCTGGTTTATCATGATGAATATCAAAATATAATGGCAGATTATTATTGTATAGTGTATGATTTCAATATAATTTCATAGTCATTTTAAATTTAATCAGTTCAAGCATAGGATAGGATACAATAAAAGCCAAGACTGAGATCAGAAAAAGTGTTTTATTAGAAAATAAAAAATTTCTTTGATTTACATTTTACCTTAAATCTTTACATTTACTGGAATGATGCAACAACAAGTTCCTTTGTCACATAATTTGTTTTCAGCGTTTGACATGTGAGGTAATGCATCATAGTAGCTGTGAACTTGTCGTGGAAGCACGGATTTCATTTCCTGTAGATGCTTAAATTTGACTGCTTGGAGTGGAATTTTGTTTTCATATAAGCATCCGACTGTAGTCTCACTTGATATATTTTTCAACCTTCTAGGGAGATTTGAAAAATCTTCGTTGAAGTCTAATTTTACCTGAATATTTCCATCAGGTGTATATTTTATACATTTGAGATTAGTTACAACTGGGTCACCTTTCTTTTGTCCAGGTCTGATGGATGTTACGAACTTCAAATCACTGAATTTCTTGAAAAAAGTATGTTCTAGATATTGCACTTTGAATGGTGCTGGATGAATTCTTGCTGTTCTGCAAGCTTCAATGTAGGCAACTGGAGAATAAATCTCACGATTTTTTATTTTTCTTTCAATGCAATTATGCATAGCGTCACACTCCATCTGGGTGTGTCCCTTTTCTAAAAATTTTTGAGTAATAACGATACCTAATTTCTTTGAAATCAGAAGAAGTGTGTTAGCCATGATAGTGTTCCGGTTTTGGTATGTACAACCGTCACTATATATAATAATATTGTTACCATTCTCCACCTCATTTATAATAAAGTTATACAGAATGCTTGCGAATTCATCAGCATTCAGTTCCCCCTCAGTTTCGTCCCACAAATAACAGTAGCCAGCCCCTGTTTTCAGATCATACAAAGTAAAGTTGTGCACTTTTAGTTTAGTGCGATAGTATAGCGCCGACGCTTTTAGGGATGGGCAAAGTAAAACGGCCTGTAAGTCCATTGTAAATACTGATGTATTATTGTCATCGCTAGTCTTATCGCTCTCTTTTTGCTTTCTTGCCTCATCTTTTCTTCTAATGTGCTCTTTAAATTCTTCTTCTGATACATTTCCGCTTTTATAAGCACAGCAAGTGTCGCACTGGTCTTTTTTGGGGCTAAACAATGCTAAGTTGAACTCATCAAAAACAGAGTAGAAAGTAAAAATGGATGTTACAGGGTTATCTTTGTTTAGAGATTTACAGAAATCTTTATATAGCCGGAACAGTTCTGCCTTTGATTGCCACCTAGGCTCAAGATAAAGTTTTGTTGAACTCTTCCGACAATAATGAGATTCAAGCTTAGGCAGGCTTTCAAAAAAATCTGATAAAAGTTTTCTAACTCTGTCGGTCTGAAGTCTCCTTGGTGAGACTTCTTTTCCATTGCTTTTTTTATGTGTTCTTGCGTTCTGTGCATTGTTTTCAGAATCATTTTGTTCTGGTAACTTTGATACCCAATCATGTACCGCCCACTCTCCAATGCTGAGTGTAGATAGGAACATCCTTTTGCATACTTTAACACGCTCGCCAGCTTCATCCGGTTTCAAATAGTAGACAAAAGAATAATGGCGCCGTGAAGCTCCTGCAGCTTCAACTGTTCGCTGTGCCACAGGTCTCTTGTCAACTAAGCCGTTTATGAAAACTTGTTTCTCACCATGGTTCAACCTATAAAATTGTTTGAAGATCTTCTCTCTCATACTGTCAACAATCTTTGCACAGCCAAAGCCTCTCAAGTTTTTTTCCACACATGAACAACGGCTCTTCATGATTTTTTTTGGCCTCTTCACATCGAAAACAGCTTTACCTGCTTCAGTTTTACGTCTACCAAAATACTCTAGTCCTTGAGACCTCTTTAGGTTATTATCATTTGCGATCCACGATTCTTTGTTGCCTTTTCCTCTTTTAGCTCTTTTACGTTGGGAGGAAATTTCCTTGCTATAAGTATGGTCTTCAGGCACATCACTTTCATCTCCCGAGGGTATGTAATCCTCATCTTCATGATTAACTCTTTCGGGCACTCTGTCAATTTCTCCTACGTTCGCAATATTAGTTTCCATTAGTGTCACACTGTTTTCAACATCAACTACAGGCAGAGTATCTAGGTCTAAGTAGTTTGCAACTAAGTTTGAGTTCGAAGTTGACAATAAACTATTTTCTTTGAAATTGCTTTCAGCTTTCGGCTGTTCTGGGATTTCATCGAATATAATACAGTTGGTTAGGTCTGTTAAAATGCCGGGGTTACCATCATTCGGTTCCAAGACAAAGCTGTTGTCATCTTCATTTGGAACTAAAATGTAATTAGATATGGTTGGAACTATGTTGTCATCTGTATGTTTAGGAAGAGTGGAATCCTCAGTGGAAGTAACATCTTCAATGTAGGTAGCTTGATTTGTATCTGATATATCAATGAATTTTTCGCCATCTGTAATGAATGAATTCAGTAAAAACAGAACGTTTTGTTACCAATAATATAAATTACTATCAAGTACTAGTATAGTATTACATAGAAAACATGTGCCCCTACATTAAACATTATGTTCCATGATAATTCATCACTTACCTTTTTTTCTCACATCTCTGTTAGAACGTGATGCTTGGTTCAAAGCCAACTCTAATATCAATTTAGTTCGACTGAATTGACTCATAATTTCGCTCTCTGAAAAGATATCAATCATACATAATAGGTTTTGAACTGTTATACATGCCTCGAGATCGCTTATTAGGTTTTATTTTATCAACAACTAAAATATTTCGTTTGCTATTATATTGGCGTTTGCAAAGAAAACCTCGTAATTCAAGGCTGAAGGCTATTGGTGCATATAGATACCCCAATATCAACACACGCATGATAAGTATGAATACCACGTATATTTGAATTAAGAGGTTTTCATTCTTAGTCAGTCGGACCTAACCTCAAATACAAGGTTTTCACATTCAGTCTTAATGTTTTGGTGGTACAATTACAAGGAATGGTAACTAATATCACAACTGAAAGACAAACCAATATAAATATACTTACTTAGTAATATTACTTGTATGCTTTAGCTGCAAAAAACACCTCAAAAATCACTGAAACACCTGCAGAAAAGTTCACAAGTTATACGTGGTTTTCTCACTTGACTCAGTTGCCTAGCGATATACGTGGTTTCTATTTTCGTCTCTAGAGGGCAGCACGCAAGTCATTATTTTATAACGGCTTGCGAATAGATGAGATACAAGGTTTTCTATACAATAATGCAATAAAATAATTTTAGATTTTTTTTGAGATACGAGGTTTTCATTCTAAGCCGACGTTATATTATTCATTTTTCTTGTAACTAAGTAATTAAGTATTGATTGTTCAAAGTATTAAATAAATTGTTTTAAAAATTCAAACGTCAACCGTAAAGTTAAGTCGCGACAGTTGAATATTGAAAAAATGCATCCTACCGATAACTCAAAAAATAATGGTACCGATTAAACATTCTTTGTAATTATTTTTCCGTTTTAGTGAATTTTCGTACAAAAAATTCTGATCGCGACAGTTGAATATTGAAAAAATGCATCATACCGATAACTCAAAAAATAATGGGCCGATTTTGATGACATTTGTAAGTGGCTGCGATAAGTTTGTTAGCCAGGAAACTTGGAGCAGTTTACCCAGCGAAATTTTGAATTTCCTTTCGGAATTTCTTTATGTCCAATAACAAGTGAGTGAAGATTGAAACCTGTCATAAGCATTGATCAGTACAATTTGGAGAACCCAATTTATCACAATACAGTTTGTGTACCTGACGATCGTTTCGCTAGCGTCATCAGTGCCGTGATGAATAAACTGGGTTCTCGAATAACAAAGCTATGGTAACCAAATTTGGTACCTAGGTTTACGTTATAAAAAGTGAACTATATACCAAAATTCAGATCTATATGTTGCAAGAGAAAACAGTTATAAGCATTTCATTAAAAAAAAATCGGGACGCAGCAAGTTCGTTATGGTAGTGAATTTTCATAAAAATGTTTTTAATAGCAAATATGTTTTTTTTAAGAAAGCAGCCATCAAATTTGGTTACCAGTATAATCTATATAGTAGAAACAATGTGCCATGTTTCATCAAAATAACTTTATTGTTTGAAAATGTACAAAAATTTCCGAAAGTAAACTTAAATTGTTCCCGAAAAAACTGGTTTTCTGGTCAACCTTATAGGTTAATAGCAAATTGATTCACAATTTGAAGCATTTAATGAAAATTCGCTACCATAACGCACTTGCTGCGTCCCGAATTTCTTTTCTTACAAAGATGTATTATATTTCGATGGAAAATACAAAAATGCAATAACATAGGGCGTGTTCGATTAAAAAAAATTCACTGAAAAAAAAAAAATTTGAATCACCAACGACTTATGGGCCACCCTGTAATTGTGGAAATATTTTTTAAGATGTAGCTTAAGACACCCTACAATTAATGTATACAACTTTTTTTCGTAACTTGAATAATAACGGAAATATTGCGCTTTAATGATTTTTTTAGATAATTCGACAAAAATAATATACCATTAAATGATAAACTCTATACCCAACACTACTGCTAAAGTATCAGAGAAAGGGTCTATTTGAAATGAATTTTCTGGGAAAATTTTAGTAAAATGAAGGACAATGACGATTGAAACTAAGAGCTCAGGCTTCATAAAACATTATTCTTGAGACATTTTCCTTCCATAGATCATATTAATTTCAGGTTCATTGCCTAAATATTAACAATTTTGACGTTTAAAATCGCGACTTTGACGTTTTGAGGAAAACCCAAATTTATTTTTCTTTAAATGCCTGTACCTTTTTTGTCCTTTAACCGATAGCGCTAAATTTTGGTAGGTAGCTTACATATAACGATATAAACCCGTGTACCAAATTTCGTTGCCCTTACTTTGTTAATTCCGGAGATATAAATTTTTTTCGATTTTTTTCGAAAAAGAAACACAAAATTTTCCGGGAAAACCTCGGCGGATTTTCCTGGATAACGAACTTATCCAAGCAACTCGCAAAAGGAAGGTACTCACCAAATTTTATCAAAATCGGTCCATTATTTTTTT
Source organism: Tillus elongatus (assembly GCA_964006375.1). Lineage (NCBI taxonomy): Eukaryota > Metazoa > Arthropoda > Insecta > Coleoptera > Cleridae > Tillus > Tillus elongatus. Next base: position 10,491,943 of record OZ023266.1, on the reverse strand, counting down.
AGTTATAGGTGTGACACATAAATATATAAACATACATACATACATATATATATATATATATATTATATATATATATATATATATATATATATATATATATATATATATATATATATATATATATATATATATATATATATATATATATATATATATATATATATATATATATATATAAACATATAAAGTCTGAAACCGACCTCTGATTTGGGTTCCAGGGGTCCTAAATAGCGCTCATTTGAAGAAATTTTTTCAAAATTCAAAAGTCGAGATCTCCTCATTAGTGAATTTTTTTTTAAGAAAATTCACTAAAAACATACAGGCGAATTGAGAACCTCGTCCTTGTTTGAAGTCGGTTAAAAAAAAGCAAATAAAAGGTATTTGGGCTTGTCCGGGATTTGAACCTGGGAGCTCCCGCACTCTAAGCGGAAAGCATACCTCTAGACCAACGAGTCAGTTGTTGGAGCTTTGTTTTAATGTCGTATTCCAGCGGGCGTTGTAATTATTTTAGTCATAATTAATGTTTAATCATTTATTTATATAAAAAAACTCGTTTTTTGGTCAACCTTATAGGTTAATAGCAAATTGAGCTATTTAAATATTAAGCATTTGATCAAAATTCGCTACCATAACGCACTTACTGCGTCCAGAATTTTTGTTCTTACAAACATGCATTATATTTCGATGGAAAATGCAAAAATGCAATAACATAATAACAGATATATTGAGCTGTATTGATTTTTTTTACGAAAATTCTACAAAAATTATATACTATTAACGATAAACTCTATAGCTAAGGCTACTGCCAAGCATCAGAGAAAGAGTCTATTTGAAATGAATTTTCTGGAAACATTTTATTAAAATGAAGGACAATGACGGTTGACACTAAGACTTCAGGGTTTGTAAAACATTCTTCTTGAGACATTTTATTTCCATAGCCCTTATTAGATTCAAGTTTTTTTCCTAAATGTTGCCAATTTTGACGTTTAAATCGAAACTTTGACGTTTTGTGAAAAACCTCAATTTATTTTTGTTTAAATGCCTATAACTTTTTTGTTCTTTGACCTACAGAGCTAAATTTTGGTATGTAACTTGCCTATAATGATAAACCCGCGTATAAAATTTGGTTGCCCTTACTTTGTTAATTTTGGAGATATAAATTTTTTTCGAAAGAAAACACAAAATTTTTCGGGAAAACCTCGTCGGATTTTCCTGGCTAACGAACTTATCCAAGCCACTTGCAAAAGGAAGGTACTCACCAATTTTGACGTTTAAAATCGCGATTTTGACGTTTTGAGGAGAACCCAAATTTATTTTTTTTTGAATGTCTGTAACTTTTTTGTCCTTTAACCTACGGAGCTAAATTTTGGTAGGTAACTTGCCTCTAGTTATATAAACCCGCGTATGAAATTTGGTTGCCCTTACTTTGTTAATTTTAGAGATATAAATTTTTTTCGATTTTTTTCAAAAGAAAACACAAAATTTTCCGGGAAAACCTCGGCGGATTTTCCTGGCTAACGAACTTATCCAAGCCACTTGCGAAAGGAAGGTATGTGCCAAATTTTATCAAAATCGGTCCATTATTTTTTAAGTTATAGGTGTGACACATAAATATATATATATATATATATATATATATATATATATATATATATATATATATATATATATATATATATATATATATATATATATATATATATATAAACATATAAAGTCTGAAACTGACCTCGGATTTGGGTTCCGGGGGTCCTAAATAGCGCTCATTTGAAGATATTTTTTCAAAATTCGAAAGTCTGGATCTCCTCATTAGTGAATTTTTTTTAAGAAAATTCACTAAAAATCGGGACGCAGCAAGTTCGTTATGGTAGTGAATTTTCATTAAAATGTTTTTAATAGCAAATATGTTTTTTTAAGAAAGCAGCCATCAAATTTGGTTACCAGTATAATCTATATAGTAGAAACAATGTGCCATGTTTCATCAAAATAACTTGTTTGAAAATGTACAAAAGTTTCCGAAATAAACTTAAATTGTTCCCGAAAAAACTGATTTTCTGGTCAACCTTATAGGTTAATAGCAAATTGAGCTATTCAAATTTGAAGCATTTAATGAAAATTCGCTACCATAACGCACTTGCTGCGTCTCGAATTTCTTTTCTTACAAATATGTATTATATTTCGATGGAAAATGCAAAAATGCAATAACATAGGGCCTGTTCGATTAAAAATAAAGAAAATTTGAATCACCAACGACTTATGGGCCACCTGTAATTGTGGAAATATTTTTTAAGATGTAGGTCAAGACACCCTATAATTCATGTATACAATTTTTTTTCGTAACGTGCATATTAACGGATATATTGAGCTTTAATGATTTTTTAAGAAAATTCGACAAAAATAATATACCATTAAATGATAAACTCTATACCCAACACTACTGCCAGTGTATCAGAGAAAGGGTCTATTTGAAATGAATTTTCTGGGAATATTTTAGTAAAATGAAGGACAATGATGATTGAAACTAAGAGTTCAGGCTTTGTAAAACATTCTTCTTAAGACATTTTCTTTCCATGGCTCATATTAGTTTCAGGTTCATTGCCTAAATATTACCAATTTTGTCGTTTTAAATCGCGACTTTGACGTTTTGAGGAAAATCCAAATTTATTTTTCTTTAAATGCCTGTAACTTTTTTCTACTTTAACCTACAGTGCTAAATTTTGGTAGGTAGCTTACCTATAATGAGATAAACCCGAGTACCAATTTTGGTTGCCCTTACTTTGTTAATTCCGTATATATAATTTTTTTTTGAATGAAAACTCAAAATTTTCCCGGAAAACCTCGTCCGATTTTCCTGACTACCGAACTTATTCAAGCCATTTACACAAGGAAGGTACATGCCAAATTTTATCAAAATCGGCCTATTATTTTTTGAGTTATCAGTGTGATACAGAATCTCCCCATTAGTGAATTTTTTCTACGAAAATTAACTAAAATGTTTGGTGCTAGACCATTTCTATAAAACTTGATTACCATAACGTACTTGCTGCATCCAGACTTTTCATATCAGCGCAAAAATTAATATGGAAATTAAACTATACTGAAATGCGATAGAATTCGAAGAATTTATTAAAAGATAAATATGTAAATTATTTAATATTGTGTTGCAGCAGCACGATTTAAGAGTGGTTTGCAAGAAGATAATTAAAATCATGTTTTCAGTGTTTTACCCTCCACAAAGCAGGAAATTCAATTACAAAACAATAAAAAACCCATTTTGATACATATTTTTAAAAAGAAACTTCCCGATTATAACTCACTTAGAAAACCAGGTGATTTTTATCATTGCCATACATTTTCTAGGAACATATAGAGTAGAAATATGCAACGCAGAATGTCAATACTACTATAAAATTTGGGAAACACCGTCGACTCATGAGCTCAGGTGCATTGGTAAACTTTCTCTTGGAGTCGCGTATACGAGGTCCATACTTATAATAGTAAGATAAGATAAAATTCAAACCCTAAAGAATAAGACTCACTACAAATTTAAAGCATACTTTTTAGGTGCTTTCTCTGCTAAAATATTTTTCAAAAATTTGGAAAAAGAAATCAAATAACTGCCTATACTATACTACTGTCCAGAGTTATGGCTACCCAGTGATGCAAACATTCTTCGATCTCCAAGAAAAGACATTATATACAAGTCTAGTATATTTCCTATCAACCCAATGGCATACAACTTACCAGAGGTCAAGACAATCAAATGCTCTACTGAAATCAACAGAAAAAAGTCTGGACGCAGCAAGTGCGTTATGGAAGTGAATTTTCATTAAAGGCTTCAAATATGTATAACTCAATTCTCTATAAACCTAGAAAGTTGTGTAGTAACGTATTTACGAGGGCAACATACCAACCAAAGTTCATCAAAATAACTTGGTTATTTTTTTGAAATACAATTTTTTTCGGAAAAATATTTTTTTAAATTTGTGCAGTCTCACCATCATTACCTCTCTATTAGCGAACTTTAAAATAAAAGACGCTTAATTTTTAAAAATAAAAATTCGCTAATATGAACAAAACAAAAATGTCACTACCCAAAAAAAAAAAAGATCGAGACGCAGCAAGTACGTTATGGTAGTGAATTTTTATTAAATGCTTCAAATTTAAATAACTAAATTTTCTATAAACTTAGAAAGTTGAATTTTGCTATGTAGTAAGGTCTTTCCTAAGGCAACGTACTCACCAAATTTCATTTAAATAACTTTGCAATTTTCGGAGAAATTTTTTTTTTCAAAATAAAACTTAAAATTTGAATAACCCAATTTTTTATAAACCTAGAAAGCTGAATTTTGGTTCGTAGGAAGGTATTTTGCAAGACAACATATGTGTCAAATTTCATTAAAATAGCTTTGTAGTTTTAGGAAAAAAATTTTTTTTTCGAAAGAAAACTCAAAATATTCCCGAAAAACCTTGTCGGATATTCCTGGCTAACAAACTCATCCAAGGCATTAATAAAAGAAAGGTACCTGCCGAGTTTAATCGAAATCGGTTAATTATTTTTTGAATTATCGGTTGGATATATATATATATATATATATATATATATATATATATATATATATATAAACATATAAAAATTGAAACTGACCCCGGTTATGGGTTCTAGCGGTCCTAGTTCGTGCTGATTTGAAACATTTTTTGCAAAGTCTCACCATCGATACCTCTCTATGAGTTAATTAAAAAAAAAAAAAATCACTAAAAAGACAACAGCACACGGTGGTACCAGGCGGTCACCCATTCAGATACTGACCACTCTCGAGATTGTTTAACTTCGCTGATTGGGCGAGAATCGGTTTTTTCAACGTGCTTTAGCTGTTCGCTTGAAATGATTATTTATCCAAGGTTTATATATTCTTTATTAATTTTTAAGTTCCAATTTTAAATCAAGAATTAAATTATTTTCAAATATTTGCAATATTTACACAATTTTTAAGAGTCCTGATTGCATACGTACTGTCCCTGTATAAAATAATTCAACATAACTTATTTTAAAGGTTAGAGTCTTGGACAACTAATTCATTTCGCAATATGATCAAACAAAGCAATGATCTAATTCACAAGCTTTTCATATAAACTAATAATTTTTAATCAAAAAACAACCCCATAACTCCTAAAATAAAAATAAATTGATATGACATATGTCGATACATAAACCGCGCCATTTGCAATAAAAATACAAATAACAGAAGAAACCAATATCAATTTAAGTTCTGACCACGTGATCAAGAATTATGTTGTTGGTCATTTCAGAATGCCAAATCTATAGATAAATCTCCCTAGACTGAATTCTAAAAAAATGATATAATTGTAAAAGTTTTATTCAACTTATAAGGTTTTTATAAAGTTATTATTTGGATCACAACTTAAAATCAGGCCTAAACTCTTTAACTGCCGATTTTACCATATGACTTTTTGAATAACAAATTAATACTAGAAATAAATATTGCCGTTAATTTTCCTAACGAGGGAAACTTCCCAACTTTGTGTAATAAAATTTTGAAACTGACAACTTTGGCTGTTTCAGTTTATTAGGAAGATTTTGTAGCTTCCCAACATTCAAAGAAAACAAACTAAGACATCCGTTATGCCAACCTTTCCCATACACATTACACAACGCCTTAATAAACTTTTAGGAGCACGTCGTAGTTTTTAAATTTCTATAATTCAGGATAACTTAAATTTGTGTTGAGAGAAACGCCTCAGAATTAAAACATGAGAAGAGCTTTGAATGCTCTATATATGTGAAAAATTCCATTCCACTCACTTTAATAATTTAAAAAATATAGCGTTTTCAAAAAGTTTTCCCCGATTTTCCACCGGAAAAACTTGAGCATAAATGCTGATTAACGAACTCGACCTCGGCTTTCACCCAAACCAGACTTTTGGCAAGTTTGAATAAAATAAGTTTAGTATTTTTTGAGTTATCGCTCGGGTACATACATACATACATATATATATATATATATATATATATATATATATATATATATATATATATATATATATATATATACATATATATATATATATATATATATATATGTATATATATATATATATATATATATATATATATATATATATATATATATATAGATATATATATATATAAACATATAAAAATTTTAACGGACCTTGGTTTTGGGTTCTAGAGGCTCAAATTCGCGCTTATCTGAAGAAATGTTTTCAAAAGCTTTTCATCGTGACCTCTCAGCGAATTTTTCGCTAAAAGCCGCCACATACTTACCAGAATCGACGTTGCTAAAAACAAATTCAGTGTCGCTAGCTGAAATACTCTCTGTTGACCTTACCGAATTAAAGCTATGCTGACATTTGAACAGTAGATTATTATTATTGCTCAGTAAAGACATAATTCTATAGTAGATTATACACATGATAATTTTTGAGACCAGCCTAGCGCCTAGGTATTGTAAGTGGTCTGTAATTCAGTAGGCTCAGTGGGTCCGTTACCTTTACACTTTACACAATAGTATATTCAGTGGAGTTAAGAAAGATTTCCTAATTAATTCCGCAATTACTTGTGGTGTTCCGCAGGGCACAATGCATCCTCGCTATTGTTTTTGATATATGTTAACGAGATTTTTAATACTGACACTTAGGAAATAATTACTGCATACGCTGATGACACCACAATATTTTATACAGCAGAATCATGGGCTGAGTTAAAGACGTTGGTGAAACAGGATTTTTCTAGGATCTGGGATTTCTTCGATCGGAAGGTTCTTAAGGTCAATGTTTCTAAAACCTACCATTTGCCGTTTGCGAGTTATCAGAAGAATATGCCTGGTTTTTATTCGCCTGAGTTAGCTTCGTTGCTTTTTCTAAAGAGAGGCACACATATCTGTGGGGTATCATTGACTAACTTATGAGGTGGAACTATATATCGAGTATTTAGTTAAAAAGTTGCAAGGGCTCCTCCACAAAATTAAGACTTTTCAACGGTGTTGTGGACTAAAATAGCCTACAATTATATATTGTGCCCTTGTTCATGCCCACGTTTTATACGAGGGGGTAGAGGCTTGAGTTGTCACTTGAGAAATCTGAAAACATTAACCAAATGGATTCTGAAAATTATACTTAATTAAGATTTTACTTACCCCATTGACCAGGTGTACCTGGAATCAGGTTTTCTGGGCCTGTGAAAATTTTATGTTAGAAACTTGCTGTTGTAGCAGTATAAACACAGGGATGAACTTGAAAGGATGGGCCGCCCTTATGACACCAGAAATATCATGGTGTATAGTGTTCCTTCGGTACATTAAACTGTGGGTAAGAGATGTGCTGCCGCCATTTGCCCGAGGATTTTTAATATAAGCTTAATATGGCTAATTCCTGAGATATGTGTGTTTTTGTGATGATTGAGTACTGCGTGAATTTTTTTGGTATGTATACCCAATTTGGTTTTATTTATGTAATTTTTTAATTACCGGTTTTTATTTGTAATTGTTTAGTAAGATTTGTATTTTCGTGTGTTACTTTTGAACAAGACTGATCAGTTATATAGCCTGCATACAAGGTTCAGGATCGCCCTCGTGGCGCAGGTTGCTAGGTGCCAGCCTGCTAAGCGAAAGGTCCCGGGTTCGATTCCTGGGCGAGCCAAGTTGATTTTGTCTGGGAAAAATTGTAAAAATATTGAATGATGGGAAATGAATGTGCTAATGGCCTGAGATGCCGCAGCCAATAATATTAAATTAAAAAAAAAGGTTCAGGATTACATAGCCTTTATTCTCTTTTTTTTTCTGAGTCAAATTGTAATATGTTTAAAGTCTTTTTAAACGCTATATTAATATTATTATTATTTTCTTTAGCCTAACGGATTTTCACACTCCCTCAAAAGAGAATATTCACTCATCGCAGGTATCTCATATACCAAAGGGACTGAACTCACATGGAGCCCTTTCTAAATTATTGGGTCCTGAACGACAACGCGACGCATCCTCATTTCCCAAGAATCTCCGCACGGTGTCGGCAGTTGCAAGTATTACCGCCTTCTACATAACCTTATAAAAATACTCTCCAACTAGTGATGGGAAAAACTGTTATATTGCTGTAACAGGTCGCAACTGTTACTGTTATTTAGAAATAACAGTGAAATATAACAGGTTGAAAATAACAGTATGAATTATGAACTATTCAGAATTCCACGTAGACGTAGTAACAATAGCTGAACCCGTCCGGTGGTGTAGTTGGGTAATGTTTAAAATAAAAAATATTCTTGTATTATGTTTAAAACAATTAATTAATTTTTTATTAAAAAAATGATGGAGTTTTTTTTTTTTGGGTATTCATCACTAATAATAATTTGGTAAAAAATTCAACAATGCAGAATTTCTTTCGAATTTTCTTTACTAATTAAGTATTAGTTAATCACTGAGCTTGAAAACCTCTATAGCCATCTTTTCCTTGAAAATGAGACTTATGAAATACATGAATTATTGTAAGCAATAAATAAAATAAATAATTTAAAAAAAATTAAAACTAATTTTTTTCTCTACCTATAGGGCGAAGTGTGTCTGGTTTCAACTATACCGGGTACAGGGAATATTTTTATAATTTCATTAAAATTGGTACTGTTTCTGAGATTTTTTAAGTTTCAGCGATTTTTTATTTTGCAGTAGTAATAAAAAAAGATGTTTAAAATCGGACCCATTTCTTAGATTTCCAAAGTGAAAAGTAAAAAGGAATATTGATTTATTAGTTACATAAGGCAAAGAAGAATGAGCAAAGAAACTACCTAATATAATATAATACCTAAGGACTCATGTTAAAGCATAACTGTACATTTGTATACATATCAGTAACGTAACAGACTTTCGTCGACCTAAGTCAGTCCAATAATGTTCATCAACAAAAACTCAGAACTTTGAAAGTGTTTTGTTAGAAAAGTATTTTTTTTAGTGTAAGACAATTTTTCTCAAAGAAAAAAAGAAACATCGTTGATTTTATTTACATTTTTCATATTTTGTGTTTGTTTATAAATTGTAAATATATGTGTGTGTTTTGTGTGAATCAACAACCTGTCAAAATTTAACAGTTTCATTGTACCGACGACCCTACGTTCCCAAAGCTGTGAGCACACTAGTATAAAGTAGTATATTATGAAGTAAAGTCCGCTCTATACTCTATACCCCATTCCCAGTCTCATGTCCATTCATCCTGTTATAACAGTTGCGGATGAAAACAGTATTATGTTATGAAGTAAAGTCCGCTCTATACCCCATTCCCAGTCTCATGCCCATTCATCCTGTTATAACAGTTGCGGATGAAAACAGAAGTTGCTTCATCGTAGCAGTGCAACAGAAACAGATACGACAACAGAAACAGATACGACTCCGAGTTCTAGTGTAAAGCGCAACAGCATCCCCTCCACTGTACCTGTTATTTGTATATATCCATAACAGGTTGTTACTGTTGCGGCTCGACAACAGTTAAAATATAACAGACTGTTAAATAACAACCCATCACTACCTCCAACACCCAGTCTCTTAATGTTTTCTCGAACGTTCTTATGAACCACACCAGTTGACGACATGACCATTGGAATCACTCGGACACTATCTGCCCTCCACTGTCTCTTTACTTGTATCTCGGGGTCTCTGTATTTAATGATCTTTTCGTTGCTCTTTATCTCCAGATTATTAGTATTCGGACTGGCCACATCAGTCAGCATCACTTGGTTGCATGACTTATCCAATATTATTATATCTGGCCTGTTGTAAGCAACTCGTTAGTCTGTGAGCAGGGTCCGATCTCAGTACAACCTGTACCCCGAGTTCTCCAGAAAAGGGTCAGGAGTGTATCTATAGTAGGACATCTTACCAAGGTTTAAAAGTCCCAGTTTCAGAGCCAGTTCTTGATTAAGCATTTTCGCAACTGCGTCGTGCCTCTCTTTATTAGCGAATTTTTTTTTAATTCGCCTATGGGGAGATCTGTATATATATATATATATATATATATATATATATATATATATATATATATATATATATATATATATATATATCCGACCGATAACTCAAAAAATAATGGACCGATCTTGATAAAATTTGCAGAGTACCTTCCTTTTGTAAGTGGCTTGGATAAGTTCGTTAGCCAGGAAAATCGGACCAGATTTTCCCGGAAAATTTTGTATTTTCTTTATAAAAAAATTCATATCTCCAGAAGTAACAAAGTAAGGGCAACCAAATTTGGTACACGTGTTTATATTATAAAGAGTGAACTCTGTACCAAAATTTAGGTCCCTAGCTAAAGAAGTTATGGGCAGTTAAAGCAACAAATTTTGGAGTTTTCCTCAAAACGTCAAACTCGCAATTTTAAACGTCAAAATTGGCAATGTTTAGGCAAAGAATGTGAAACAAATACCGTTTGTGAAAAGAAAATGTTGCAAGAAGAGTGTTCTGCAAACCCTTAAGTTTCAGATTCAACCGTCATTGCCCTTCATTTTACTAAAATATTTACAGAATATCCATTTCAAATAGACCCTTTCTCTGATGTTTTCGCTGTCAGTTTAGTTAAGTTTGGTGGCTTTTTGGAGAGTTATTTTTGCATTTTTTATCGAAATATGCGTTTAAAGGAAAAAATCTGGACGCAGTAAGTGCTTTTTGGTAGCGAATTTTCGGTAAATTTGCAGATTAGCTCCCGAACGCTTTTCAAAAAACTGTTTTCAGAAACTAGCCCCCATCCCCCCTGGATCCACAAACCCCAAGAAAAATTTCTTGTTCACACCCCCAAGGAAGTTACGCGACCAGGAGTGAGTAGGGGTGCATAATTTTTTTTTTAGCTAAATTTCATAGAACAAATTCGTTAATGCATTTTTGCATTTTTTGTTTAAATATGATGCGTTAGTAAGAAAAAAATCTGGACGCAGCAAGTGCGTTTTGGTAGCGAATTTTCGGTAAATTTGCAGTTTAGCTCCTGAACGCTTAAAAATAACTATTTTCAGAAACTTGCCCCCATCCCCCCTGGATCCACAAACCTCAAGAAAAATTTCTTGTTCACACCCCCCAAGGAAGTTACGGGACCAGGAGTGAGTAGGGGGTGCATAATTTTTTTTAGCTAAATTTCATAGAACAAATTCGTTAATGCATTTTTGCATTTTTTGGTTAATATGATGCGTTTGTAAGAAAAAAATCTGGACGCAGTAAGTGCGTTTTGGTAGCCAATTTTCGGTAAATTTGCAGTTTAGCACCCGAACGCTTTTCAGAAAACTGTTTTCAGAAACCTGCCTAGGCCCCCACCCCCCTGGATCCACAAACTCCAAGGAAAATTTCTTGTTCACACTTCCCAAGGAAGTTACGGGATCAGGAGTGAGTAGGGATGTATAATTTTTTTTTGGCTAATTTTCGTAGATCATTTCCATTTTTTATCGAAATATGATGCGTTTGTCAGAAAAAAAATCTGGACGCAGTAAGTGCGTTTTGGTACCGAATTTTCGGTAATTTTGCAGTTTAGCTTCCGGACGTTTTTCAAAAAACTTTTTTCAGAAACCTGCCCCCCTCCCCATCCCCACATGGATCTACAAACCCCAAGAAAATTTCTTGTTCTTACCCCCCAAGGAAGATACGGGACCAGGGGTGCTGAGCGGGGTAGGTAGTAAAAAGGAAAATGAGCAGAAAATTCGAATAAAGTGAGCTTGAAAGCTGTATTTTTCACATCTTGAAGCCATATCCCCCTTAAACCCTGCCTACCCCGCACACCACCCCTATTCACTCCCAGTCCCATAACTTCCTTGGGGGTGTGAACAAGAAAATTTTCTTGTGGTTTGTGCATCCAGGTGGGGTCGTAGTAATGTTTCTGAAAACAATTTGTTGAAAAGCGTTCGGGTGCTAATCTGCAAATTTACCGAATTTTCATTAAATCCTTCAAATTTCAATAACTCAATTTGCTATTAACGTAAGCTTTGTTGGATAGAAAACCAACATTTAAGTTTATTTTCGAATTTTTTATGTATATTTTCAAACCATAAGTAATTTTGATAAAATATAGTACATTGTTTCTACTACATAGGCTATACCGGTAATCAGATTGATGCCTGCTCGCATTTGCTATTAAAAACATTTTTATGGAAATTCACTTCCATAACACATTTGCTGCATCTAAACTTTTGAAAAATGTATTTTCAAACAATAAATTTATTTTAATGAAATATGGTACATTGTTTCTACTATATAGGCAACCAAGTTTGATGCCTGCTTTCATCAAAGAAAGACATTTGTTATTAAAAATATTTTAAAGAAAATTGGCTACCATAACGCACTTGCTGCGTCCAGAGATTTTTATAATTTGTTGCGGCAAACGCTTTAAATTGTTACCTCATTTCATTCGTTTAAAATATTCAAAAATGAGTTTGAGGTTGCCTTGTTTGTCAGTCTCACATAGCTACAATATTTTATCATTTAAAAAAGTATCGATACAGCATCAGTAAATAAGCGATAATAAGGGTCTGGGTGCAGCAAGTACGTTGTGGTAGAGAATTTTCGTAAAAAGATATCAATCCTGATTACTCAATTTTCCATTAAGCTATAATCTTCAATCTTGAGCCATAGTAAAAACTATGTAAAATACCTTTTTGGTTGGTTTGTTTGAAAAAATTAGTTCGATTAGGTTGACTAAAGCAAAACCATACAAGCAATTAATAAGGAAAAATACCTGTCATACTGATAATTTGGCAGGTACATTCCCTTTGTAAATAATTAATTTTTTTCTGGAAAACTTTTGTAACTTTAATGAAATCTGTAACACACGTTTTTTAAAGAGACTTGCAATATTTACATATATGTACCAAATTTTAATTTTCTAGCTGCATAGAAAATAGAAATTTCGTCAAGTAATTGCTAACTGGGGCCGATAAAACCAATCTCCAAGGTCCATTTAAATTTAAAGAATTAGTTTTAATAATATATCTTACTAATAGTGTACAATTCTTATGAAAATACACTACTGTAATGCACTTATTGCGTCCCGAACTTTTATCATACGGCAACGTTGAATACAATCACGATTTACTTTATTGTTTTAACAAGAATTTGAGGTAAATAACTTTGATTATTGTTTACTTTGCAGTTTCAGTTATGTCACATCTTACTTCATTGTATACTACTACTATGCGACCTTATTTGGTATTTGTCTGACGAAATATGGAAATATATATATGGTTGGTAAAACCATTACTTACTACGCCATTAAACTGTTTCTTCGCGATATTGAAGACAATGGCAAATGGAAAGTACAGGATGACCGTACCTACCATTTCTTTACAGAATAAGTAGAACACACCAGCAGAAGTACGTGTCACATCATGGGTACGATCTATTTTCTATGGTCATGTCTATTTTATCATCTTTTTTATGTGAATCAATAAAGCATTTAAAGCTTAACGAAAATGTACACTGACATAATTCATTATTTTCCAGAGTCATAAAAAATGTATTGTATTATTTGTTATTGTACATACGGGGTCCAGTCTGGTAATTTCGAGACAGAAAAAGCGTCGTAGCATGTGGCTGGCCAGGCGGGCGGCTGTCAGCGGCGCAATTTGCAACCCACAGCATGTGGGTTGCAAAAAACACTTGCACTTGATTACAACAGCCGTCCCCACAGATGACGAACGGCGTCTCTAACTTAAGACAAAACATTTGTACGTTCAAACCGAAAGGTGGGTAACCGGGCCGCGGGATCTTAGGACCCCGCGGTCCTCTATGTAAATAAAAGATGAAATCAGCTTATTTTCCGTGACCAAGAAATATAGAGGAACTCTGTCATCCATGTTGAAACGACTGGTGAAAAACTGTCTGCTGATTTACTACGACCAAAGCTTGTTCCAGGTGAGTCCGATGTTCACAATCAGAATTGGTACATAAGATGATGAACTGCATTAAAAATTGATATTTTGCATATCGTCTGTGTGTAAGAAGATAGTGACGTTCATTATTGTATTTATTTCAGGCGCTATTCCATCTCAGATGCCAGGATGTCCAACTTACCTGTCAAAACCAACAACTAGTGAAAATCCAGAAGAACGTAGAAGGCGCCTGGAATCAGAATCCCTTAGTGCGGCAATTTTAGAAAGTGTTTAAACGTTGGAAAAGTATAAAAATGAACGAGGGTTTAGTAATTTCAGTAAGCTTACATTGATTTGTATTCACACCTTAATTTTGGAACATAGGTATGTGCTTACAAAATTCATTGCAGCAGAATGAGTTTTTTTAGTAATAAGTTATGTTTTTCTCAATCTCTATGTACATATTAATATAAAATGTATTCTATTATTACATTATCTTAGTAGGTATCTAATTTGATTGCAATAAACTCAAATAATTCTATCATTTCAATCAGATGGGTTTTATTTGTGTTGAAAGGTGTTTTGAGAATTATGAATATTTAATTTGTCCAAAAACTTATTGAGAAATCATTGCAAATCATTCAATATTGCAGAAGTCATTCAATTCACTTGCATCATCTAAATTGAAGAGTTTCCAAATTTGGCTTTAAATATTGGTAGTAAAATAATAAGTAATAACAACTGTTAATTCTAAATAATCTGATTTCTTGTATTAATTTCCTCTTGTACAATGATTTCAAATTTACATTTCTTGTGGATTTACGTTTTTAAGTACTTTTCTGCATTGCTTAGTGATTAGTGTCATTATCTGCTTTCCTCTATATTGATTTCGAAAGAGAGCTAAGAATCTAAGAACCATTATGTTTTTAGTTTAATTAAACCATTTCTAGTTCAAATGTCCAAATATGCAATGTCATTGTCATGTATGTCAGTTGTAGAATATCAACTTCTTATATCTACTATGGCGGCCATCTTGAATTCAGTTAGTAGGCCTTCTTGTTTAGGAGGTGTTGGTTTAAATTATCATAACTTGTCAAACAATATTATTTTTTGCTTCGGCTATTCGACATTATTTCTATTTCTATTGTATATATATATATATATATATATATATATATATATATATATATATATATATATATATATATATATATATATATATATATATAAAGTCGAATACAATCAGCTTTTAGAAGTATTAGCCCTATGTTGAACAGCGTCAAAGGAAATTTTGAACGACAACTTCAAATTTGCATTCAGGAAAACGGAAACGTTTTTGAACATGTTTATGACTTTTAATAAATTTGTGAACCTAATGTTTGATTTCTTAACGCTTTCATCTATTATCATAAAATAAGAGTTCTACTATGCACAAATAAATAGTTTCCTCCGCTGTACCTCCGTTTGTATTTAATTTAACCTGTTAAAAAAATTATCATAAAAAAGCTATAAAAATTTTGCATCCATCAAAATCAAAATATTACTAGTTAATTAGTTATCAGCTAGTTAGTGGGCGAGGCATATCCAAAGCCAACATGATTAATAAAAATAAGTGACGAAATAAGGGTATTTTCTGATGACACCTAGAATAACTTTAAAACGAGTCGATTTGAGTATAGGAAAAGCTTAATAAAATTAATAGAGGAGTAAATAAGCTACCCGATAGCGATATAAAATATAGGGTGTTCCATCTGAAAATTTGGAGAAAGTCTTCGATTTTCGTTTTGGGTCATACTGTTTATGATTTCCAATTTGATGAATACTTCTCGGTATAAAAATAAAGTAGACCACATGTCGAAAGTATATCGCCATAAAAATAATTGGATACGTTAGTTCTTGGGAGATACCAGGTGATCAATACATGTCGATTCAGATAAACAAATTGCCATATGTTTAAGACTACCCTGGCCTCAGTGAGGAGCTGTCTTCCGTCCCCAGACTGATGGGACACCCTGTATAAATTCTTTACCAGGACAATGGGACCAGTATTTATAAAACTTATAATATGTACTAAATTTATGGTCTCTAGATGAAAATAGAAAAGAGTTATAACCGTTTAATAAAAAAATCCGTGAATTAACTGTGAAATAGTTTTATGAAAATTCGCTACCTTTATTTATTTATATATATATATATATATATATATATATATATATATATATATATATATATATATATATATGTAGGTATGTATGTATGTATATATCACACCGATAACTAAAAAAATAATGGGCGGTTTTGATCAAATTTTGTTTGCAAGTGGCTTGGATAAGCTTGTTAGTTAGGAAAATGGGCCCAGGTTTTCCCGAAAAATTTGGTGGTTTCTTTCGGAAATTTTTATATCTCCGGAAATAACAAAGTAAGGGCAATCAAATTCGGTACGCGTGTTTGTATTATAAAAAGTGAACCATGTACCAAAATTTAGGTCTGTAAGTTAAAATATAACCCAGTGATAGGCATTTAAGGGACAAAATGAGGTTTTCCTCAAAATGTCAAAGTTGCGATTTGAAATGACAAAATTGGCAACATTTAGGCAAAGAACCTGAAACGAATACGGATTATGTAAATAAAATGTCGCAAGAAGAGTGTTCTGCAAACCCTTAAGTTACAGTTTCAACCGTCATTGTCCTTCATTTTACTAAAATATTTGCATAAAATTCATTTCAAATAGACCCTTTCTCTGATTATTTGGCTATCGGTTTAGTTAAGTTTGTAATTTAACGGTCTATGATTTTTACCTAATTTTCGTAGAAAAAGTTCGTCAATGAGGAGACCGCGACTTTTGAATTGTAAAAAGATTCCTTCAAATGAGCGCAAACTAGGCCCCCTAGAATGCATATCCGGGTTTACTTTCTATTTACATATATACAGGGTGACGCGTTACTACGGTAAACCTCAATATAATTGTTATTATGCAAGATATGAGAAAAATTGTATACGTTACTTATAGGGGGTCTTGAACTGCTCTTATAAAATTATTTTGACAATCACAGGACGGCCCATAAGTAGTTGGTGATACCTAAAATTTTTTGTTGAAGTTTCCTTGTTGCATTTTCCATTTTTCATCGAAATATGATGCACGTTTGTAAAAAAATCGAGACGCAGTAAGTGATGTTTTGGTAGCAAATTTTCATTAAATGCCTCAAAATTCAATAACCTAATTGGCTATCAACCTAAGGATCGTCGGCAAGGAAACGAGTTTTCTTGGAAACATTTTAAGTTTATTTACGGAAAATTTGTGTACATTTTCAAACAATAAGTTATTTTGATAAAATATGGTACATTGTTTATATTATATAGGTTATACCGGTAACCAAATTGACGCCTGCTTGCTTTAAAGAGGCATACTTGCTCTTAAAAACATTTTAATGAAAATTCACTTCCATAACGCACTTGCTGCGTCCAGACTTTTTATTATTATAGCACTGTGTAAAATTTAGGTATTTATGCAGTTAGAAATTTTCCGCTTTTATTGTTTATGTTACACTACTGTATTTCCCGATCGAATAGTTTGTTTGTTTGTGATCTAGGAAAGTCTAGTATTTTACTACGTCTTGATTTTCACTCCTTAGAAGTTTGTTTATAAAGTACATTATTGTTTTGTTTGGTTTTGCTAAGAAAGTCGAATGTTTTTACGATTTAATTTGATTTAAATATCTGGATTTTTTTTACTTTTTTTTTTTAGTAAACGTACAAAAAAACACAAGTGTTATATAAGTTTTACCGTAAAAATATCTCTTATAAAAATGTTAGTGAAATTTTTACTTGATAGATCTTCATAACCATTACATTCTAAAGGAAATAGGTATCGCTCTATCGTTTGTCATTTCTTAGCAGTTCATTCCACTTAGTCTTTACTTAATAATTTGTGCCATGTTTTAGAAGATTTTCTTCTGTCTTTTTTTCAAGTATGTGTTGACTATATTGCTGAAAAACAAATAAATTAAGCCATAATTATAAGAGATAGTAAAGATGCGGCTCTGAAAATTCAGCATGTGTGTCTTCACCCCATCGAGACTTGTGTAATTCGCTTAATTGTTAACAAAATAGATTCTATACAAAGTGGTGGTCAACTATAGTATGGTTAAAGGGTCATTGTGGCCAGGCCCGTCGCTGGCCGCTTCAGCGCTCGCGTGCAAAACTGACAATGGCGAACAATTCAGAATTTTTCATCCCCTGATGATGCTAACTTTGTTAGCAAAACGATCGTCAGGTCTTTAAAAGATGTGTTGTGGTGATTTGGGTTCTCCAAGTGTACTCATAATTATCTAGTTAAACATGATTGTATGTAGTAGCAAATTTATAAGTAACTACATCTTTCGAGGTAGGATAAATTCAAGTATATATATATATATATATATATATATATATATATATATATATATATATATATATATATATATATATATATATATATATATATATATACAGTGTGTCCAAGATAAGGAGGACCACTATGGGTCGCAAACTCTCTCCAGAGGCATGTTATCGAGAGCATAAAATACTTCACTGATTTGGACCAAATTTGGGAATTACCCTTATTTTGCTAATGGCTTGGATGGGTGCGTTCATCACATCTTAACGGCCATTTTTCTTAATAAAAAATTAAAAAATATTTTTTAAAACGCAATATCTCTCAAATTTTCCAAGTGATTGGAACGAAAATTTACAGCTTAAAAGAACATAGACAGACGTGGTTGTGTACCAATTTTTAGTTCGTTTGATCAAAGGAAAATAAAGTTATTCGAAACTAATAATAAAATAATCTTCGACATTACTTCAGATTCTGTAATGCAATATCTACAATGCTGGACAAAGACAGATGACGCTACATGTAGATAAAAATCTAAACAATGGAAGTTATTGTAAGATGTCAGAGTGGGGAACATTGTGAGAGATACAACAGGGACGCCATCTCGGTGCAGGACCAGGTAGTATGTTGTCACGACAGCTCTAGTTTACACAAAATTTTATAGAAAAGGTCTGTACAATGTACAAACAACTAACAATTTTGTGAATTGTCAGCCTTGGCCCATTTCTTTCCTCATACCGGGACAAAGTGTGCCTCCAAAAGCGCTAAATTTTAGCATGCGAATGTATACTAATAAATAAAAAATTTAATAACAGTGATTCAATTTGATTAAAAGCAATCTAGAACGACGTTTCATTATGTATAAATATTAAGCTTCCCATTCTTCACGTTCACGATATTTAAAATTAAAAGCCATCTCTCTCTGTCTCTCTCTTTCTCTCTCCTAGTTTAATCTGATCACACGTAGCTATTTGTCACAGAGAATCGTAATCGCTTACGCTTTGCGCATTGCATAACTTCGAAATCGACTCCGCTGGTGCTAATTGCTAATACCTTATTAGGATCTTATTAATATAAAACAACTAGGTACCTATATTCTAAGGTTAATATAAATAGTAGGTAAATAATAACCCAACTTTTAATTTTAACTTAACTTTAAAAAATGTGTTTAGAAAAATATTTTCTGAAATATGCTAAGAACCCCTTCTGGATGCCCAAACCACAAGAAGAATTTCTCGCAAACAGCCCACAAGAAATTTACGGGACCAAGAGTGAATAGGGGTGCTGGGCGGAGAAGAATATAAAAAGGAAATGTGAGCGGAAAGGGCGAAAGAAACAGCTTAGTTGGACCTACCAGATTGTTACCAATCACACCAATCCAAACATTCACGTCTTTGATAACTTGTTACCTTAGTTAATCTGGTGTTCTCCATAGACCAATAATGAGAATTATGACAACTGAATATTCCTTCTTTGGTGAATTTTGACTCGTCGGTCCACAGAATTCTAGACAGGAAATTTCGATCTTCATTAACAGCATTAAACAGGAAATTGCAAAATTGGAGTCTTCTTGTTGGATCACCTAGCTGCAATCCTTGAACTGGCTTGTAATGGTAAGGGTGCTGTCCTTCCCGATACAGAACTGACCATACTTTCCACTGCGAGACGCCCAGAGAAGAGGAAATTTTCCTAGTGCTTGTCATGGGATCTTCTTCGAAAGAGTCCAAAATTTCGTCATCTACCCTAGAATTGAGCCTCGAGGTTGAAACTTCACGATGAATTTCATTAACGGAGCCAGTTTCATGAATCCGTCTGTATGTTCTTCCAAACACTGTGGAATGAGGTACGCGCCTATCAGGAAGGCGCCGTACATATTCACGTTGAGCTTCAGCCGCATTTCCATTACAGAACCCGTAAATGAATAACATATCTGTATATTCATAAATATGCAGACAAAGCTGCCTTTATCCCATTTTGCAGCTCTACCTCCTTAAAATCCTGTTTACCGCGCGCATAACCTCCATATTCACCGCAGATCCCGTAACTTTCTTAGGGGTTGCTCCAAATGATTTTTTCTTATTTACATTCTTCTTGTTTGAGGGTGATTGTAGGCATGCATAAGGGGAAGGAGAACCCCCGCGACGAAGCAGCGAACCAAGATTTTCAATTTATGTTTAAATTATTATCTCATTGCATTTTTAAAAATATTTTTCCAAAAATCATTTTGAGGTTGCCTTGTTTGTCAGTCTTACATAGTAAGGTGCAATATTTTATCATTTTCAAAAAGGATGGATAGAGCAACCGTAAATAAGTGTTGGAAAGGGTCTGGGTGCAGCAAGTGTGTTATGGTAGAGAATTCTCGTAAAAATATTTGAAATCCGATACCTCAATAAATTTCCCATTAAGCTAGAATCTTCAATCTTGAACCTATGTAAACGCACCGTGGGTACTAAATTAAAGAAAAATAACATGATGAGCTTCGCGGATAACTACAAGTTTGTTTTAAAAACTTTTTTGTTGTTTATTGTTTGCAAAAACTGGATTGGTTGACTGAGAGAGAACCATCCAAGTAATTGAAGAAAAATACGTGCCATATTTATAATTTGACAGGTACATTTGCAAATAATTAATTTTTTTCTGAAAAACTTTTGTAACTTTAATGAAATTTGTAACACAATTTTTTAAAGACCCTTGCAGTACTTACATATTATATCTAAGACAAAATTTTAATTTTTTAGGTCCATATAATTTTTTTTCAAATAGTCCCTAACTGGGACTTTAAAACCGATCTCCAAGGTCCATTTAAATTTAAAGAATTAGTTTTAATAATATACCTTACCAATAGTGTACAATTCTTATGATAATTCACTACTAACTATAACGCACTTGCTGCGTCCCGATATTTTTAGTGAATTTTTATTTAAAAAATTCACTAATAGAGAGGTATCGATGGTGAGACTTTGCAAAAATTCTTTCAAATGAGCGCGAATCAGGACCCCTAGAACCCATATCCGGGGTTAGTTTGAATGTTTATATGTTTATATATATATATATATATATATATATATATATATATATATATATATATATATATATATATATATATATATATATATATATATATATATATATATATATGTATCCGTCTGATAACTCAAAAAATAATTAACCGATTTAGATGAAACTCGGCAAGTGCCTTTCTTTTATTAATGGCTTGGATGAGCTCGTTGGCCAGGAAAATCGGACGGGGTTTTCCGGGAAAATTTTGAGTTTTCTTTCAAAAAAAATTTTTTTTCCCGAAAATTTCGATAAAATTTGGTCTACATATTGCTTTGGGAAATACCTAACTATGTGCCAAAATTCAGCTTTCTAGGGTTACAGAAAATTGAGCTATTCAAATTTGAAACATTTATGTTTAAATCATAAGTATGTGGTTGCTGTTGGTTAGTCAATGCTTCTATTATTGTCATTGACTCATGAAATTCATTTTTAAGTTTCAGAGAAATGTCAATAATACTGAATTCACTGATTGTTAATCATTGAAAGCATTTACGATTATATATAACCCTATTGTAATTTATTAACATTTATCACCTCTGTAGTATAATTATTTTTTTCCTTACAACTCGCAGCGTTTTTAGTCAATTGTTGTTATTAATAGTCAATAGTTTCTTTCCGAATACACACAGCTTCCATTGACTTCTGCTTCTGCCGCTGTTAAAGTCCTTTTATTTAGAGGTAGAGTTGTAACCACTCATACAGCCAGTGTTTTTTAACAACGTGGCTGGGGGACTGACCGAATTCATTCCCAGTTGCTGTTGATTTACTCATATTCTCTTAATATGTTTGAAGATGTGGTGTCTACTTCATTCCAAGTCACTATTAACCGACTATTTATGAAATCAAATAAGTAAATTAAATCGATTGTCATAAAATGTGTAGTGTATTAAGACAAGGGAAAAAGAAATAAAACATATATAACTGTGCACATTTTGATTATATTTTAGGGTGCTTGAGAGAGGTATTGTCACAGCATAATATCTTATTAAAGTTCATTTGTAAATAGGTTTAATTTTTATATGTTTATATATATATATATATATATATATATATATATATATATATATATATATATATATATATATATATATATATATATATATATATGATAAATCAAAAAATAATTAACCGATTTCGATGAAACTTAGCAAGTGCCTGTCTTTTATTAATGGCTTGGATGAGTTCGTTATCCAGAAAAATCAGACGGGGTTTTCCGGAAAAATTTTGAGTTTTCTTTCGAAAAAATTTTTTTCTCCGAAAGTAACAAAGCTGTTTTAATGAAATTTACTATATATGTTGCCTCAGCCTTACTACGTACCAAAATTCAACTTTGTTAAGTTTAGAGAAAATTGAGTTATTCAAATTTTAAATTTTGTTTCGAAAAAAATTTTTTCTCCGAAAATTACAAAGTTATTTTAATGAAATTTTGTGGATATCTTGTCTTAGGAAAAACCTTACTACGTATTGAAATTAAACTCTCTAAGTTTATAGAAAATTGAGTTATTTAAATTTGAAGCATTTAATAAAAATTCACTACCATAACGCACTTGCTGCGTCCCGAGTTTTTTTGCTTTTACAAAAGTTGCAGCATTTCTATAAAAACATACATCATCTTTAACAATAAAGTACCGTGTAAACGAATTTTACATTATTTTTTATTAATTTTAGAAGTGACAATTCTGACCATCATCAAGACTGGTTGCTAAACTGGATACTTATTAGTAAAATGACGGGATGTTCCAAAATTATTTCTCTTTTGATGTTTCTTATGGACTTTTTAATTTAAGGTTTTCCACAACATAATATTTTTGCATACTTATTCTTGAAGCTTATGTTTATTCATTACTTTTATTACCAGTGTGTTTTTAAATATAAACTGGCTTTTATGTGAATTTATAGTTAGGCAGTCGTACATTATTTTTGGATACCTCTAACATTTGTAACAAGTTCGATAATATGTTGTTAAAGCTTACTTACAACGCAAGGTGTATTTTTTTTCAGGTTTTTGTAATATGCATGTGCTTGGCGAGTTAAAATTATTCAAAAGAATTATATTCATTGCATAAACATGAGAATAAACGTCATCTGACACAGCTCGTTGAAAAGAGCTTTTGATTTCCTATACATCGCTTTTTTTTATTTTTAAAATTCGGTCTATTTGTTTAGAAGATATGGAATTTTGAAATATCACCTTTTTTAGGTGTGCTGAATAAAAGGCTTTTTTCTAAACAATTTTTATTCCTTTCCCGACGCGTTTAGACCTTTTTAACCGGTCATCCTCAGGGGAATCTAGAATTTACAAAAGGTTTGTCAGAAAAACTGAGTTTTCCGGTAGGCTACTTCTGCACAGGTACAGAATACAGAATACAAGATAAAAATGAGGCGACACAAAGTTAAACCTCCACACTAAGCCAACAGTTAAAAGTTAAAAAAGTTAAAAAACTGTCTAAGTACACAGCTATCAAAGATTACAAGTACAAATCCATACACCACTACGTGCAATAGAATTACAAATACAAGTCAAATTGAGCTGTGGAAAAAGCTAATTTTATCCTGAACACTTAAACTTACAATAAATCTACATCTAAAAACTCCTAAAAGTCTTAAAAATCTCAAAAAAGCTACCCCTTAGAAGGGTTTTAGGTTAAGCTGAAGGTAATAATCGGAGCAAAAGCAAAGAGCACAAACATTAGCAAGCCATGCAGCTGAGAAGAAACTTTCAAAGAATATTAAACCTATTAATCGAATAAGAGTGAAAACAAAAGCGATCTTTGCATTTTCGAGTCGATATGTCACTGCACTGAACATTAAAACTTACAATGAATCTAAATCTAAAAACTCTTAAAAGTCTTAAAAATCTCAAAAAAGTGATTTTTGAAATTAAAAGTTCACTAAAAACTAAATTGGTTCAAAAACTTAGCATAGCATTCAAATAGAAATAGGGATTGAGGAAACCCATTTTTTTTCTTTTTAAATGCCCATAACTTTTTGTCTCTGAACTAACAGACCTAAATTTTGGTACATGGTTCACTCTTCATAATACAAACACGCGCACGTTTGGTTGCTCTTATTTTAGTGAATTTTCTTAAAAAAAATTCACTAATGAGGAGATCCCGACTTTTGAATTTTGAAAAAATTTCTTCAGATGAGCGCTAATTAGGCCCTCCAGAAAACATATCCGGGGTCAGTTTCAATTTTTATATGTTTATATATATATATATATATATATATATATATATATATATATATATATATATATATATATATATATATATATATATATATATATATATATATATATATATATATATATATATATATATATATATATATATATATATATATATATATATATATATATATATATATATATATCACACCGATAACTCAAAAAATAATAGGCCGATTTTGATTAAATTTGGTGAAAAAATTCCTTTTGCAAATGGCTTGGGTGAGTTCGTTATCCAGTAAAATCTGCCCAGGTTTTCCCGGAAAATTTTGTGTTTTCTTTCGAAAAAAAATTATATATCCGGAATTAACAAAGTAAGGGCAACCAAATTTGGCACGCAGGTTTACATCCTTATAGGTAAGTCACCTACCAAAATTTATCTATGTAAGTCAAAAGACAAAAAAGTTATAGGCATTTAAAGAAAAATAAATTGGGGTTTTCCTCAAAACGTCAAAGTGGCGATTTAAAATGTCAAATTTGGCAACATTTAGGCAAAGAACTTAAATATAATACGGGCTATAGAAATAAAATGTCTCAAGAAGGATGTGTTACAAACCCTAAAGTCTTAGTTTCAATCGTCATTGTCCTTCATTTTACTAAAATATTCCCAGAAAATTCATTCCAAATAGACCCTGTCTCTGATGCTTGGCAGTAACCTTAGCTATAGAGTTTATCGTTTAATGGTATATAATTTTTGTCGAATTTCGGTAAAAAATCAATAAAGCTGAATATATCCGTTATTATATAAGATATGAAAAAATTTTATATATATTAATTATAGGGTGTCTTGAGCTACATCTTAAAATAATATTTCTACAATCACAGGTGGCCCATAAGTCGTTGGTGATACAAATTTCCATTTTTTTTTTTAATCAAACACGCCTTATGTTATTGCATTTTTGCATTTTCCATCAAAATATAATGCATGTTTGTAAGAAAAGAAATTCTGGACGCAGCAAGTGCGTTATGGTAGCGAATTTTGATCAAATGTTTCATATTTGAACAGCTCAATTTGCTATTAACCTATAAGGTTGACCAAGAAACGTGTTTTTTCGGGAACACTTTAAGTTTACTTTTGGAAATTTTTGTACATTTTCACACAATAAAGTTATTTTGATGAAACAAGGCACATTGTTTTTACTATATAGGTTATACTGGTAACCAAATTTGATGCCTGCTTTCTTAAAAAAACACACATATTTGTTATTAAAAACATTTTTATGAAAATTCACTACCATAACGCACTTGCTGCGTCCAGAATTTTTGTTATATCCGGAGGTATAAATTTTTTACATTAACATATGAAAATTGAAACTGACCCTGGATATGGGTTCTAGGGGTCCTAGTTCACGCTCATTTGAATAAATTTTTTCAAAATTCAAAAGTCGGGATCTCCTCAAAAAATGTACACTTGTATTTAAAATTGTTACGGTCTAATTTAAAGTAGGATGATAATTTGTAAAAACAAAAAAACTGAACTTTTCGTGACGTGAAAGCGCACTTCGTTGTTTTTTGCTGACACATATTCTAGTCATAACTTTGAAAGGTAGGTATATCGTCTCAAGGAACATTATAATCTGTTTAGTAATATTTTTGTAAAAGTAGATTTTCAACAAAATTCAGTCTATTTTATGAGGTGATTGACTTTTACTTAAAAATATCACCTATATTTACATAGCCAGTTATACTTGCCCACTTCAATATATTATGTATACTAAACTGAACAAAACACATCGCGATACAAGGTCTTGAATCAGCTAACACTTACCAGGAGGTGTTGAAAAGTACTCAGATCACAACAGAAAAAGCGTTAATTTTCTAAAAAAATGTATTTATTCAACATAAATGTTTCTCTAGACTTTCACGTTTAGACGAACGTTCATATCGTAAGGATTTAATTGTTGTCCTCAAACTACTCGTTAACGATACATATGACTTTGTTGTTTATCCACAATCGCTTAGCTTGCGAATGTTTTCTGAGCTTTGCGACCAATAATAGTGCTAAATCCGAAAAATAGAACGAGTAATCAACCAATTCAATCCTAGTTTTATCAATTGTTTGCAGCGAAATCAACATTATGTGAGCAGTGACGTTCTCTTGCAAAAAGAGCGAAACCGGTCGACGGTTCTAATTGTGGTGGAAATGGATCTAGCCTTATATACTTTGTCCCTATATTGGGTAAGAAAAGGGCCAGGGCTGCAAATTTACTGAACTGTTTGTTGGTTGTATACAGTCTCTATTTTTTAACATTCTGTGTTATTTGGAGCTGGCGTGACAACATACTATTTGGTTCCGCAAGAGATGGCGGCACGTGTTTCGTGTCTTACATCTCACTTAGTTTTGGGAGGCTGGCTACCATAACCGTATTACTTTATAGGGGTATTTTCGCTGCAATTAGTATTTTTTTTAATTTCAACAACACACCACGAGGGCTTACAGCCTAAATACTATCGTACCGTGGGTGTCGACAAGGAGGAAAGAGGCAACTTGTTAATTCTGGACTTGAAGGTTCGGGGGAGAAGGAAAAACATGTGCCGGCAAGGAATTCCACAACTTGGAAGTCCTCGGGACAAAATAGCGGGCATAACAAGATGTTCTATGTCTGGTGACCTGGACAGTAAAAGGGTGCACTCGCTCTGTTCCCCTGGTAGATCTGTTGGGGGCAGCTGTTGGAGGAACTATGGAAGAAAGCTGCTCTGAGCAGTGCCCGTGCAGATATCTATAAAAGAGAGAGAGGTCACCAACGGCACGTCGGTGGGCAAGGGATGGCAGCCTTTGGGTGAGGGTAGGGTCACCGATGAGACGTATAGCTCTATTCTGAATGGAGTCCAGGATATCGTGTGTAGAAGCGGCAGCAGCATCCCAGATGTGGGAGCAGTATTCGAGGTTTGGCCTTATTTGTGAAGTATATAAGGTATAGAGATTAGCTGGTGAAAAGTATTTGCGAGCCCGGAAGAGGAAACCTAATTTCTTAGCAGCCGCTTCTGCAATCGATGTGACATGTTGGTGCCAATTGTGATTTTGATCCACATAGATGCCAACAAGTGAAAAGAACTCATTACTTTGAATAACTTGGTTGTTTATTGTGAAGGGTCTAGGGCTGGTGCATCTCTTATGAGAAAGAAAGCAAGACTGAGATTTGGTGGGGTTGAATTGTACAAGATTTCTACTTCCCCAGTCTAATATTTTTTGGAGATCCACGGAGATAGAACCCTCCATGAGTCTGCGATCCTCATCTAGTTGGGCTAAAGAGACAGGCTTAGAATATTGTATATTTGAGTGGAGGGTGCTGTCGTCCGCGTAACTGTGAACTGGGTTGGATGTGCTAGAGAGGTCATTGATGTGGAGAAGAAACAAAGTAGGGGCTAAAGCTGAACCTTGATGAACTCCTGCATTAATTGGATACACTTTAGAAGAATGGCCATCCACGACAACAGAAATGCTCCGGTTGGAGAGGAAATTTGCTGCCCACGGACAGAGTTTTAGTGGTAGGCCATAGACCGGTAGTTTATTAAGCAGCGCTGCGTGCCAGACCTGGTCGAATGCTTTGGATATGTCTAGACCGACAATCTGGGATTCACCGTGTAGTTCCATAGACTTGTTCCAAGAATGGGTGACAAAGGAAAGGAGGTGGGCAGTTGATCTGCGCTGACGGAATCCATACTGCCTGTCGTGGAGTAGACTGTGTTTTTCAAGAAATTTTAGTAATTCGGTGTTTATATACTTTTCCATCACTTTAGAGATGACTGAAAGGAGAGAAATAGGCCTGTAGTTGCTAGGAAGCGCTTTCAATCCTTTCTTGGGGACGGGTTGTACTCGAGCAGCTTTCCAGTTACTAGGGAATAGGCCTCTATTGTAAGATGTCTGAAACAGACGAGTCAGGACAGGAGCAAGTTCTGGTGCGCATTTTTTGAGAACAATTGCTGGGATCTCGTCAAGGCCAGAGTCTTTCCTGGTATTTAGTACATTTTTGGTTTTGAAAATGATATCCATCATTTTATGCGCGACTTTGGGAACTGTTGGTGGTTGAACATTTGGAGGTGGGTTGAGAGTAGAATTGCCGGCGAACAACAAGGCAACAAGTTCAGCCTTGTCCAGAGCGGTAGAAACAATTTCATCCCTTGAAACAAGATGGAAACGTGCTCTTGCAGAAATTATTCCCAATAGATTTAGCAAGAGTCCAGAAGGGTTTGCTGCCCGTAAAGCTTGAGAGGACTTTCTTTTTGATGTGGTTATTAGAAGACTTTTTTGTCTCAGAAAGAATGCGGACATAGCGGTTTC
Organism: Tillus elongatus; assembly: GCA_964006375.1. Lineage (NCBI taxonomy): Eukaryota > Metazoa > Arthropoda > Insecta > Coleoptera > Cleridae > Tillus > Tillus elongatus. The sequence goes on along the minus strand of OZ023266.1, from coordinate 10,463,139 downwards.
TTGCGTCGTAAAATGCTTGACGGTTTTCTTGACTGGGATTGTGTAGAAACGTTTTGTGAGCTTTGACCTATTCAAGTCTGGCCTTGTCAAAGCATTTAGAGAACCAGGGCTTTTGAGTGGTTGAAGAGGTTTTGTGTACGTGGAATAAATAATTCCATGCCAGCTTGGATAATTTCGGTGACGTTTTGTGAGATATCAGAGGGGTCAGGATGAGAGAAGCAGACAGACGCCCATGGAAATGAGGAAAAGTAATCCCGCATTTCGTGTCAGTTTGCGGAGTTGTAGTGCAAAACGATACGTGTGTGTGATTACCGTGTGACCTCGGGTTGCATTGCACAGGAAGTAGTGACCATGCCGTGGTCTGAGCGACCAAGGGGGGCGGTGACTGATGTCTTATAGCATTCAGGTTTTGAAGTAAGAAGGATTTGAGCTGTGTGTTGGGATGCGTGGAAAGTAAGTAGGTTGCTGAACCATATTGGCTAAAGAATTGCTGATTGCGAAGGCCTCCGCTGCTCTCCCTTGTTGATCGGTTTTTGAAGACCCTAGCCATTCCTTATTATGGACATCGAAGTCACCAAGAATAGTGACCTCGGAGGAAGAATATTCAGAAATCAGAAGGTCGGTTTTTTCAGACAGATAGTCGAAGACCTGGACAAAATTGTTGTCAGAATGTAACCGGTAAATGCAACAGATGAATTTAGTTGTAGCCCTGAGAGAGAGTTTCATCCAAAGTATGCCTTTTCTTCCAGCTTGTAAATTGGGGAGTCTGGTGCAGGGTAGATTGCTACGGACGTATACGCACACACATCCATGCAATCTAATGGAAGTAAGAAGCTCATACCCCGAGAAATTAAGGTGATTAGTGGCTGTTTTGCACTGATTTGGGTTTCGGTGAGGAAGATGAGTTGGGGCCTATTAGCGTGGAGGAAATTGTGGACGGAGTTCAGGTTAGAATTAGGCCACATATATTCGAGAAGGATATGTTAAAGCTTGATGCCGGTGCCCCCTGCACACCCCTCACCCGGAGATCCGAATGGAAGCGTATTGTATCTCCGGAATCTTTTGTACAAGAAGGAGCCATCATCATTTTTGTTTATAAGGGACACCGGCTCATGCACCAGAACCGGAAACGTCCTTTGGGACTTCTGCGGCCTCTTGATGTAAGGGGTGGTACCTCCTCGGGCGTGAAAAAATCCTTTACTATCACGTAAAAGTAAAGTCCACTACCACCTGCCACAGCCTGGCAGGTGGTGCCACGGGCAGACAGTTAGCAACATCTTTCCAGGATAATAAAAAAATTAGCGCATACTATACAAATCCGGGTAAATTTTCAAGAGTGATGTATGATGAATAACTCAACAAGTTATTGTGATTCATTGAGCATTCAAACATTATCTAAAAAATATAAATTATAAAAAGCCACCTATGAATGAAGTCATTAATCGTTTATGGGCAAGATTTACAGACTGCCGGTTACATTAGCATGAAATTATACATCTAACTCGTCTGTGATTCGGAACAATTGAATAAACCAATGCAACAAAATGAATAATTCAAAAAGTTGAACGAACAGCACCCTAGACAAAAGCAACAAGAGAACAAAACAATGACGAACGTCTAAGCAAGCTTGATAAAATTTGATTTAGGTACGTAATACTACACCCCGGTTTTTGATTAGATGAAAATCACTACTCTGTCGAAGGGGATCTAATGGTGTTGGTTAATAAAATACGGTTTTTAAACGTTCGGAAATCCCGGTTTTTTTACACACACACACACACAAACACACAGGCGAAGTGTCGGGTCTGGAAGGAGGCTTTGATCGAGTAGCTTACACAATATACAACGACGTCTAGTCAACTAGTGTCATACACACGACTCGACGAATCGCTTCTTACTCACAAACGGTTTGAAGTTGCCGCTATAATTTAATTAAACCGCGGTTATTAATTATTATATAACTGTTATAATCGGTAAATAAATAAATAAAACAATTAGTGGGTCGGGTGGTGGAGTGACCTTTTCATGATTATTGAGGAGCTGACTTGCCCAAATGTCTCGTCTGAATTTGCTTAGGCAAATATTAATAATTAAAGTAAAAGGTGAGTAACCTGATTTATTTTAAAAGATATCAAGTTAAATGTTAGATTAGGTATTAAATTTTAATATTCAAATGACTACAAAATAAACGAAAACAGTTTCAATTCACATTGATAGAAGAAATTTTATTTCTCGGTTTTTTACTTTATTTTATCGGTTTTCATGTAACCCAACTGATCAAGCCTGGCTTAGAAATGATGTATTTAGATATAGAATGAGTGAAACAATTTGTGCTTATTAGATATAGAGTTCTGAATGGTTTCCAGATTCTATGTCGTGTACGAACTCCAGGGGTGTGCGGTGACATTTCAAATAAGGGAAGCAATTCTTAGAAACTTACCTATTTGTAGTGTAACCCGATTCTTTTGTCGTTTTTGGAAAATTCGTTAATAATGTCGTCATGTAACTGTGGATTCTGGGACATTTCCTGGACGAGTTTATTTTCAACTGACAAAATTGAAATTTGGGAAAGTCTTTCCTGTCCTGTTGAATTTCTAACAAAACTCTTGATACGTTTCAATGTAGAAAAATTTCGTTCGAAAGATGCACTAGTAGCAGGAATTGTTAATACTAATTCACATAATTTGAACACTTCAAAATATGCATTTTCCAATTTTGATTGTTTTCAGAAAGTTAAAAGTCCACTCGCGTTAGTTTTTGTGTCAATAACATCGGGTTCATAAATTACTGTAAGTTCTGATAGTAATAAGGCTTTGTCAAAATAATGTCCATAGTGGTGAAATAATGATTTGAATGAATCTTCTGGGAAAGATATCCCTTTAAATCCTCCAATATTACACAATTCAAGAAATTTCAGGTCACTGAGATGATAAAATCCGCAGTTAATTTGCTGCTGAATTTGATCTATAATTTCGTAGAAAAGGCGGCGGTAAGAAGTTTGAAGGTCTCCCACATTATCAGTGCGCACACCCTTTCTTCGTGGCTCCACTTCTCCTAATTCAATTGTGTTTTCCCAGAACTTATCAAATTCATTCCTTTTTTGAATTATAATGGATTTAAATTCACTATTTTTTTTCAGGCAAAAACCAATGTAATTTATTTTACATTTCAATATGTTAAATACATTATCTGAAAACGGAAATATTTCCGAAAATATATTAAGTAAAAAATTAAAATTAAAGTCTGCTTTCAAACCATCTAAAAATCCTGTAGAACTATTTATTGTTTCTACGTCCCAATTTTTGCTATTTTCCATTATGTTTTCAAAAAGTTAAATTAACGATTCACGGTGTTCAAATATAGTTAACACAAGTCTGCCGTTGTAGTTCCATCGGGTTGCAGCTACTTTGGGTAAACGTTTTTTAACAATTGAGTCTAAGGCTTGTGTGCGCTTCGTAGATTTGGAAAAAAAGCAGCCATTTAACACTTTACATTCTTTAATATGATTTACAGATTGGGATAAAATTAAATTTAATTTATGAGCACAACAGTGTACAAATAGAGCAATGGAGAACGTTTCCCGCACCTTAGCTTGAAGACCTCCTAAATGTCCGGCCATAACAGCAGCCCCATCATAGCTTTGGACATTTAATTTATTATTAGCCTCCTCAATATATTTCATAATATTAAGCACAATTTTATATAGAGCGTTTGCGGTACGACCTTCTGTCACATTTTTAAAGCCTAAAAATTTTTCTTGTACACTCCCATCCATTTTTACGTAGCGTATTACTACAGATAGTTTGCTTAAATTAGTTACATCGGTTGTTTCATCTAGAACAATAGCAATGAAACGAATCTGTTTAATTTCAGATTTAATTATGTTCAAAATAATAGTGGCAGCAGCCGAAATTAAGTCATTCTGAATGCGATTTTATGTCCCGCGAAAAACGTTAGGCTGTTCCAAGTGTTTTTTTTAAACAAATGTCGTATTTGGATATTAAACAAACTAGGTCTTGAAAGTTTCCTCTATTCATGCTGACCAAGAAAACACACAGCATCAATAAGTCTTTTTAATATGTTTCTGTTTTTATCAACCAGTTCATTGTGTTGGCGATGACTAATTTCTATCTGCTTGTCAACGGCGTATTCAATTCGCGTTTTTCCAAAGACACTTAATTTTAAAATGATCTGTAAATGCGCTTTAGACATAACATGTCTTTGTACTAGTTTATGTCGATTATTTAAGTCGGAAAATGCACTTTTATTCCACACCCCTTTTTCAGTCACAAATAGACTACAAGACCAACAAAACAGTTTATTCCTGTTTTCACAACTCGTTAACCATTCATATTGTTTATAAGTTTTTTCCGCGTTGAAATGTCGAATATGTACATGTTTTAATTCTTGTATTTAAGTTTTTTAGAGTAGGTTTCGGCCTACCTTTATTAATAATAGCAAGTTTTTCAGCAAACTGTAAAGCTGAAAATCCTTTAGTTATCAAAAAACACACAATACAATTACAGTTATTATCACCACTTGTTTGTAAATCCCCACCCCCCACCGTCACCGCTGTTAAGAGCTGATCTACTTGCAGCCATATTAATAATCATAAAATGCCAACGTATTTAACTTAGTCGACTGCTTATATCTACGAAATAATCAGGCACATTCACATTATACTCGCATCGGGTCTTCGTAGTACAACACGTTCTAAAAACACGCGTATATCGCGCTAAGCCGGGTTTCCTTTATAAAGTTGCCTGCTGACTACGTGTATTTAACTGAAGTCATTGCATCCACTCGTAGTATCAGATCGGGTTCATGCTGTCCGCATGCGGTCGCATTTACTGCGACGACGTCCTTGCTAGGAGCGTATATACAAATACAGTATGATGCATAATAAATAATTATGTGTGTGAGCTTGCGAAATAAAAATTTTAATAATTAAATTATTTTCAGAATTTGAAATTTAATATTTAAAATACGAAAGGGATTTTAAATAATGCGGTTTAGGTATGTAGTCGTTATTTTAAGGGAAACAATGCTTCCCTTGCTTCCATGGACCGCACGCCACTAACGAACTCACAAAGCGGGGGAGACGTTTCGACAAGCATATCTAGCTGTTCGTTGTTGTAGTTCAGTAGCTGTACTAAAACTGTTGAGCTTTGTGCAGTTTTAGTGCAGCTATTAAATAAGTTAAGAGCTTTCGTTGGAGAAACGTCTATCAACAAGCTATGTGAGTTCGAATACGGCAAAATAGCCCGAAAACCATTCAGGATTCCAATCAAACGGCTCTGAAAATCCGATATCATCAATGTAGCTATAATCCTAGAGCTGTTTATTATTTTAAACCGACAAAAAAGAAATTTGCAGGTTCTTGATTCGATATTAATGTTTTTTCTCTTGTATGCTTGTGTTTGTTTGGCAATGTGTGGTTCGATCTTGATGGCTTTGGTTTCGTTTTAGGTTCAGTAAATTTTTGGAGTGGTACTGAAAACTACCGTCCCATCGCAATTCTTTCAATTTTTTCCAAATTTATTAAAAAGCCAGCTAGACGAATAATCCGTTTTTGGCAAACAAATATTATTTTGTCCCGTAACAACATGGCTTCCCGACTAATTTTTTCCACTGCTACTGCACTTTTGTCAGTTCCCGACGTCATCTATGAAATCATTGATCAGGGTGATATTGTTATAGCTCTGTTTGTTGACCTTTTGCTCAAAAAAGTGGCGAGCTATGGTTTGCGCGGTCAATTTGCTGTGATTTGCTGGCATCGTATTTGCATGGTAGAAGACAACTGGTCCAATATGGTAGAGCCATCTCCGAACAACGGGAGATAAAGTGCGGCGTTCCTCAGGGTAGTGTTCTCGGGCCGCTTTTATTTTTATTGTACATTAACGATCTTGTTGCAAGCATTTCTTCCTTCTTTGTATCGTTTCCTGATTATATATCTGCTGGTAAGACCGCTAGCGATGCAGTTTTGAAAATCAAAGATTTTTTAGCCAGAGTATCCAACTATTGCAACAGAAATAGTCTTACTATCAATTACAGCAAGACATATGCAATCCTGTTTTTTAGATAGGCTTTGGGTTAATTGTTAGCAATCCACCTGGATTTGTCGTTTAAATTCAGTGATCACATCAACTATGTGTAAAAGGTGTTTCAGGTGCATATTTTGCACTGCAGATATTGCGACCAACTGTTGGACATACGTAAGCTTTGACCTATTAATTTTGAATCCATCATCAGATACGGACAAGTTATTTGGGGACATGGATGGATATCGAGAGAGTTCTAATCATGCAGAAGAGGGCTATCAGAAACATTTTTGTACACATTGTACACATTTTTTATTAGTGAATTTTCTTTAAAAAAATTCACTAATGAGGATATCCCGACTTTTGAATTTTGAAAAATTGTCTTCATATTAGCGTTATCTGTCCCCCTAGAACACATATCCGGGGTCAGTTTCAATTTTTGTATGTTTATATAAATATATATATATATATATATATATATATATATATATATATATATATATATATATATATATATATATATATATATATATATATATATATATATATTATATATATGGATTACACCGTCAACTCAAAAAAGAATGTGCCGATTTAAATCAAATTTGGTGCGTAACTTCGTTTTGCAAGTGGCTTAGACAAGTTTGTTAGCCAGGAAAATCGGCTCAGGTTTTCCCGGAAAATGTTGTATTTTCTTTAGGACACAAATTATATCTCCGGAAATAACAAAGCAGGGGCAACCAAATATGGTACACGAGTATTATAAAAAGTGAACAATCTACCAAAATTTAGGTAGGGCAAAAAAGTTATGGACAGTTAAAAAATATTGGAGATTACCTCAAAACGTCCAGTCGCGATTTAAAACGTCAAAATTGGCAATGTTTGGGCAAAGAACGCGAAACAAATACGGTTTATGAAAAGAAAATGTTGCAAGAAGAGTGTTCTGCAAACCTTTAAGTTTCAGCTTCAACCGTCATTGTCCTTCATTTTACTAAAATATTTACAGAAAATTCATTTCAAATAGACCCTTTCTCTGATGCTTTGGCTGTAGGTTTAGTTAAGTTGATGCTTTGGCTGTAGGTTTAGTTAAGTTTATGGTTTAACGGTCTATAATTTTTAGCTAATTTTCATAGAAAAATTCATTAATGAGGAGACCGCGGCTTTTGAATCATAAAAAGATTACTTCAAATGAGCGCAAACTAGGCCCCCTAGAATCCATATCCGGGTTTACTTTCAGTTTTTATCTGTTTACATATATATATATATATATATATATATATATATATATATATATATATATATATATATATATATATATATATATATATATATATATATATATATACAGGGTGACGCATTTCTATCGTAAAGCTCAACATAATTGTTATTATACACAGTGGCGATTTCTCCTAGTGAGCTAGGTGTGTGCCGCACACCCTAAAATATAATTAAAATGTGCACAGTTAAATATGTTTTATTTCTTTTAAATTTTCGTAGAAAAAATTCACTAATGGGGAGATCTCGACTTTTGAATTTTGAAAAATTGTTTGCAAATGAGCGCGAACTAGGACCCCTAGAACCCATATCCGGGGTCAGTTTCAATTGTTATATATAAGAATTTAATTTGAGTCAAGTTTTAAAATATAGAAATTTTTGATTAAAATGAAGAAACTTATTTCAAGTACCATCCATATTTCTAGAAATTGTAATGGTACATAATGAGGTGAGGTAGTTTTGGAGATTAGAAATCAGATGACAGAACTTTAGAACAGTTGACATTTAGATTAAAATTTAGTCAAAATTGCATCATTTGCAGTCACAAGTTTAGACTTATTTGTAAGATGCTTTGTACTATTTATATAACAATAAACTATGAACTATATATATATATATATATATATATATATATATATATATATATATATATATATATATATATATATATATATATATATATATATATATGTATCACACCGATAACTCAAAATATAATCGGCCGATTTTGATAAAATTTGGCATGTACCTTCCTTCTGTAAATGTATTGGATAATTTCGTTAGTCAGGAAAATCGGACGAGGTTTTCCGGGAAAATTTTGAGTTTTTATTCGAAAAAAATTTGTATCTCAAAAAATAAAACAGATAAGATAACCAAATTTGGTAGGTAGGTTTACGATATAAAAATTAAACTATACACCAAAATTTAGATTTCTATGTTGCAAGATAAAAAAGTTATAATAAAATATTTTGTGCCAGATCATTTCTATGAAAATTCACTACCATAACGCACTTGCTGCATCCAGGATTTTTACACATTTTATTATTTAGTACCATATTAACATTGAACTACTTTTAATGTTTACAGTTTTCACCCCGTTCCGGACAGTGCTAACGCTAACACAAATTTTTGTGAAGAGAAGAGCTTGATAATAATTCCATGTTCTTTTCGTGTTTTAAAGTTTTAAGTGACTTTTTAATTTGTTAGTGTTGCAGTGGAAAATTAATTTATTTATCTACGTATCATTCCCATATAGGTCGAATATATATATATATATATATATATATATATATATATATATATATATATATATATATATATATATATATATATATATATATATATATATATTATGTACATTTAGTGTTAATAATTTTTAAAACCACCACTAACAGCAACTCGTTACCTACACCCGAACATTTTGGTCAGGAGACGCCACTGATTATACAAGATACGATAATTATGGGGTGTCTTAAGCGGCATCTCATAAAAATATATTGGCAACAACAGGCCTGTCCATAAGTCGTTGGTGACCCCTACAATTGTTTTTTTCGAACAGCCGTATATTACGGCATTTTTGCTTTTTTTTTATCGAAATATAATGCATGTTTCTAAGAAACAAAAATCGAAACGCAGTAAGTGTGTTTTGGTAGCGAATTTTCATTAAATCTGACGTAACCTAAGGTTTGTTGGCTAGGAAACCAACATTTTAAGTCAGTTTTGGAAAATTGTTGTACATTTTCAAACAATAACTAATTTTGATAAAATATGGTACCTTCAATTAATACATTTTCAATTTTTAATAACTCAATTTGCTATTAACCTACGGTTCGTTAGCTAGGAAACCAGTTTTCTTGGAAACATTTTAAGTTAATTTTCGGAAAATTTTTGTACATTTTTAAACAATATATTATGTTGTTAAATATGGTACATTGTTTCTACTATATATGTTATACCAGTAACCAGATTAATGCCTGTATGCATTAGAGAGACATATTGGCTATTAATTTTTTTAATGAAAATTCACTTCCATAACGCACTTGCTGCGTCCAGACTTTTAATTATTAATGATGACCAAAAAAATCCTGATAAATTTGTTTGCATGAACAGTAATCACGAGTATAGCACCAGATTGGAAATGTATAAATCAAATCCATATTATATGCGGGCCGTTGTTTAAAACAAATTAAGACTTAATTAAAAAAAATTAGAACTCAAAAGATTCAAACTTAAAGTTTTAGATATTTTGACTCTGTGACTGAGTTTCTGAACTATCAGTTCTAGAATAGGACTCCAAATTATTATAATGTAAATGCTTATAGGTTTAACCAATGTTGTGGCATTGTATTTGAACAAGTTAAAGGTCTGCACGTTCCGCCCTTTGGAGGCGGCGTAAAGCCGCCGGTCCCGTGTCCATGCGGTGTTGGGCACATTAAAGATCCCTACTCTCATTACAGAAAGGCAGGGGTTCAGCAAAATTTTCAAGATATAGAGGCGAAACTGCTCTCTGTCGTTGATGATTGGCTATAGTGGCGGAAATAGATCGCCGTTAAGGAAACAAAAACACACACAAACTTAGGTTTTAGTGAATTTTCTTAAAAAGAATTCACTAATGAGGAGATCCCGACTTTTGAATGTTAACAAAATTAATCGGCCCAGGTTTTCCCGGAAAAAATGGTGAGATTTTTATGATTTACGGTTAATGAACTTATCCAAGCCGTTTGCCAAAGGAACGGACTCAGTCAATTTAATGAAAATCGGCCCATTATTTTGTAGTTTTAGGTGTGATACATATATAAATATATAAATAAATATTCTGACGAACTCTAATAAGAGCGAAACTAGTATGTGTCTCCAATAATGACTGAAATGTATTTATCCTTATATAAAGATTATATATATATATATATATATATATATATATATATATATATATATATATATATATATATATATATATATATATATATATATATATCTGTGTGTGTGTATACATACAGTGTGGCCCATTCTAGATGGTAGCACCCTTGTGATTTTTGTATTTGTAATTCGATTTTGATGAACAAAAGGTTAAAAGATATAAGAGGGGAAACTCTACAGATGATGTGAAAATTGTTCTTTAAGCCTTCTAATGCAGTTTTTCTATGACAAAAAAATGGGAAAAGTGGTTAGGGCCGTTTTTAGACAGAAAAAAAATACGCCTCTGTATTCCGCATCTTTTAAAATAGATATATACCAAATTTCATAAAAAAAGTAGAATTGTTAACCTTTTCAGAGAAGTTTTTGTGTGACCCGTCTAATATTGAAACACCCCTGTAACTTTTCTATTTATTACGCAATTTTTTTAACGAGGTCTCAAAAGATAGAAAATGAAGAAGTCTATGGATCGTGTGAAAATTATTTCATATGCCATTCGATCACGGCCTATTAAAACTACTTTCATATGTCACAGCATTTACAAACCTTTTTTCTTCAACTTTTAAGATGTTGTTGACTTCCATAGTTCATCATAATAGTTATTTATCGATGAAATTTGGTAGGTAACAGTTTTGAAGAAGGGCGTATGTATTTTTTCCTAAAACCAACTCGCAAACTTTTTTATAATGTTTAACATTGAAAATAGTTTTATTAGGCTGTGATCGAATAGCATAGGAAACAATTTTGACAGGATCTATAGACTTCTTCATTTTATATCTTTGAGATCTCGTTAAAAAAATCGCGTTATAAATATAAAAGTTACAGTGTGATTCCATCTTAACTGGGCCCCGCTGTATATATATATATATATATATATATATATATATATATATATATATATATATATATATATATATATATATATATAATAATATAAAAATAGATATATTAAGGTTATATTGCAAGAAGAGTGTTCTGCGAACCCTTCCGTTTCAGATTCAACCATCATTGCGCTTCATTTAACTAAAATATTTACAGAAAATTCATTTCAAATAGACCCTTTCTCTGATGCTTTGGCTGTAGGTTTATATATAATATAAAAATAGATCTATTAAGGTTATTACTGGAAACACAACCTAGTTTCGCTCTTATTTGAGTTCATCAGTACGTTATCCCAGTAATAATAATAATCAAAATATCTCTAAATTAATTGGCTTAAGGTAGCCAAATTCTGAACGAATCGTGAGATGTATCGAGCTGCTGACATCCAGGACGCAACAAGGAACTTTGTACCGGAGCCTTTTTACAAACAAAGTTCGTTATTACGTCCTAGTTGTCAGGAGCTCGATATATATATATATATATATATATATATATATATATATATATATATATATATATATATATATATATATATATATATATATATATATATATATATATGTTCAGAAAAATTTCCGCGGTCTTTAATGTGAGACATGCTTGGTTCTCGGGTTAAACCGCGTCCAGAATTTATGGAAACTCGACGTTTCGGCTCCTGTTTTGGTGCCATTTTCAAGAGGTAAAGGAAATATGTAAGGACACTCTAAGACCTCAATCTGCTTACTCCTTAGAGTGATGGACAAAGGTGGGTAAAGGAAATATGTAAGGACACTCTATGGCCTCAATCTGCCTACTCCTTGGAGTGGTGGACAAAGGTGGGTAAAGGAAATATGTAAGGACACTCTAAGGCCTCAATCTGCCTACTCCTTAGAGTGGTGGACAAGGGTGGGTAAAGGAAATATGTAAGGACACTCTAAGGCCTCAATCTGCCTACTCCTTAGAGTGGTGGACAAAAGTAGGTAAAGGGAATATGTAAGGACACTCTAAGGCCTCAATCTGCCTACTCCTTAGAGCGGTGGATAAAGGTAGGTTGGGTTGTTGTAGCTCGATTACGGGGCCTCAATATGCCTACTCCCCAAATCTCGCCGGAGATCGTCTGTGAGGTCTCAATGTGTTAAACCCTAGGCCTCAGAGAGATCTGGCAGTTCGTTGCAAGTCTTGTCTTATATATGTCGTTCCGTCTACCTGTTGCGTCATCAGTGAAAGTAGTGGGGTCACCGTCAATTAAGTGGGAGGCTTTGGTCACGGTATTTAGAGGAGGATTAAGAGGGTCACCGGCATTTGTTGAGGCAGATAATGATGCAATAAAATTGTCTATGGAATTTATTTCCTTTTTGTGTGTTTGTAAAGAAGATATAATAGGTTTCCAAGTAGTCGGAAGGCGAAGACCATCATCTCTCTTATTTAAACAATCTCGATTCCTTCGCGGATAATTCTCGTTTTGAAATTGTAAACCGGTGCTATTGTTTTGGCATTATCGAAGTCTATTTTGTGCCCTGTATGAATATGATGCATGGCCAGCGCCGATGAGGGGTCGGATTTTCTATCTGCGATGGTGTGTTCGTATATTCTATTGTGGATGCGTCTGTTTGTTTGTCCTACGTAAGTTCGGGAACAGTCGGAACAAGGAATTTCGTAAACTCCGTGGGATTCGTTTGGAATCGTATCCTTGGGAGTTTTTATAAGATTTGACAGTTTTTGGTCTGTTGTGAATACGGTTTTGATATTATGGGTTCTGAAAATTCGGTTGATTTTGTCTGTGACACCTTTAATCCATGGTCAAAACGCTGTGTGTTGTTGTGTAGACGCTGTTTGTTGTTGTTGTGGTGTAGTGGTTTGTGGTTGTGCTGTTCTAATGTTTCGTAGTAAAGTTTAAGTCTGTCTGTTTGTTGTTGTTGTCCGTTAGTCTAAGGGATCGTGTTACTAATGTTCGAACCACGGAATTTAGTTGCGATGGGTGATGGTGAGATTGGGCGTTAAGATAACGATTAGTGTGGGTTGGTTTTCGGTAGACAGTGTAAGAAAATCCTGTGACTGGGTTTTTAGTGATGCGTACATCTAAGAAAGGCAAATAAAAATTATTTTCAATTTGCATGGTGAACTGGATTTGGGGGTTGATGTTATTTAGGTAAGAAAGGAATTCGTCTAGAGATTCTTTGCCGTGTGGCCAGACAGCGAAAATGTCGTCAACGTATCTTAACCAACAGGTTGGTTTAAGTTGGGATGAATTGAGGGCTTGTGTCTCGAAGTTTTTCATGAAAATGTTGGCCAATGCAGGAGAGAGGGGTGAACCCATTGTAGCACCTCCAACTTGTTTGTAAAATTTGTTTTGAAAAAGGAAATAAGTGTTAGATGTGCAGTGTTCTACAAGTGTTAAGGTATCGTGGGAAATTTTGTGTTTATTATTATCGCCTTAGAGTGTCCTTACATATTTCCTTTACCTCTTGAAAATGGCTCCAAAGCAGGAGCCGAAACGTCGAGTTTCCATAAATTCTGGACGCAGTTTAACCCGAGAACCAAGCATGTCTTATATATATATATATATATATATATATATATATATATATATATATATATATATATATATATATATATATATATATATATATATAATATTATATAAACATGTAAAAACTGAAACTGACCCTGAACATGGGTTCTGGGGTGTCCCTAGTTTACGCTCGTTTATAGTAATTTTTTTCTGCGAAAATTTACTACAATTTTAAAACACAATTTCGTTAAAATAGAATAATTTACACCTTTTCAATCTTGACCCACTTCAATTCACTTTTATTCAGCTTTCCGTCTTCTGAGTAAATAACAAACGAACATAAGACGTCACCAATATAATTAACATTCAAGATCTGGAAAATCTGTTCATTAACAGCTGGAAAAATTATTATCGAAGAAGCTACTATTCACGGAGTTTAATTTGTTTATAGGTAAATGCAGAAACCGAATTGTTTATTCACACGTACTGAAACAATTTATTTCCAATTAAATTAAGCTTCTCGGAATGATTACCAATTTGTTTATTGACTATGCTTTTATAAATGAATGTATAGTCGAAGACGTGCCTTGGGGGCAATAATATAATGTTTTTTTATAAATAAGTAGGTCAGAAGAATACGAAGTAAACAAACGAATTAATAAAACAGAAGATTTAGCTATAAATTTGTCAATAATTAATGATAACGATGGTCAGCGCAATTTTTGTGATACCAAAATGACTTTGAAATTTGAATAAATTTATCAGCATCACAGTCAAAACGCAATGTCGCCGTGTTGTCGTAACTATGTCTCCAACATTTATTTTCATTTTGTTGCAGCTTCCGCACTGATTTCGTCAAGATTTTCTAAACTTTTAGTAATTTAAAGATATTGCGTTTTCAAACAGTTGTTAGCATTTTTTTCTGAAAGTATTTGAGTGTCAAAACTGTCTAACGAACTCATCCTAGCTATTAAAAAGATGAAGGGAGTTGCCAAATTTGGTTTCGATTGGTATTATTTGAATTATCGGTTGGATACATACATACATATATATATATATATATATATATATATATATATATATATATATATATATATATATATATATATATATATATATATATATATATATATATATATATATATATATATATATATATATATGTATATATATACAGGGTGTCCCGAAATTGTGAGCAAAAAATTCAGGGAGTTATTCTACTCAAAGAATTAATGCCCCTAGTTCCTATAACAGTTTTTCGAAAACTCGAAAATAACGGAGTTATAGGGTGTCAAAAATTTTTTTTTTTTAAATTTTTGTCGTAAATCGATTCTTTTCAAATTTGGTGCACACGTATATAATATCACTTTTTATTTATGTTGCAAATTTGACATGGACCTATCTAAATTTGAAGGCCGAAGCTGCCCTTGACCAACAGATAAGGACTCATAACTTATTTGCTTGAATCTTTATCTCAAATCTAACAATGCACGATTAAAGGGAATTATAAAATCTTGAAAAAAGGCCATCTTGTTGCATCACGATAAAACTAACCGATTTCGAGAAAAACGTTCTTCAAAATTTTTGCTGGTATTGATTGAATACAAAATCAGTTCATCCAAATGTCAATGTAAATAGCGTGTGCTTTGAAAACAGTCGCGGTAATTGCCTCGGGAAAAAAAATTATCACATGTCTTGACAAATAAAGTCTTATACTTTTATTATTACTACTACTATAAAATTATCAGCAATAACGATTTTACAGAGCCTCATTTTTGTATTACTTACTAGAGCTTGCAACATTTAAACCTTATAACAATAATTTATAAAAAAACATAACAATTAAATATTATAACAAAGTTTCAAAGTGATGTCCTTCCATCTCAACACATAAATCAATTCTTCTCAGGAACTTCCGACGAACTCATGCGAATATTCCGTCTTTTTGCTTGATTACCTCACAGTTATCAATAATTCTTTGCCTGAGATCTTCAACGTTTTGAATTGGACTCCTGTATACAAGAGATTTTAGGTAACCCCAAAAGAAAAAATCTGGTTCAAATCAGCCGATCTAGGAGCCCACTGCACGAACCCACCGCGTCCTATCCATCTCTCAGGAAATGTTTCATTAAGAAATTCTCTCACGGCTGTACTAAAATGTGGCGGAGCGCCGTCCTGCAGCAGCCACATTGTATTTTTTGATTGGAGGGGTACATAATCCAATAAAGTGGATAACTGGTATCTTAAAAAATTTAAGTATATCTCACCGTTGAGTCTTTGAGGGAAGAAATGTGGCCCAATTAAGCGGTCTCCTAAAATTCCCGCCCACACATTAACAGAAAACTTATTCTGGAAACCGCGTTCTATCGCCCAGTGAGGATTCTCATTAGACCAATAATGCTCATTATGAAGGTTGATCAAACCGTCATGTCCAAATCCAGCTTCATTTGTGAAGAGAAGGGATGATATAAAATTGTGATGGTTGTTATGTAGATTTCGAATTATATTGCACAAATTCACGCGAGCTTCCGTATCTTAAGGAGATAAAGCTTGAACTTTCTGGTAATGGTAAGGATGAAAAAGCTGCTCCTTGAGAATTTCATGCACAGAACTTTTCGAGATACTCTCCTGAGTAGAGAGTTTTCGAAAAACTATTGTAGGAGCTAGGGGCATTAATTCTTTGGGTAGAATAACCCCCTGAATTTTTTGCTTACAATTTCCGGACAACCTGTATATATATATATATATATATATATATATATATATATATATATATATATATATATATATATATATATATATATATATAACATTCAATATACACTGTGCTATCATGCCACTTGTATGTATATTGTTTTGTATAAATTATAAGGTGAAAAAATCCCCAATGTTATTATCGTTCGCGTACCTAGAAGGATATTGACTTTATGCAAAAAGAAACTGTTACAAATTTCCATTCATTTGTTAGTTAACGTAAATTTTATTAGTCACAGATTAGCTCATCTTATAATAGATAAGGCGTACAAGTGATCTTCATAGAAATTAATTCGATTTCTAAAACGACAGATTCTCATTCTTATATTATTAATCATCTGTCCAGCTTTAGCAGACAATAACTGATTTAAGTGTGTTTCATAAGTACATATTATATTAGTATAGAACAAAGGTAAAACTTAAAATTTCTTACATCTAAATTTATACAGAGTGTTGCAGCAAAAACGAAACAGACCCGGTTTCTCATATTCTTTGTATTTAAAAACAATCGCTTGCATACGTCAATTTTTATTTCGAGGGGTACACGTTTTGCCCGTATTTTCAACCCTGTCAGTTCATGCCTCTAGCGGGGGCGAGTTTCACTACTGAAATCTTAAACGGAAAGGGGTACTTAGTGAAATCTTATTTTGTAGCTAATTAAATTATCTTTCTGAAAAGTATCATTTTTTAAAAAACGGTTAAGTAGTTTTTGAGAAAACGCATTCCAAAGTGTTGTCTGCTAAACGAAACAAGAGGTTTCCTACATTATTTTTCATTATATTAATTTTTTAATCAAACACCAGCATATTTAAGTAAAGTAAGATTTGTGATAAGTGGTAAAATTAATTTTATACTCAGAAATTCTTTATTTGTGATTTTTTTTGTTGCAAAAGGTATACACCTAAAAACTCAATCACTAACATTATTAAAATAGTGCTGTAAATTGACTCATAACTTCCACATAGCTGTGATAATCTGCTCTCATCAGAAAGACATTCTCATGAAATGAATTTAGGGTCCATGACTTGACCATAAAAAAATATTTGTATTCCTGTATCCATAAACTTCTGAAACGTTATATTACTCGATTTTAAATGTTTTGAGACTTTTTTCGCCGTTTTAGCACCAAAAAAAAATAATTGAAATATCTGTCACCGATTTTCCACACATTTTACCCCTAATTTAATTTCAGCACATAATACCAGATGTTTGATGAATTGAGAGTTTTATATAAAACAAACCGAAAACCTTATAATTACATAAATTTTTCACCCAATCAGCCCTCGCTTATCCCCTAACCCCTGAAGCGATCTCACCCAAAAACAATTCGAAGCGTTCCTTTCTCGGGACTGGACACAAAATTTGAAGATGATATCTCAATTCGTTCGAAAGTTATTGCGCCTACTAACAGACAGACGTACAGGCCGACAGACCGGCAGACAAAAAACTCGTTCCAGAATCAACGTTTCTATATTTTTTAAGACTTTTTACGCTGTTTTAGCAAAAAAATCAAAATTTTTGTCAGCAATATTTCACTCCCACACATTCAACCTTTTATTTAGTGTCAGCACAGAATATCAAACGTTTGATGAAATCGAAAGTTTTCTAATAAACAAACCCCAAAACGTTACATTAGTCGACTTTTAAGGAAAAAATGTAAATTTTTACCAAATCTTTCCCCATTCGTCCCCAACCCTCTCGAGCGATTTTACCCAAAAACACTCCGAACCGTTGGCTTGTCGGGTGCTAACTGTACACCAAATTTAAAAACGATATCTCAAAAAGCCCTGTATCTCTAAATCCTGTGACAGCGCCAGACTTGAAAAGGTCAAAGCTCACAAAACGCTTCTACACAAAACCAGTCAAGAAAACCGTCAAGCATTTAACGACGCAAGAAACCGCTATGTCCGCATTCTTTCTGAAGCAAAAAAATCGTTTAATAACCACATCAAAAACAAAGTCCTCCCAAGCTCCAACGGCAGAAAACCCTTCTGGACTCTTGCTAAATCTATTGGGAATAATTTCTGCAAGAGCACGTTCCCACCTCTTGTTTCAGGGGATGAAATTGTTTCTACCGCCCTGGGCAAGGCTGAACTTTTTGCGTCGTTGTTAGCCGGCAATTCTACTCTCAAGCCACCTCCAAATGTTCAACCACCAACAGTCCCCAATGTCGCGCATAAAATGACGGATATCATTTTCAAAACTAAAAAGGTACGAAAAATGCTCTCTTCTCTTAATACCAGGAAAACCTCTGGCCTTGACGAGATCCCAGCGATTGTTCTCAAAAAATGCGCGCCAGAACTTGCTCCTGTCCTGACTCGTCTGTTTCAGACATCTTACAATAGAGGCATATTCCCTAGTAACTGGAGAACTTGCTCCTGTCCTGACTCGTCTGTTTCAGACATCTTACAATAGAGGCATATTCCCTAGTAACTGGAAAACTGCTCGAGTACAACCCGTCCCCAAGAAAGGATCCAAAGCGCTTCCTAGCAACTACAGGCATATTTCTCTCCTTTCAGTCGTCTCTAAAGTAATGAAAAAGTATATAAACACCGAATTACTAAAATTTCTTGAAAAACACAGTCTAATCCACGACAGGCAGTATGGATTCCGTCAGCGCGGATCAACTGCCGACCTCCTTTTCTTTGTCACCCATTCTTGGAACAAGCCTATGGAACTACACGGTGAATCCCAGATTGTCGCTCTAGACATATCAAAGCATTCGACCAGGTCTGGCACGCAGCGCTGCTTAATAAACTTCTGGCCTATGGCCTACCACCAAAACTTTGTACCTGGACAGCAAATTTCCTCTCCAACCGGAGTATTTCTGTTGTCTGAAATCTTGTACAATTCAACTCTGGATCTTCGAAATATTACACTGGAGAAGTAGAAATCTTGTACAATTCAACTCCACCAAATCTCAGTCTTGCTTTCTATTTGATAAGAGATACACCAGCCCTAGACCCATCGCAATGCACAACCAAGTTATTCAAAGTAATGAGTCCTTTTCACTTTGACAATTCTGTAGATCGAAATCTCAACTGGCACCAACATGTCACATCAATTGCAGAAGCGGCTGCTAAGAAATTAGGTTTCCTCTTCCGGGCTCGCAAATATTTTTCAACAGCTAATCTCTATACCTTGTATATTTTACAAATAAGGCTAAACCTCGAATACTACTCCCACGTCTGGGGTGCCGCTGCCGCTTCTACACTCGCTATCCTGGACTCCATTCAGAAGAGAGCTATACGTCTCATCCGTGACCCTACCCTCATCCAAAGGCTGCCATCCCTTGTCCACCGACGTGCCGTTGGTGACTTCTCTCTCTCTCTCTCTCTCTTTTATAGATATCTGCAGGGACACTGCTCAGAGGAGCTTCCTTCCATAGTTCCGCCACCTGCTGCACCCAACAGATCTACCAGGGGAACAGAGTGAATGCGCCCTTTAAATGTCCAGGTCACCAGACATAGAACATCTTGTTATGCCCGCTCTTTTGTCCCGAGGACTTCCAAGTTGTGTAACTCCTTGCTGGCACATGTTTTTCCTTCTTCTCCTCCGAACCTCCAAACCTTCAAGTCCAGAATTAACAAGTTGCCTCTTTCCTCCTTGTCGACACCCACGGTACGAAAGTATTTAGGCTGTCAGCCCTCGTGGTGTGTTGTTGAAAAAAAATCTCAATTCGTTTTAAAGTTATCGTGGCTACAGACAGGCACAAAAAAATTTCGTTCCCAATCATGTTTTATATATGTTTGGACACTTTTACGATGTTTAAGCGAAAAAGAAATTTTGAAATTTTTGTCGCCGATACGATACTTCCACACGTTGTGACGATGTGGAAGTAAAATAAATACTAAGTTGTCTTGAGTAAAAATTTAAGAAATTCAATTAAATTATCACTGTACACTTGGTAGAATGAATGAGGAGGGCCTCAAGTAACAGTAATAGGTCCTATGTTATTTCTAATTTATCTTAGCGATTTATGAGTAACCGAAAATTATATTAGATGCCTGCGATTTATTATTATTATTGCAACAAATTGTTTCGTTGCTCTCTTTCATTACATTTTTGCCACAATTTTTTCAACTGATATGGAATAAATTTAAACAACAAGAATCATACATACACTGAAATAAACCGTGTGAATTTGGCAACAGCTCTTGAAACATCGTTTTCGCTGAGATTTCAGATAAACCAACAGCGAAAATTCCAATCTGGCATCGCTGCACCCAACACTACTAATTTGGTTCACGGAGAGATAATGTCTGTATATGATTTTTGAATTTTTTGTCGCCGATGCCCTACTTCCACACGTATTGACGATGTGGAAGTAATAATAAAATTTAAAGCCGCAGCAAGTGCGTTATAGTAGCGAATTTTCATAACAATTGTACACCATTATTATACGGCATATTAGTAAAGTTAATATTTTAAACTTACACAGCACTTGAAGATTGATTTTAGAGGTCCTAGTAGGCGCACGTTTGAAGAATTCTTTCGAAAGTGTTACCATCGATATATATCTATTATTCAAAATATATTGCGTTCCAACTTCTTTTGAGAAAAATGCCCAAAACTCAGTTTTCTATGAATCTAAAGAACTAGATTTTGCTATATCTGCGCTAAAACTATATTGGAGGCCGTTCATAAAGCTACAAATATAGTGTCTTTTAATAATTTTTAATTAGTTAAATAACAGTCACTTGGCAAATTTTTAATTTCATGTCTGTCATTTTCCATAATTGCGGCCGAGATTTCACGATTGTTGGTCCGGGTAGTATGTTTTATGCATATATATATATATATATATATATATATATATATATATATATATATATATATATATATATATATATATATATATATATATATATATATATATATATATATATATATATATATATATATATATATTTATTTATTTATTTAGTTTGGTTACCGTTGATGTATGGTTTATACCTGTTGTATGAATCAATCTACGCGTGACAGTTAACTACTCTCTCTGCCAGGCATTGGACTTTAGCCACTAAGTAGTCTCAACGCATGTCTTTAGGATATTATTTTTAATTTGGGAAAAACTCTAAATATTGTGTACCAAATTACATAAAATTCAGAACATAGGTTTATTTGCACTATTTCTAGCCACATGTAAAGTCTCATTCCAGTTACGCTGATACTTACAAAAATATAGCGTTTTCAAACAGTTTTCTCTGATTTTCCACCGAAAAAACTTGAGCATAAAGAAGAGCAAACAAGATTTTTGTCAAGTTTGATTGAAATCAGTTTAGTATTTTTTGAGTTATCGCTCGGATACATACATACATACATACATACATATATATATATATATATATATATATATATATATATATATATATATATATATATATATATATATATGTATATATATATATATATGTATATATATATATATATGTATATATATGTATATATATATATATATATATATATATATATATATATATATATATATATATATATATATATATATAAACATATAAAAATTTTAAGTGACCTTGGTTTTCGGTTCTAGGGACCCAAATTGGCGCTTATCTGAAGAAAATTTTTTTAAATCTTCTCATCGTGACCTATCTATTAGCGAGCAATTTCTTTCAAATGACATCAAATATGAAAAATCGGGTCTGTTTCCTTTTCGCAGAGCCACTCTGTATATGATTTGAATGAACTTCAAAAATGAGTTCCAAAGGCTCTCACCCGCGTACGTTTGAAAGATTTTTTCGGAAATTCGAAAGACGTCTGCAATAAAAATTATCTTTATAAAAATTCGCTAAATGGGACAACATGTTGTTTATTTATCGACCTACTTTGCATGACTCATTTTCTTAAGGATTTATTTTATTCCAATTTTTTCTCGTCGGTTTTAAGCCACTTACAATTCTAATAAATTTAGGCAAGACCATTTGGATTTTCGTGCAAAAACTATCCTGAAAATCCCGTCAATGAAGAACAGAATAAAATTGACGCCCAGTTGTTACCAAATATGCTTTGTATGTTAAAACCCACTATAAAGTGGATAATTATGCGCCATCTTTAATTACATAAGTATCTAATTAGTAAATTAGAGGGCCTTTGCAAATTTCCAGATATTATTAAACAATTAGTAAAAATTTGCAATCTAAGTCGTTTGTATATTTGTTTTATTTTCAATATATTTACACACATCTATATATCTATCTAACTATATATATATATATATATATATATATATATATATATATATATATATATATATATATATATATATATATATATATATATATATATATATGACATTAAATAGACTGTTCTATTCGTGGCACTTGGATAGGTGTAGGATTTTGTATAAATTATAATGTGAAAGAATCTCCATTGTTGTTAATTTAAAGTTAAAAACTTTTTTTTTAGATTTTGCGCACTTATTGATACGCATCAGATAACAATTTCATGAAAATATTGTATTTTGGTCATAAGAGTAAGTTTAACCTTTGCTTTGTTTTACCTAGAAGAATATTGACTTTATGCAAAAAGGAACTGTTATAAATTTCCATTCATTTGTTTGTTAACGTAAATTTTATTAGTCACAGATAAACGCATTATAAAATAGATAAGGCGTATAAATGATCTTCGATTTCTAAAACGATATATTCTCATTCTTATATTCGTGAATTTTCTTTGAAAAAATTCACTAATGAGGAGAACCTGACTTTTGAATTTTGAAAAAAAATCTTCAAATGAGCGCGAACTAGGGCCCCTAGAACCCATATCCCATATCCAGGGTCAGTGTCAGTGTCAGTTTTTATATGATTTATATGATTTATATATATATATATATATATATATATATATATATATATATATATATATATATATATATATATATATATATGATTTTATATATATATATATATATATATATATATATATATATATATATATATATATATATATATATATATATATATATATATTATATATATATATATATATATATATATATATTCTTATCACCCCGCTAACTCAAGAAATAATATACCCGTTTTGATCAAACTTTCTGAGTGCCTTCCTTTTGAAAGTGGCTTAAACAAGTTGGTTAGCCAGGAAAATCTACCCAGCATTTCTTGGAAAATTTTCTGTTTTCTTTGGGAAAAAATTATATCTCCGGAAATAACAAAGTAAGGGTATTTGTATTATAAAGAGTGAACCATGTACCAAAATTTAGGTCTAAGTTTAAAGACAAAAAAGTGACGGGCATTTAAAGAAAAGAAAATTGGGATTTTTAAACCGACCTGAGATTTGGGTTCCAGTGGTCCTAAATCCCGCACATTTGAAGAAATTTCTTAAAAATTAAAAAGTGGCGATCTGCTCATTAGTGATTTTTTTAAAGAAAATTCACTGAAATTGATTTTTTTTTTACATTTTAGTGAATTTTCTTTTAAAAAACTCACTAATGAGGAGATCCCGACTTTTGAATTTTGATAGAACACATATCCGGGGTCATTTTCAATTTATATATATATATATATATATATATATATATATATATATATATATATATATATATATATATATATATATATATATATATATATATATATATATATATATATATATATATATATATATATATATATATATATATATATATATATATATATATATATATATGTATCACACCGATAACTCAAAAATACCTTCCATTTGCAAGTGGCTTGGATAAGTTCGTTAGCCAGAAAGACCCGCCCAGATTTTCC
This sequence comes from Tillus elongatus, assembly GCA_964006375.1. Taxonomy (NCBI): domain Eukaryota; kingdom Metazoa; phylum Arthropoda; class Insecta; order Coleoptera; family Cleridae; genus Tillus; species Tillus elongatus. The sequence goes on along the minus strand of OZ023266.1, from coordinate 10,439,011 downwards.
CGGAAAATGTTTTTTCTTTCGAAAAAAGTTTATATCTCCGGAAGTAACAAAGTAAGGGCAACCAAATTTGGTACGCGGGTTTATATCATTATAGCTAAATTACGTACCAAAATTTAGATTACAGTACAAGAAAGTTATAGGCATTTAAAGAAAAATAAATTGGGGTTTTCCTCAAAACGTCAAAGTCGCGATTTAAAACGTCAAAATTGGCAACATTTAGGCAAAGATCCTGAAACAAATACGAGCTATGGAAAGAAAATGTCTCAAGAAGAATGTTTTACAAAGCCTGAAGTCTTAGCTCCAACCGTCATTGTCATTGTCCTTCATTTTACCAAAATATTTCCAGAAAATTTATTCCAAATAGACCCTTGCTCCGACGCTTTGGTAGTAGTCTTGGCTATAGAGTTTATCGTTTAATGGTACATAATTTTTGTCGAATTTTCGTAAAAAATCAATAAGGCTCAATATATCAGTTATTATACAAGATACGAAAAAACATTATATACATTAGTTATACGGTGTCTTGAGCTACATCTTAAAAAAATATTTTTACAATCACAAGATGGCCCATAAGTCGTTGGTGATACAAATTTTCTTGTTTTTTTTTAATCGAACACGCCTTATGTTATTGCATTTTTGCATTTTCCGTCGAAATATAATGCATGTTTCTAAAAAAAGTAATTCGGAACGCAGCAGGTGCGTTATGGTAGCGAATTTTCATTAAATGCTTCCAATTTGAATAGACCAATTTGCTATTAACCTATAAGGTTGACCAAGAAACCAGTTTTTTCGAGAACACTTCTGCAATTTTTGTACATTTTCTAACAATAAAGCTATTTTGATGAAACACGGCACATTGATTCTATTATATAGGATATACTGGTAACCAAATTTGATGCCTGCTTTCTTAAAAAAAACAGACATATTTGCTATTAAAAACATTTTTATGAAAATTCACTAACATAAAGCACTTGGTGCGTCCAGACTTTTTAACATTTGCAGAAAAGTATAAATTTAGTAGGTTTGTCAAGTGACGCGAATTAAAATTTTAGTTAGTAACAGCTTTGAATAAGTTTGCTTAAGGATTCCCTATATCCAAAGTTCAATTGCACCACTCATTGTTTTTAACGCCAATGTTTTTTTAAGGAATTCCCTCTAAGCAAAGGTCGATTATAAATAACTACTAATTAAACAAATAAAATACAGACTAAAAATAATTAGCGTACTTTTAAAAAGTTGTACTTTGTTCTTAACTGGAAACCCGGATTTATAAGCAGCTTAAGCATTTTCTCATATTGTTTTTTGACTGTGGTTTTGTAGTTAAGTGTTGGGATATTAAAATTACTTAATGACAATTGAAAGTATGTCTTGGTTGGAATATCCTACCTCCAATGATATCATATAGACGTTATGATTCAAGTAAAATAAAAATGACTCAAAATATACCCTACTTAAAATCACATAACTATAGACTAGAAGACTATACAGGTGATTCAAATTCGAGGCTCACCATGGGGATCTCGCTTATTATCGAAGATAAACGGTAGCTTCAAATTCGGCAAAGTTGCTATATTTTGTGCTCTTTAATATGCCGCAGCGAAAACCAACTTTATGGTTCAAGAAATTGTCAAAAAACTTAAAAAGCGATTTTCGATTTTCGCCTCTACCGCATTTATTTGAACTCATATAAAGAAACGAAAAGGACATTCTCTATGCAAGTTCCAGTTTTCTATCTGATAGCGGATTCAAAATTGCCCTACAACGTTTAGCCTTTTTTGCGACCTCATCAACTTTCATATTTCTTATGACCGCCATATTGGATTTTGACATCATAGTATCATAGGATTTCTGTTTTTTTTTTGTTCTGAATTCAACAATGTATAACACGTTGAGAAATAATTCTTAACGATTCGGCTTAACTGTCAACCAGTGCAAAATCACCTTAATTTGTGTCTTGACGTTGGCTGCGGAATTCAAAACGTTAAAAAATATATCTGTCATGGGTGATAACGTTGTAATAGTCAAAGCTCACTGAGGAGAAGATAGGAAGATATGGCAGGTATTTTTCCTTTTAATTGCTTGGATGGTTTTGTTTTAGTCAACTCAATCGAACTAGTCTTTGCAAACAAAACAAAAAAACAAATTGTAGTTACCCGAGAAGCTCATTATGTTATTTTTCTTTCATTTAGTACCCTCGCTGCGTTTACATAGGTGTTACTATGTTTTAAGATTGAAGATTTTAGCCTAATAGGAAATTGAGTTATCGGATTTCAAATTTTTTACAAAAACTCTCTACCATAATGTGTTTGCTGTACCCAGACCTTTTTCAACACTTATTTACTGTTGCTGTATCCACACTTTTTGAAAATGATGAAATATTGTAGCTCTCTAGGTAAGACTGACAAACAAGGCAACCTAAATTGCATTTTTGGAAAAATATTTTGAACAAAGGAAATGGGGTAACAATTTAAATATAAATTGTAAATCTTGGTTCGCTGCTTTGTCGCAGGGGTTCCCCTTTCTCTTCTACATGCATACAACCACCCTCAATGCATAAACAAGAACAATGTAAACAAGAAAAGTTTCTTGGGAACAACCCGCAAGAATCTTACGGGACCTGCGGTGAATATTAGGGGTTTGGGTTAACCAAAATTTTAAGGAGTTATAGCTGCAAAATGGGATAAGGGCAGCTTATGGAGTTCCAATTAAGCTGTTTTTTCCGCACTTTTCGCTCACATTTACTTTTTATCTTCTTCCCCGTCCAACACCCCTATTCGCTCTTGGTCCCGTAACTTTCTTGGGAGCTGTTTGCAAGAAATATATATTGTGGTTTGTGCATCCAGAAGGAGATCTAAGCACGTTTCTGACTTTTTTTCTAAAAAACCCACGTGTGCTAATCTGCAAATTTACCAAAAATTTAATTTGTATTTATAAAACGAATGTACCTGCCAAATTATAAACGTGGCGGTATTTTTCCTTATTAGTCGCTTCGATGATCCATTTCAGTCCACTCAATCGAAACAGCTTCTGCAAAACAAATACCCAAAAATGGTTTTCTAAAACAAATTTATCGTTGCCTGTGAAGTTTGGTATGTTATTTTTCAAATTTAGTACCCACGCTGCTTTTGTATAGGTTTTAGTATGTATCAAAACTGAAGATTCTCGTTTAATGGGAAATTGAATTATCACCATTTGGAATATTTTAACGAAAATTAGTTACCATGACGCACTTGCTGCACCTAAACACTTTTGAAAATGTTCTTACTATTGCTAGATCCATACTTTTTGAAAATGAAATAAATAAATATAATAAATTATATATATATATATATATATATATATATATATATATATATATATATATATAAACAATACATTTTGAAATTAAAATTTTAATATAATTTACACTGAACATATGTGTATAGCTATAGATTAAACTACGGCATGATATTATGTAGTTTATTTTACCTCAAATTTTCCATATACGACATGAAGAGTAAATAATAATGAAAATTCACTAAAAACTAAAAGTAAAGAATAAGTACCTTATTCTAAGGTTCTAAGGTATTATCTGAGTATCATTACTTGTTTATGACGTCTGTAAACAAGGAAGAAGATGATGATAACCTCGAATTCGACTCCCCTCTCCACTGTCAGTTTGCAAAATAGCAAATGACTATGACAAATAGCTAACTGGAGAGGGCGATGGGTTTTAAATACCTTGAAGAATGGGAAGCTTAATATTTATACATAATAAAACGTCGTTCTAGATTACCTTTAAACAAACTGAATCACTTTCATTAAAAGATTTATCTATTACTATATATTTTTCTGATCTCTTCAAATTTAGATGACACTTTTGGCAAATGGCAAAATGGTTAGCGCTCATTTGAAGAATTTTTTTTCAAACTTCAAAAGTCAGGATCTCCTCATTAGTGAATTTTTTTAAGAAAATGTACTAAAAAGTTATAGACATTAAAAAAAAATTAGGTGCCACTCATGACCAGAAAACGCAACAGTCATTGTCCTTCATTTTACTAAAATATTTGCAGAAAATTCATTTTAAATAGATTTTTTGCTAATGCTTTTGCGGTAGTTTTAGTTATATAGTTTATACTTTAATAGTCTAGAAGTTTTAGCGAATTTTCGTAGAGAAAAATTCGCCATGGAGGCGACCGCGACTTTTGAACTAGGCCCCCTAGAACCCATATCCGGGGCTAGTTTCACTTTTTATCTGTTTACATATAGACAGGGTCGCATTTTTACGGCAAAGCTCAATATATCCGTTATTATACAAGGTACGAGAAAAAATTGTATGTGTTAATTATAAGGTGTCTTAGCTGCATCTTATAAAATTCTTTTTACAATCACACTGTGGCCCACAAGTCGCTGGTGATACGAATTGTCTTTTTTTAATCGAACCCCGCTTATACTATTGCATTTTTGCCTTCTTCATCGAAATATAATCCATGTTTGTAAGAAAAAACTTCTGAAGGCAGTAAGTGCGTTTTGGTAGCGAACTTTCATTAAATGTTTTATATTTCAATAGCTCATTTTGCTATTAACCTAAGGTTCGTTGGTTAGGAAACCAATTTTTTCCAGAACATTTCAAGTTTACTTTCCGAAAATTTCTGTACACTTTTAAACAATAAAGTTATTTTGATGACATATGGTACATTGTTTCTACTATATAGGTTATACTGGTAAAAAAAATTCTATCTTTATGATTGACGTTGATCTTATATAAAATTAATAATTTTGGCAAAAATATGGTATGTGGAGATATAGTGATAGTAAAGATGGTGTATTGAAGTGGTTTAGATCTATCATAAATGAAGGCAATGGGTGAACGGCTTAACTGTCAACCAGTGCAAAATCACCTTAATTTGTGTCTTGACGTTGGCTGCGGAATTCAAAACGTTAAAAAATATATCTGTCATGGGTGATAACGTTGTAATAGTCAAAGCTCACTGAGGAGAAGATAGGAAGATATGGCAGGTATTTTTCCTTTTAATTGCTTGGATGGTTTTGTTTTAGTCAACACAATCGAACTAGTCTTTGCAAACAAAACAAAAAAACAAATTGTAGTTACCCGAGAAGCTCATTATGTTATTTTTCTTTCATTTAGTACCCTCGCTGCGTTTACATAGGTGTTACTATGTTTTAAGATTGAAGATTTTAGCCTAATAGGAAATTGAGTTATCGGATTTCAATTTTTTTACAAAAACTCTCTACCATAATGTGTTTGCTGTACCCAGACCTTTTTCAACACTTATTTACTGTTGCTGTATCCACACTTTTTGAAAATGATGAAATATTGTAGCTCTCTAGGTAAGACTGACAAACAAGGCAACCTAAATTGCATTTTTGGAAAAATATTTTGAACAAAGGAAATGGGGTAACAATTTAAATATAAATTGTAAATCTTGGTTCGCTGCTTTGTCGCAGGGGTTCCCCTTTCTCTTCTACATGCATACAACCACCCTCAATGCATAAACAAGAACAATGTAAACAAGAAAAGTTTCTTGGGAACAACCCGCAAGAATCTTACGGGACCTGCGGTGAATTTTAGGGGTTTGGGTTAACCAAAATTTTAAGGAGTTATAGCTGCAAAATGGGATAAGGGCAGCTTATGGAGTTCCAATTAAGCTGTTTTTTCCGCACTTTTCGCTCACATTTACTTTTTATCTTCTTCCCCGTCCAACACCCCTATTCGCTCTTGGTCCCGTAACTTTCTTGGGAGCTGTTTGCAAGAAATATATATTGTGGTTTGTGCATCCAGAAGGAGATCTAAGCACGTTTCTGACTTTTTTTCTAAAAAACCCACGTGTGCTAATCTGCAAATTTACCAAAAATTTAATTTGTATTTATAAAACGAATGTACCTGCCAAATTATAAACGTGGCGGTATTTTTCCTTATTAGTCGCTTCGATGATCCATTTCAGTCCACTCAATCGAAACAGCTTCTGCAAAACAAATACCCAAAAATGGTTTTCTAAAACAAATTTATCGTTGCCTGTGAAGTTTGGTATGTTATTTTTCAAATTTAGTACCCACGCTGCTTTTGTATAGGTTTTAGTATGTATCAAAACTGAAGATTCTCGTTTAATGGGAAATTGAATTATCACCATTTGGAATATTTTAACGAAAATTAGTTACCATGACGCACTTGCTGCACCTAAACACTTTTGAAAATGTTCTTACTATTGCTAGATCCATACTTTTTGAAAATGAAATAAATAAATATAATAAATTATATATATATATATATATATATATATATATATATATATATATATATATATATATATATATATATATATATATATATATATATATATATATAAACAATACATTTTGAAATTAAAATTTTAATATAATTTACACTGAACATATGTGTATAGCTATAGATTAAACTACGGCATGATATTATGTAGTTTATTTTACCTCAAATTTTCCATATACGACATGAAGAGTAAATAATAATGAAAATTCACTAAAAACTAAAAGTAAAGAATAAGTACCTTATTCTAAGGTTCTAAGGTATTATCTGAGTATCATTACTTGTTTATGACGTCTGTAAACAAGGAAGAAGATGATGATAACCTCGAATTCGATTCCCCTCTCCACTGTCAGTTTGCAAAATAGCAAATGACTATGACAAATAGCTAACTGGAGAGGGCGATGGGTTTTAAATACCTTGAAGAATGGGAAGCTTAATATTTATACATAATAAAACGTCGTTCTAGATTACCTTTAAACAAACTGAATCACTTTCATTAAAAGATTTATCTATTACTATATATTTTTCTGATCTCTTCAAATTTAGATGACACTTTTGGCAAATGGCAAAATGGTTAGCGCTCATTTGAAGAATTTTTTTTCAAACTTCAAAAGTCAGGATCTCCTCATTAGTGAATTTTTTTAAGAAAATGTACTAAAAAGTTATAGACATTAAAAAAAAATTAGGTGCCACTCATGACCAGAAAACGCAACAGTCATTGTCCTTCATTTTACTAAAATATTTGCAGAAAATTCATTTTAAATAGATTTTTTGCTAATGCTTTTGCGGTAGTTTTAGTTATATAGTTTATACTTTAATAGTCTAGAAGTTTTAGCGAATTTTCGTAGAAAAAAATTCGCCATGGAGGCGACCGCGACTTTTGAACTAGGCCCCCTAGAACCCATATCCGGGGCTAGTTTCACTTTTTATCTGTTTACATATAGACAGGGTCGCATTTTTACGGCAAAGCTCAATATATCCGTTATTATACAAGGTACGAGAAAAAATTGTATGTGTTAATTATAAGGTGTCTTAGCTGCATCTTATAAAATTCTTTTTACAATCACACTGTGGCCCACAAGTCGCTGGTGATACGAATTGTCTTTTTTTAATCGAACCCCGCTTATACTATTGCATTTTTGCCTTCTTCATCGAAATATAATCCATGTTTGTAAGAAAAAACTTCTGAAGGCAGTAAGTGCGTTTTGGTAGCGAACTTTCATTAAATGTTTTATATTTCAATAGCTCATTTTGCTATTAACCTAAGGTTCGTTGGTTAGGAAACCAATTTTTTCCAGAACATTTCAAGTTTACTTTCCGAAAATTTCTGTACACTTTTAAACAATAAAGTTATTTTGATGACATATGGTACATTGTTTCTACTATATAGGTTATAATGGTAAAAAAAATTCTATCTTTATGATTGACGTTGATCTTATATAAAATTAATAATTTTGGCAAAAATATGGTATGTGGAGATATAGTGATAGTAAAGATGGTGTATTGAAGTGGTTTAGATCTATCATAAATGAAGGCAATGGGTGAAGCATTAGATTGAAGAAATAAAAGTGAAGAATTTTTTTTTACCTGGTTTGTCAAAATTTGAAGTTTGCTGAATTTGATATATAATTGTCACATTGCTTTAGATATAACTTTTAAAATTATGCAAATGTACAGCACTACTATGTCGAAAAGCATAACAATTGGACAATTGATAGTCCCTTTATTAATCTTATTTTTAAAGGGGTAGACATTGATCCAATCCAACCCATAGCAGGTGGTAGTGGAATTTTCCTTTACGTAATAGTAAAGGATTTTTTCACGCCCGAGGAGGTACCACCCCATACATCAAGGGTGAAGTCCCAACGGACGTTTCCGGTTCTGGTGTATGAGTCGGTTTCCCTTCTAAGCAAAAACGATGATGGCTCCTCCTTATACAAAATATCCCGGAGGCAAAATACCCCTCCATTCGGATCTCCGGGAGAGGGGTGTACAGGGGGCGCCAACATCAAGATTTAACATATCCTTTTCGAATATATGTGGCCTAAATTCTAACCTGAACTCCGTCCACCATTTCCGCCAGGCTAACAGGCCCCAACTCCTATTCCTCACCAAACCCAAATCAGTGCCAAAACAGCCACTAATCACCTCAATTTCCCGGGGTATGAGCTCCTTACTTCCTTTAGATTGCATGGAGGCGTGTGCGCATACGTCCGTAGCAATCTACCCTGCACCAGACTCCCCAATCTAGAAGCTGGAAGAAAATACATACTATGGATAAAACTCTCTCTCAGGGCTGCAACTAAATTCATCTGTTACATTTACCGGTCACCTTCTGACAACAACTTTGTCCAGCTCTTTGACTACCTTTCTGAAAAAACCGACTATCTGATTTCTGAATATCCTTCCTCCGAGGTCACTATTCTTGATGACTTCAATGTCCATAATAAGGAATGGCTAGGATCTTCAAAAACCGATCCACAAGGGAGAGCAGCGGAGGCCTTTGCAATCAGCAATTCTTTAGCCAATATGGTTCAGCAACCTACTTACTTTCCTCGTATCTCAACACACATCTCAAATCCCTTGGATCTCCTTCTTACTACACAACCTGAATGCTATAAGATATCAGTCACCGCCCCCCTTGGTCGCTCAGACCACGGCATTGTCACTGCTTCCTGCGCAGTGCGACCCGTGGTCACACAGATATCACACCCACGTATAGTTTGGCACTACAACTCCGCAAACTGGGACGAAATGCGGGATTACTTTTCCTCATTTCCACGGGCGTCTGTCTGCTTCTCTCATCCTGACTCCTCTGATATCTCACAAAACGTCACCGAAATTATCAAAGCTGGCATGGAATTATTTATCCCACGCACACAGAGAACCTCTTCAGCCACTCAAAAGCCCTGGTTCTCTAAATCCTGTGACAAGGCCAGACTTGAGAAGGTCAAAGCTCACAAAACGCTTCTACACAATCCCAGTCAAGAAAATCGTCAAGCATTTAACGACGCAAGAAACCGCTCTGTCTGCATTCTTTCTGAGGCAAAAAACTCGTTTAATAACCACATCAAACACAAAGTCCTCTTAAGCTCCAACGGCGGCAAACCCTTCTGGACTCTTGCTAAATCTATTGGGAATAATTTCTGCGAAAGCACGTTCCCACCTCTTATCTCAGGGGATGAAATTGTTTCTACCGCCCTGGGCAAGGCTGAACTTTTTGCTTCGTTGTTCGCAGGCAATTCTACTATCAACCCACCTCCAAATGTTCAACCACCAACAGTCCCCAATGTCGTGCATAAAATGACGGATATCATTTTCAAAACTAAAAAGGTACAAAAGATGGTCTCTTCTCTTAATACCAGGAAAGCCTCTGGCCTTGACGAGATCCCAGCAATTGTTCTCAAAAAATGCGCACCAGAGCTTGCTCCTGTCCTGACTCGTCTGTTTCAGATATCTTATAGTAAAGGCATATTACCTAGTAACTGGAAAACAGCTCGAGTACAACCTATCCCCCAAAAAAGATCCAAAGCGCTTTCTAGCAACTACAGGCCTATTTCTCTCCTTTCAGTCGTCTCTAAAGTGATGGAAAAGTATATAAACACCGAATTACTAAAAATTTCTTGAAAAACACAGTTTAATCCACGACAGGCAGTATGAATTCCGTCAGCGCAGATCGACTGCCGACCTCCTTTCCTTTGTCACCCATTCTTGGAACAAGTCCATGGAACAACACGGTGAATCCCAGATTGTTGCTCTAGACATATCCAAAGCATTCGACCAGGTCTGGCACGCAGCGCTGCTTAATAAACTTCCGGCCTATGGCCTACCACCAAAACTCTGTATGTGGACAGCAAATTTCCTCTCCAACAGGAGCATATATGTTGTTGTGGATGGCCATTCCTCTAAACTGTATCCAATTAATGCAGGAGTTTCTGCAGGTTCAGCTTTAGTCCCTACTTTGTTTCTTCTCAACATCAATGACCTCCTCTCTAGCACATCTAACCCAGTTCACAACTACGCGGACGACAGCACCCTCCATTCAAATATACAATATTCTAAGCCTGTCTCTTTAGCCCAGTTAGATGAGGATCGCAGACTCATGGAGGGTTCTGTCTCCGTGATCTCCAAAAAATATTAGACTGGGAAAGCAGAAATCTTGTACAATTCAACCCCACCAAAACTAAGTCTTGCTTTCTTTCTCACAAGAGATACACCAGCCCTAGACCCATCACAATGAACAACCAAGTTATGCAAAGTAATGAGTCCTTTTCTCTTGTTGGCATTTCTGTGGATCGAAATCTTAATTGGCACCAACATGCCACATCAATTGCAGAAGCGGCTGCTAAGAAATTAGGTTTCCTCTTCCCTCACCCAAAGGCTGCCATCCCTTGCCCACCGACGTGCCGCTGGTGACCTCTCTCTCTTTTATAGATATCTGCACGGGCACTGCTCAGAGGAGCTTTCCTCCATAGTTCCCCCACCTGCTGCCCCCAACAGATCTACCAGGAGAACAGAGCGAATGCACCATTTTACTGTCCAGGTCACCAGACTTAGAACATCTTGTTATACCCGCTCTTTTGTCCCGAGGACTTCCAAGTTGTGGAACTCCTTGCGGGCACATGTTTTTCCTTCTCCTCCGAACCTTCAAACCTTCAAGTCCAGAATTAACAAGCTGCCTCTTTCCTCCTTGTCAACACCCACGGTACGATAGTATTTAGGCTGTAAGCCCTCGTGGTGTGTTGTTGAAATTAAAAAAAAAGCACAAGTCTCAGACTTATTGTATAGACATACTGTATAATTTTTATCAATGAATAAATAATACTAACAAATAATAATAACCAAATTTGATCCTTGTTTTCATTAAAAAAAAGACACATTTGCTATTAAAAACATATAATTGAAAATTCACTTCCATAACGCACTTGCTGCGTTCACACTTTATGTTCCCAAATTAATTTAAATTTTTATAAAAATTTGTTACCATTTGCTGCTTCAAGGCTTTTAACATTGCTAAAAATTAAATCTCACCTATATTTTGATCGTATTCTTTGAGAATATTTATCTCAAACAATTATTGTTTCATCAGTTATAAATATGTAAAACAAGAAGCTCACTATTTTTAAAAGTTATTATCCTCATTTTGAACCAGAGCTATGATGTGATAAATTTCTTGGAAAAACCGTAATAATTCTTGTAAATAGACAAAGATTATGTACACAATAATAATCCACTCGACTGGTGATTGCGCAAACAATCGTTGTTTGCATGTTGACAATAATTATCGTGAAGCATCTAAATGTGTTAATTTTTTTACTAATTGTTGACAAATATAACAAATATATTCTTGTCCTGGATAACATTTTGTGTGAAAGAAAGAAATAAGTGATGTCTTTAGCGTATAAAAATTGTTTGATGACAACTGCTTCATTTTTAAAGTAAATGTTCTTGATACAAAGTGGTCAACAAAAGATCGGCAAAAGCTACTTTTACCACAATATTCAATTAGCTGTTACTTTTTTAAAAGTTGACTTTTTTTAGCGAATTTTTCGTAAATCGAAAAATTCCCTAATGATGAGATATGTGTTTATATATATATATATATATATATATATATATATATATATATATATATATATATATATATATATATATATATATGTATGTATGTATGTATCACACCGATAACTCAAAAAATAATGATCCGATTTTGATAAAATTTGGCTTGTGCCCTTTTTTTGTAAGTGGATTGGATAGGTTCATTATCCAGGAAAATCGGACGAGTTTATCCCGGAAAATTTTGGGTTTTCTTTCGGAAAATTTTTGTATCTCTGAAAATAACGGCGGTATGACAATCAAATTTGGCGTGTGCATTTATAATATCCAACTTACCCTACGTGCCGAAATTAAGATCTCTAAGTTAAAAGAGAAAAAAAAGTTATAGGCATTTAAAGAAAAAATTTTGGCTGCCACAGGTGACCAGGGGACAGCACAGGAGCAAAATATTTTGTGTGATTGGCAAAACCAATTGAATATTACATACAACGGTTATGTTCTCTTGATGCAAAAAGGAGAAGTATCAGAAAAAAATTTGAAAATTTTATAATTTTTCTTCTTAAAACGTCAAAGCCGCGATTTGAAACGTCAGAATTTGCAATTTTCAGACAACGAATCTAAAACAAATACAAATTGTCTATAAAAAATGTCGTAATAAGTGTCTTTTACAAGTTTCAGCTTCAACGATCATTGTCCTTCATTTTACTAGAATATTTTCGGAAAATTCATTTCAAATACTCTTTCTGATACTTTGGCAGTAGTTTCAGCTATAGCGTTTATGGTTTAATAGTCTATATTTTAGCATATTTTTGTAGAAAAAATTTGTTATTTAGAACACAGCGACTTATGAATTTTAAAAAGATTTCTTCAAATGAGCGCGACTAGAACCCCTAAAACCCATATACGGAGTCAGTTTCAAGTTTTGTCTGTTTACACATATACAGGGTGACGCATTTCTACGGTAAAGCACAATATATCCGTTATTATACAAGAGATGAGGAAAAAGTATATATGTTAATTATAGGGTGTTTCGAGCTGCATCTTATAAACCTATTTTGACAATCCAAGGGTGGCCGATGAGTCGTTGGTGATACACAATTTCTTTTTTTAATAGAACACACCTTGTGTGATTGCATTATTGTAGTTTCCATCGAATTATAATGAAAGTTTATAAGGTAAAAAAAAATTGGCCGTACGGGCATAAAGTTCACTTTATGGCACCCGCGGGCATAAAGACAAATAATTTTTGTTTAACTTATTTAATAACCTTTATTAATGAAATTACAAATAATGAGATAAAAGCAATACGTAAATATTTAATTAACATTATTTAGTAGAACCTCGGTGGTTCAGGGGTAAGAACGTGTGCCTCTGAACCGAAGGGTACTGGGTTCGATCCCAGGGTACTCCTTTCACTTTTTCAGTATTAAAAATTAACATCAACCGAGGTTCTGGCATTGTATTTGAGCAAGTTGCATGTCTGCACGTTCCTCCCTTCGAAGGGGGGTAAAGCCGTCGGTCCCGTGTCCATACGATGTTGGGCACCTTAAAGATCCCTACCCTCCTGCCAGAAAGGCAGGGGTTCGGCAAAATTTCCAGGATAGTGAGGTGAAACTGCTCCCTGGCGTCGGTTATTGGCCATAGTCGCGGAAATAGGCCGACGTTAAAGAAACAAAAAACACACAACATTATTTAGTCGACTTAACATAAAATTCGCAGTTTTGAAAAGATCCGGTGATAGTTAGGTTGCCTTCAGCAAAGAGTGATTCATGTTTCATCGTTTGAGTATCAATTTTGTCTAAGGAAAAACCACTAGTATGACATACAAATTTATATGCACCGCTGATAAAATAGAGGTGTAAAATCGTCGCCTTCAGGGCATAAACATCTATTTATACCCTTGGTACATAAATTTGTTTTTATTGCTTTGTTACCAACTACATAATGGTGTACTTTATGCCCGCACATGCATAAAGTTCACTTTATAGTCCGCGCGGTCATAAAGACAAATAATTTTTGTTTGACTTCTTGAGCTTTATTAATGAAATTATTTATTAATGAAATTACCAATAATTGACTAAAAGCAATATGTAAATATTGAATTAACATTATTTAGTCGAATTAAGATAAAATTGGCAATTCTGAAAAGATCCGGTGATAGTTAGGTTGCCTTCAGCAAACGTTGATTCATGTTTCATTGTCGTAGGCGTCTTTAGACTTCTTGGTCAATAAATGTTGAGTTGCCTTTTCGGCTTTTAGTGAATTTTCGTAGAAAAAATTCACTAATGGGGAGATCCCGACTTTTGAATTTTGAAAAAATTTTTGCAAATGAGCGCGAACTAGGACCCCTAGAACCCATATCCGGGGTCAGTTTCAATTTTTATATGTTTATATATATATATATATATATATATATATATATATATATATATATATATATATATATATATATATATATATATATATATATATATATATATATATATATATATATATATATATATATATATATATATATATATATATATATATATATATATATATATATATATATATATATATATATATATATATATATATATATATATATATATATATATATATATATATGTATCACACCGATAACTCAAAAAATAATGGGCCGATTTTGATAAAATTTGGCATGTACCTTTCTTTTGTTAATAGCTTGGATAAGTTCGTTAGTCAGGAAAATCGGACGAGGTTTTCCGGGAAAATTTTGAGTGTTCATTCGAAAAAAATTCATATCTCAAAAAGTAATAAGCCGATTTTAACAAAATTTAGCACATACCTTCCTTTTGTAAATGGCTTTGACATGTTTGTTAGTCAGGAAAATCGGACGAGGTTTTCCGGGAAAATTTTGAGTTTTCATTCGAAAAAAATTCATATCTCAAAAAGTAATAAGCTGATTTTAATAAAATTTGGCATGTATCTTCCTTTTGTAAATGGCTTTGACAAGTTCATTATTTAGAAAAATTGGACAAGGTTTTCCGGGAAAATTTTGAGTTTTCATTTGAAAAAATTTTTTATCTTAAAAAATATAAAATTTAGGATAACCAAATTTGGTAGGTAGGTTTACGATATAAAAATTAAACTATACACCAAAATTTAGATTTCTATGTTACAAGAAAAAAAAGTTATAATAAAATATTTTGTGCCAGATCATTTCTATGAAAATTCACTACCATAACGCACTTGCTGCGTCCAGACTTTTTTTTTAATAATTTAATCTGGAATGTCAGAAATTGCATTCATTCCGAGTTAAATTTGACATATGTAAACTAACATTTATCTTTGACAGTATGTACCTAGCAACGATAAAATCTACTACGATAAAATGACAATAATGTTACTAAAATACTAATTTACATTACGGATGGAATAACCAACTACTATGACATAAATGTTTGTATGTACCGCTGGTATAAATAGAGGTGTATGCCCTCGAGCGACTTACAAACCCTCGGGCTAGAGGCTCTCGGATTTGTAAAATCGTCGCTCTCGGGGTATAAACATCTATTTATACCCTTGGTACATAAATAATTATTACATCCAGTATAATATGAAATTTTTTAATTTTTTTTAATTGCGTTCTTCTGCATAATGTAGACCAAGTGGGCTTTTGCTAATGCAAGCCACATCAAAAAAAGTAAACTTTTAAACGAGTAATAACTAATTGAACATTATGTTAAAAATTATATTTGCCGATCTTCTTGTTGATCACTCCATTTCAAAAATTTCCTTTTTTCCTTAAAACACTTGCTGATTTTCCAAATAGTTTATTAAAACAGCCAGAAAGGTCTCGTTGCGTCTCAATATTCTTTTTAACATGACTTTATGTTGGACGAATGAACTTCTTGCATACAGAACTTTAGTGAATGTACCTGCTATCGATTCTATTCTGTTCTAGCGCGTGTATTATTGCGGATAATTCGACCGTATCGAAAGCCTTTTGCAAATCCACGAATATCAGAACGAGTAGCTTGTTTTATTCCATGGACTTCTCGATTAACGTTTATATAATCAAGAGGTGGACGTTTGTTATATCAGAACAAGCACAAGTTTGTGTGGGTGTGTGTGCTTTTGTTTCTTTAACGTCTCCATATTTCCGCAACTATAGCCAATCACCGACGCTAGGAAGTAGTCTCACCTCACCATACTGGAAATTTTGCCTAACCCCAGCCTTTCTGTAAGGAGAGTATGGTTCTTTAACATGCCCAATATGCTCAGTAAGTGGTGGACGTGCCGCCACCTAGTTGCGGAACCAAGCAGTATGCTGTCACGCCAGCTCCAAATAACACAAAGTGTTAAAAAATAGAGACTGGATACAGCTAACTAACAATTTACAAAATTGTCAGCCCTGGCCCATTTCTACCCCAATATAGGGACAAAGTATGTAAGACTCGATGCATTTTCGCAACAATTAGAACCGTAGACCGGTTTCGCTCTCATTAGAGCTCTTCAGTACGGCATACTAATTGTAGCAAAAATGCACCAAAAGTAATACGGCTATCGTATAGCCAGTCTTAAAATACTCAGTAAGTGGTGGACGTGCCGCCACCTAGTTGCGGAACCCAATATGGACACGGGACCGATGGATTTACACCCCATCCGAAGGGCGGAACGTGCAGACATTCAACTTGCCCAAATACAATGCCAGAACCTCGCTTGATGTTACAGTATGTACTGAGAAAGTAAAGGAGAACCCTGCGATCGGACCCAGTAGCTTTCGGTTTGGAGGCACACGTTCTTACTACTGAACCACCGAAGCTCTATCACAAGTTTGAATCTTACCTATTTATCATGATGTCATCTGCAATTATTATTAAAAAATCACCCTTACTATTAATTATTCTACCATAAATAAAAATAATATAGTTACTACTATTATAATGCCTTCACTACTGCCGCTTGGATTTCATATAGTACGATCAATAAAATTCTTCCTCTTAGAGTGCCATGAACAATTACAAAACAAAAACCGAGTGTCTTAGCTCAATTCAACGGTTATCGTTGACATTTCACTCACGCTATTGCGATTCAAATTGCCTTTTATTGCTGTTTATCCTGAAAGTTCCATCGTTTTTCGTTTCTGTTGCTTGATGTAATTTTGATATAATATATTTTTTGTTTTTAAAGTGCGATTATGTCGAATTCGCGATTAATAAAGGCATAAAAGTGCAGAAGAATTTGCTGTAGAGTCATTTTGTCACCATTACAAATTGTAACACTAAATGACATGTAAGACACGAAGCACGTGCCGCCATCTCGTTGCGGAACCAAGTAGTATGTTGTCACAGCAGCTCCAAATAACACAAAGTGTTAAAAAATAGAGACTGTATACAACCAACTAACAATTTAGTAAATTGTGAGCCCTGGCTCATTTCTACCCTAATATAGGGACAAAGTATGAAAGGCTAGATGCATTCTCACCACAATTAGAACCATTTTTTTTTGTTCCCTCAGGGCTCGTCCGCGGCCTTGCCGCCCCGATAGCACCGCAACCCTTGGTTGATTGTGTATACCCCTAGTCTTACTCCACCCATTCCAAAATCACTGTGCCTTGAACTAGTCTGCACAGCGATTGGTAGGGTGAAGTTTTGTATTGCTCTGTCTCCGGTCTAGAGTGACCGTAGATCAGTTGTCTTTTCCGGTCCAGAGCTATACACTCGCACAAGATGTGCTGGGCTGATTCCTCCCCCTCGCCGCAGAGTCTGCATGCGAGGTCCCCTTCGAACCGCCCCATTTTATGTAGGTGTTTCTTGACGGCCATGTGTCCCGTCAAGAGACCTGTTGTGTTTCTGAGCTGTCCTCTGCTAAGGTTTAGCAGCTCCACAGCTCTCTTTAAACTGGGTCCGTCAATTATTGACTTCCCATGTCTGAGCCCTGGACAGTCCGCCCAGTACACCTTGTGTTGGTTTCTGACCCAGGACTTAATGGCTCCCCTGGCAGTGCTCTTTGACACGCCCAGAGCCGGTTCTGGTCCCATAAATGGTTCTGCTGACCCTCTCTTCGCGAGACTGTCAGCTTTTTCATTGCCTTTGACCCCCGAGTGACCCGGCACCCAGATGAGGGTCACCTCATTCTGCCCAGCCAGGTCGCTCGTCTCGTCTCGGCACTCACTCACCAGCCAGGAATTTACCCGTGGGCTACTTAGTGCCTTAAGGGCTGCCTGGCTGTCTGTGGCTATGAGGATCCGCTTGTTGGTGTAGCCCCTCCTCTTGTTCTCCCGCACACAGTGCAGGATGGAGTACATCTCGACCTGAAACACCGTTGCATGGGCTCCGAGGGAAATACTGTGACTTACCCTCGGTCCTTCCGAGTAAACACCTGCCCCCGTCCCACGCTCCCCGCCAGATCCGTCCGTGAACCAGACGAGCGCGTCCCGTGGTATGCCCGGCGTCTCCTCCCGCCATGCCCCGCGATAAGGGATTTCCACTGTGAAGTTGTTTTCCCTGCACATTCGCGGGCTCGCGAAGCCTGACCTCATTTCAAGCATGGGTTCCTTCACGATCTCCTGAATTTTGCAGTGGCCCCTGAAGCCTGGGTTGATCTTCAGTCTACCATTGCAGGCTAGTCTGTATAGTCCTAGCCTGGCCTCTCCCATAATAACTAACTAAGTGTAGGGGGGGTAGATCCAGCAACACCTCCATGGCGGCTGTTGGGGTTGAAGACATGGCCCCTGTGATGCCTAGGCAAGCCATCCTTTGGATCTTGCCTAGTTTTTGTTTGGCACTGGATTGTGTCACCTTAGGCTACCAGACCAGTGCCGCATATGTTAACGATGGTCTGACCACCCTTGTGTACAGCCAGTGGGCCATACTAGGTCTTAGTCCCCACGTTTTTCCATATAGCCGCCTAGTGACGGCTAAGGTCATGGCTGCCTTACGCAGTATTTTTCCAATGTGACCATTCCAGGTTAGCTTAGAGTCCAATACGACCCCAAGATATTTTACCCCCCTGGCCATTGGAACGCTCCTACCGTATAGAGTGAGAGTTCTGTGGCTTTCACACTTCCTCCTCCTCGTAAACGGTACGACGGTTGCTTTCTCGGGGCTCACCCCGAGCCCTTGATCAACCGTCCACCCTTCCACCACTTTCAGTGCAGTCTGCATACGCTCCCACACTGCCTGTGTGACCTTTCCTCGGACTATGATGACAATGTCGTCCGCATAGCCCTGTACCTCATACCCCCCTCCCAAGAGCCTCCCCAGCAGGCCGTCCACGACTAGACACCAGAGCAAGGGAGACAGAACGCTCCCCTGCGGACACCCCGCCGCGACCCCCGCCAGCAGAGTCCCTCCCGCGAGTGAGGTGAACACCGCCCTGTCCCTGAGCATGGAACCGATCCACCTGCAGCAGGTCTCCTCTATTCCACGCTCCCGGGCAGCTGCCAGAACCGATCCGAACGAGGTGTTGCTAAAGGCCCCCTCTATGTCTAGGAAGGCCCCCAGCGCCACCTCCTTGTTCTCCAGCGTATTCTCCAATTTCAGCACCAGTTGGTGCAGTGCTGTTTCTGTTGAGAATCCTGCTCTGTATGCATATTGTCCGCAGTGTAGAGGATATGCTTCCAATACACCGCCCCTAATGTGCCGGTCGAGCAGTTTTTCCACTGTTTTCAGCAAGAAGGACATGAGACTTATTGGCCTCAGGGACTTTGCCTGGTCTGTTGGACGCCCAGGTTTAGGAATAAATACAACCCTGGCCAGTCTCCATGCCCTCGGAATGTACCCCAGAGCCAGGCTGGCCCTCATAATGAGGGTAAGCACCGGCGCCAGTATATCTATCCCCTGTTGGAGCATGATGGGCATTATTCCATCAAATCCCGGCGATTTGTATGGCTTAAAGCTGTTAATGGCCCATCTGATTTTGCTCCAGGTAACCACCTCTTTAGCGACTGTCCAGTCTACTCTAGATGCCCGCCTATAAGGCGCCTCTATTTCTGAGTGTTCCCAGTCCGGAGGTGATTGGTTTATTATGTTACAGCCGGGGAAGTGCGTCTGGAGTAAAATTTCCATAGTTTCCTCCCCCGAGCTTGTAAAGCCTCCCGTGGGTGTTCTAAGGGAGCCTATGTTAGTCTGAGGGCCCTTAGACAGGATCTTGTGTAGTCGAGCACTCTCGGACGTGTTTTCCACTTCTTCGCAGTGCCTCCTCCACGACTCCTTCTTGGCGTCCCTCAGTCTTTTGTTATAGGTCGATAGGGCCTGTCTATATTCATCAATTAGAACCATAGACCGGTTTCGCTTTAATAAGAGCTCATCAGTACGGTATACTAATTGCAGCGAAAATACATCTATAAAGTAATAAGGCTATGGTAGCCAGCCTTCCAACACTAAGTGAGATATAAGACACGAAGCACGTATTACTTTACAGCTGTATTTTCGCTGCAATTAGTATGTCGTACAAACGAGCTCTAATAAGAGCGAAACCGGTCTACGATTCTAATTGTGGTGAGAATGCATCTCGCCTTACATTACAAATTGTGTTTATTCCGCCGTTCACTTGGGCAGCGTTGTCAGATTGAGCATTGTTTTCAGTGACCTACAGAAAGCTTTTTATCCAGAGATTGAGAGTTATTTTCCAAAAAGTTGATGGCGTGTGGACCTATTTAACCACAGATTCAGCCACATACCTAATGCTTGGCTGAATTTCTTGTAAGGTTTCCCAATGAGCTAATGTTTATGATGATTTTCACAGTTAAACACAATCGCGTGAATGAAATGTCAACACAAACTGTTGAACCGAGCTTAGACACGTGGTTTCTGTTTTGGAATTTTCCATGGCACTGTAGAGGAAGAATGTTGTTGATCACTCGTTATTATATCTGGTCAATGCATAACAGATATACTGTCAAATTATTTTGCAACTTATGCGGTTATTATTATTACAATATTTAAGGTTTATTTTAACGAGACAGTTATTACTGGAAAATCCAAGCTATTATGGATAATGAAAATCGCCAGGCACGAAAGATGCCATTAAACCAGTAGATAGAGTTGTTAGGCAGTTCTTAATATATTTCACGGGGAATTTATATTTTTTTAAATGCGTCGCATTCTTTAGACCTTATTAGCTTGAGCCTGAAACAAATAGAGCATTGGATGTCCAGGGGTAAGAACGTATGCCTCTGAACCGAAGTGTATTGGGTTCGATTCACAGGGTTCCCCTTTCATTTTTTCAGTACATACTGTAAAATATTACACAAACCGAGGTTGTGGCATTGTATTCGAGCAAGTTGAATGTCTGCACGTTCCGCCCTCCGAATGTGGCGTAAATCTGTCCGTCCCATGTCAATGAGATCTTGGGCTCGGTAACTATCCCTAGCCTCCTCACATAAAGGCGAAGGTTCGGCAAAATTTCCAGGATAGTTAGGTGAAACTACTCCCTGGCGTCGGTGATTGGCCATTTTCCCCCCTTAGGGCTCGTCCCCCCATTCCAAAATCACTGTGACTTCAAGTAGTCTGCACAGCAATTGGTAGGGTTAAGTTTTATATTGCTATGTCTCCGGTCTAGGCTGTCCGTAGATCAGTTTTCTTTTGCGGTCCAGAGCTTCACACTCGCACAAGATGTGCTGGGCTGATCCCCTCCCCACCCCCCACCCCCACCCCCACCCCTTCGAACCGCCCCATTTTATGCAGGTGTTTCTTGACGGCCATGTGTCCCGTCAAGAGTCCTATTATGTTCCTGAGCTGTCCTCAGATTTAGCAGCTCCAGAGCTCTCTTTCAACTAGGTTCCTCAATTACTGACTTCCCATGTCTGAGCCCTGGACAGTCTGCCCAGTACACCTTGTGTTCGTTTTTGACCCAGGACTTAATGGATCCCCTGACAGTGCTCTTCGTCACGTCCAGGGCCCATTCTGGTTCCATAAATGGTTCTACTGACCCTCTCTTCGCGAGACTGTCAGCTTATTTATTGCCTTTTACCTTCGAGTGACCCGGCACCCAGAAGAGGGTGACCTCATTCTTCCCAGCCAGGTCGCTCCTCTCGTTTCGGCATTCAGTTACCAGTCTGGAAGTTACCCGTGGACTACTTAGGGCCTTAAGGGCTGCCCGGCTGTCTGTGGTTATGAGGATCCGCTTGTTGGTGTAGCCCCTCCTCTTGTTCTCTGGCACGCAGTGCATGATGGCGTACATTTCGGCCTGAAGGATCGTTGCATGAGCTCCGAGGGAAATACTGATTGGCCATAGTCGCGGAAATAGGCCGACGTTAAAGTACACAAAAAACCTGAAACATAAAACAGAATCACCTAAAAACCAAAAAGATAAGAACCGAGAGTTAAGTGTTTTATTTCTACAATCAAGTTGTCTTCATCAGTAACTGTCCCTAACCAAGTTATCTAAGTTGACGACAGATACTGATGAAGACATTGCATTTTTTGCAACTTGAACTCTTGCCTGCTCTTACAAATTTATTTCTAGACCCACACAATCTCCTTGCACTGTATGCAGTATTCATTATATTATTATATAATTTGGTGCAACCAGATGGTGCATCTTTACACTATGCTGTTGCTGTTAGTTCAGTTTTAACCCTTTAAGTAGCAGAAGTGTTTTTCCCTGTATAATCAAATATATTGTGATTTCTAGAAACTTAATTGAATTAAAGTTACTAAAAAGAGGGGAAAAAATCTCAGGGTAATATTTCGATTTTCTCCAAAAAATCATGCGGTACCTATAGCTACCAGTGATTCTTACGGTATACGTATCACACTAATGAATCACTGGTAAATATAGATACCATCCCAGTTTCATGAACCACATTCAGTTTCTGAAACATATTTTTTTTTTATATTTCAATAACACCACGAGGGCTTACAACCTAAATATTATCGAACCGTGGGTGTTGACAAGGAGAAAAGAGGCAACCTGTTAATTCCGGACTTGAAGGTTTGGAGGTTCGGAGGAGAAGGAAAAATATGTGCCGGCAACGAATTCCACAACTTGGAGGTCCTCGGGACAAAAGAGCGGGCATAACAAGATGTTCTATGTCTGGTGACCTGGACAGTAAAAGGGTGTATTCGCTATGTCCCGCTAGTAGATCTGTTGGGGGCAGCAGGTGGAGGAACTATGGAAGAAAGCTCCTCTGAGCAGTGCCCGTGCAGATATCTATAAATCTATAAAAGAGAGAGAAGAGGTCACCAACGGCACGTCGGTGGGCAAGGGATGGCAGCCTTTGGGTGACGGTTGGGTCACCGATGAGACGTAAGGCTCTCTTCTGAATGGAGTCCAGGATAGCGAGTGTAGAAGCGGCAGCGGCACCCCAGATGTGGGAGCAGTATTCGAGGTTTGGCCTTATTTGTGATGTATATAAGGTATAGAGATTAGCTGGTAAAAAATATTTGCGAGTCCGGAAGAATACATACATATAAGTATAGAACACAAGTTGGTGGTTTCACCAGATATATTCTCAAAGAATATATGAAGAAACGTTATACATATATTCTAAGAGAATATATTAGTAATATTCAAAACGAGTGTATATATTATCATGTATGATATGTATTGCTACTTATTACTTTTCTTACAATGTGCATTATGGTACGGTTCGAAACATGGGCGCCCGCAGGGGGAGCAGTGCGCCCCCCCCCCTGAGAATTCGATAGTTTGTACGTTTTTCTGCACAATACCAATACCAATACCAGATCTCGTGTTATGGAGAAAAATCTATTTAATTTTCTTTTATTTAGTTTGTTGGAAGTTGTTTAGAAGTATATTATGTTTTGTTAAGTTTTTATAAAAATAAATGTTATATGAAATACATCAAAAAGTTTTCGATTTTCCCCCCCCCCTTAAAAAAAATCCAGCGGGCGCCCATGGTTCGAAACATGTTTTGCAAAGGGCAACATCACACTGTTTACAGAAAATGTAAAATTGGCCAAACAAGCAGAGTCCTTAAAGATAGGTTAACACAGCACAAAAGTGACATACGTTTACAAAAAAGAACTTGCGCTCTGTCAGAACATAATCTTGACACTGGCCATAATATAAATTTTAGTAATGTTTCTATTTTACATTGTGAAACCTTAACTAATAAAAGAATTTAATAAACTTAAAGAAAGATAATAATTTTAGAAATCACTACCCCTATTTATATTTTCTAGACAAAAACAAAAAAACAAAAAAACAAATTCAATTAGACAATAGTTAGCTTTATATGTCAGTTTGGCACTTTTGGACTTCACTGACGGCTTTCCCACAATTTTTTGATAAATATATATATATATATATATATATATATATATATATATATATATATATATATATATATATATATATATATATATATATATATAGGGTGATTGCTGAGAAGCGCTCTTTAGAAGTTTATGACCTTTTCATCCTGTGTTGACCATTGGACAAGACTGGTGGATAGCAGGAGACCTGTCGACGTTGTTTACCTGGATTTCTCCAAAGCATTTGGCCGAGTACCTCTCCTCGATTTTAATGCATTTATGCCTTTCATTGTGGTAGCACTGTATAACAAAAATTGAAGCAGACCTTGAGCGTGGTATCTGGTGGTTCTAATATAAAGAAGTTTTTGTGAAAGTTTTACAGCGAAGTATTCGTCACAACCAAATTTTTTTACACAATTTCATTAAAATGAGAAATTGCATTTACTATGTATTTAGATCACTTTTTGTGAAAAACACTTATCAAAAATAACAAATTAATATTATTTTATAATGGTAAAATTACCAGGACCTAAAGTTTCTAAGGTCAGTCAGACTTGAGAGCAGAAAAACCTAACAATGTTTTTCTTGCTGGAGTACTGATAAACCAACAAGACAAACAAATTAAATAACTTATTATATCAATTGCAATTATCGGCTAATTATATTTATAGTAAAAAACAATTTTCAATAAACAGCCTTAGAAGTACCTACTGGTGGTGTAAAAAAATAGTCTATATGTGTAGGTCACCATTGCCACTTGCAAAACTTACAGAGATATAAGTTATAGGTATTCCATTTTTTAATGTTTTCTTAAGTTTTATAACAAGTGTTTTAAGCAGAGTAAGTAAGCTACGGTATTTTTATTTTTTATTAGCTTTCCAGAATAGTTCTTTGTGCAGATCACATAGATTGTAAAAACAAAATCAAATCTTAATATAAGTTAGTTTTAGACAAAGTCCAGCTTTCAATCCCATACCTTACAGTATTCCACGCTTATGACTTATTAAAGAGCTTATTAATGAGAAGACAACTTTGTCCATTGAATGATTATTTTCCCATCGCCATTCTCCTTTTCAGTTATTTGCTACATTTACCATTATCCGTAATGATACTCCTAAGAGACGTGAACATTTTTACTTGTAACACATACCTTTGAGTATATGTCCACAAAATTTTAACTTTTTGATGCGATTTCTTCGATGTTTTGTACAGAATTTGTTTTACTAGCCTTATTGTTTGCCACAATGAAACCTGGTTGGTAATGCCTTTGTGATCGGAGATACAGCGTATTATTCAGAGAGGCCGTTTAAGTATATAAAATAAAACTACCTGAATTGGGAGATCAAGCATGTGGCGGTTAGTTTGAAATTTAAGGGCATTGGGCCGTATGACCAGCCGAGCCAAGTATACCGTAACTACCTTAGTAATAATTTTACTGTTCATAAACTCGCTGGCTAGTTCTGCCTATTTATAACATTTCGCAATCAGTTTGAAAGCTTGTCTTACATTTTCTAACCAAAATTTTTGAAAAGTTCTGCTAGTAATTTGTCTACACAAGTTATCTAACGGCTTTCTAAAATTCTTCTCTTGAAAGAGGCCCGTTCACATGTCTGGGACTATCTTTTCTATTTCCTCTATACACCCTTATCGTGATCAATTTCTTCTTAGTGGTAAAATGTTTCTAAGCAGGCGTTCCAGTGCCCAGCAATGTTTTTCTTTCCTAGTAATAGATTTTTTCTGTTGCTTTTGTGACTTTACTTTTTATTCCTGTACTGTAATCTTCTTACTTCTTGGTAGGCTTGATCCAACCGTCCTTCCTTGATATAATTTAGCTTTTTTTACTATTTCTTTACAATCATAATTCTTTTAATTTAAATTGTTGCTGGCAGGTGGTAGTGGAATTTTTTCACGCCAGAGGAGGTACCACCCCATGTATCGAGTGAAGTCCCAACGGACGTTTCCGGTTCTGGTGAATGAGTCGGTTTCCCCTTATAAGCAAAAATGATGATGGCTCCTCCTTGTACAAAAGATTCCGGAGGTAAAATACTCCTCCATTCGGATCTTCGGGAGAGGGGTGTACAGGGGGCGCCAACATCAAGATTTAACATATCCTTCTCCAACAACAACTTTGCCCAGCTCTTTGACTACCTTTCTGAAAAAACCGACCATCTGATTTCTCCGAGGTCACTATTCTTGGTGACTTCAATGTACGTAATAAGGAATGACTAGGATCTTCTAAAACCGATCCAAAAGGGAGAGCAGCGGAGGCCTGTGCAGTCAGAAATTCTTTAGTCAATATGGTTCAGTAACCTACTTACTTTCCTCGCATCCCAACACACAGCTCAAATCCCTTAGATCTCCTTCTTACTACAAAACCTGAATGCTACAAGATATCAGTCACCGCCCCACTTGGTCGTTCAGACCACCGCATGATCACTGCTTCCTGCGCAATACAACCCGAGGTCACACAGTCATCACACCCACGTATCGTTTGGCAGTACAACTCCGCAAACTGGGACGAAATGCGGGATTACTTTTTCCCATTTCCATGGGCGTCTGTCTGCTTCTCTCATCCTGACCCCTCTGATATCTTACAAAACGTCGCCGAAATTATCCAAGCTGGCATGGAATTATTTATTCCACGTACACAGAAAACCTCTGCAGCCACTCAAAAGCCCTGGTTCTCTAAATCCTGTGACAAGGCCAGACAAGCCCTGAATCTCTAAATCCTGTGACAGCGCCAGACTTGAAAAGGTCAAAGCTCAGAAAACGCTTCTACACAATCCCAGTCAAGAAAACCGTCAAGCATTTAACGACGCAAGAAACCGCTATGTCCGCATCCTCTCTGAGGCAAAAAACTCGTTTAATAACCACATCAAAAACAAAGTCCTCTTAAGCTCCAATGGCAGCAAACCCTTCTGGACTCTTGCTAAATCTATTCGCAATAATTTCTGCAAGAGCACGTTCCCACCTCTTGTCTAAGGGGATGAAATTGTTTCTACCGCCCTGGGCAAGGCTGAACTTTTTGCCTCGTTGTTCGTCGCCAATTCTACTTTCAACCCACCTCCAAATGTTCAACCACCAACAGTCCCCAATGTCGCGCATAAAATGACGGATATCATTTTCAAAACTAAAAAGGTGCGAAATATGCTCTCCTCTTAATACCAGGAAAGCCTCTGGCCCTAACGAGATCCCAGCAATTGTTCTCAAAAAATCCGCACCAGAATTTGCTCCTGTGCTGACTCGTCTGTTTCAGACATCTTACAATAAAGGCATATTCCCTAGTAACTGGAAAACTGCTCGAGTACAACCCGTTCCCAAGAAAGGATCCAAAGCGCTTCCTAGCAAATACATGCCTATTTCTCTCATTTCAGTCGTCTCTAAAGTGATGGAAAGTATATAAACACCGAATTACTAAAATTTCTTGCAAAACACAGTCTAATCCACGATAGGCAGTATGGATTCCGTCAGCGCAGATCAACTGCCGACCTCCTTTCCTTTGTCACCCATTCTTGGAACAAGTCTATGGAACTACACGGTGAATCACAGATTGTCGCTCTAGACATATCCAAAGCATTCGACCAGGTCTGGCACGCAGCGCTGCTTAATAAACTCCCGGCCTATGGCCTACCACCAAAACTCTGTACCTGGACAGCAAATTTCCTCTCCAACCGGAGCATTTCTGTTGTCGTAGATGGCCATTTCTCTAAACTGTATCCAATTAATGCAGGAGTTCCTCAAGGCACAGCTTTAGCCCCTACTTTGTTTCTTCTCCACATCAATGACCTCCTCTCTAGCACATTCAACCCAGTTCACAGTTACGCGGACGACAGCACCCTCCACTCAAATATACAATATTCTAAGCCTGTCTCTTTAGCCCAACTAGATGAGGATCGCAGACTCTCCGAGGATCTTCAAAGAATATTAGATTGGGGAAGTAGAAATCTTGTACAATTCAACCCCACCAAAACTCAGTCTTGCTTTCTTTCTCATAAGAGATACACCAGCCCTAGACCCATCACAATGAACAACCAAGTTATTCAAAGTATTGAGTCCTTTTCACTTGTTGGCATTTCTGTGGATGGAAATCTCAATTGGCACCAACATGTCACTTCAATTGCAGAAGCGGCTGCTAAGAAATTAGGTTTTCTCTTCCGGGTTCGCAAATACATTTCACCAGCTAATCTCTATACCTTATATACTTCACAAATAAGACCAAACCTCAAATACTGCTCCCACATCTGGGGTGCCGCTGCCGCTTCTACACTCGCTATCCTGGACCCCATTCAGAAGAGAGCTATACGTCTCATCGGTGAGCCTACCCTCACCGACGTGCCGTTGGTGACCTCTCTCTCTTTTATAGATATCTGCACGGACACTGCTCAGAGGAGCTTTCTTCCATAGTTCCTCCACCTGCTGCCCCCAACAGATCTAACAGGGGAACAGAGCGAATGCACCCTTTTACTGTCCAGATCACCAGACAGAACATCTTGTTATGCCCGCTCTTTTGTCCCGAGGACTTCCAAGTTGTGGAATTCTCTGCCGGAACATGTTTTTCCTTCTCCTCCGAACCTTCAAGTCCAGAATTAACAAGTTGCCTCTTTCCTCCTTGTCGACAGCCACGGTACGATAGTATTTAGGCTGTAAGCCCTCGTGGTGTGTTGTTGAAATAAAAAAATAAAAAAATGTCAATTGTTTTCTGATAGGTTTTTAAATTTCATGCGCTTATTTGAATTTTAAGTTTCATGTTTCATAGGCTTATTTGAACATAATATTAGAAACCCCACAAAAGCATTAGTTGCAAATTGCAAATACGAGGTACATCTTACCTTTATTTACTTTTCTGAGTAAATAAGTGGCGCCTATGTGATTTAACTAATGCAAAGCTAACGATAACACATTATGAGATTCGCTTGATTCATATCCGATTACTTACATTCTTGGGGTATATTTTTTTCCACAT
Source organism: Tillus elongatus (assembly GCA_964006375.1). Taxonomy (NCBI): domain Eukaryota; kingdom Metazoa; phylum Arthropoda; class Insecta; order Coleoptera; family Cleridae; genus Tillus; species Tillus elongatus. The sequence continues at coordinate 10,410,018 of OZ023266.1, read as the reverse complement.
CTTTTCGAGGTAAAAAGCTTCATATATTAGGAAACTCGTTATCCTGTCAACAAGATAAGGGTTATCACTAAGTTAACGGGATTCCCAAGGTAAATATAAAAAAATAAGAATGGTAATCAACGTGTATACCTTCAAATCGCTTCGCCTTGCATTCGTTATCTTTGTGTAAATAGTGAGGGTCTGTTTACGCTCTGTAATATATATATGTAACGTTGAAAATTCAGTATATCATTGTTTATACTATTCGCTGGGGTTTTCCACAAGTCGTATCAACGTTGTTCAAGGTGTTTTTGCTATAAAACATGCGAAACCATTGAAAAATACACGTGCCAGAGTAATGCTTGATCATGGGTAAAAGTTTCGATAAAAAATTAGCACTGTCCTTAGGAAATATCTATTGAAGATAATGATAATATGACAAGGCTTTAATGTTAATGCAAAGTACTAATGATAAAGGTAAACAGGGGATATAGCACGTGAATTATGTTAAGTAAAATGACTAGAACACTTATGTTATACTCAATAATAAATGTCTTTAAGTGATTAACACAGAATTTCGAGCTTTAGAGTACCATCAATAAGTAAAAGCCTGGACGCAGCAAGTGCGTTATGGTAGTGAATTTTCATAGAAATGATCTTGCACAAAATATTTTATTATAACTTTTTTTTCTTGTAACATAGAAATCTAAATTTTGGTGTGTAGTTTACTTTTTATATCGTAAACCTACCTACCAAATTTAGTTATCATAGATTTTTTATTTTTTAAGATAAAAGTTTTTTTCAAATAAAAACTCAAAATTTTTTCGGAAAACCTCGTCCGATTTTTCTGATTAACAAACTTATCAAAGCCATTTACAAAAGGAAGGTACATGCCAAATTATATCAAAATCTGCCCATTATTCTTTGAGATAAAAATTTTTTTCGAATTAAAATTCAAAATTTTCCCAGAAAACCTCGTCCGATTTTCCTGACTAACAAACTTGTCAAAGTCATTTACAAAAGGAAGGTACATGCCAAATTTTATTTAAATCGGCTTATTACTTTTTGAGATAATAATTTTTTTCGAATGAAAACTCAAAATTTTCCCGGAAAACCTCATTCTATTTTCTTGACTAACAAACTTGCCAAAGCCATTTACAAAAGGAAGGTACATGCCAAATTTTATTAAAATCGGCTTATTACTTTTTGAGATAGGAATTTTTTTCGAATGAAAACTCAAAACTTTCCAGGAAAACCTCATCCGATTTTCCTGACTAACGAACTTATCTAAGCCATTTAGAAAAGAAAGGTACATGCCAAATTTTATCAAAATCGGCCTATTATTTTTTGAGTTGTCGGTGTGATACACACACACACATATATATATATATATATATATATATATATATATATATATATATATATATATATATATATATATATATATATATATATATATATATATATATATATATATATAAACATATAAAAATTGAAACTGACCCCGGATATGGGTTCTAGGGGTCCTAGATCGCGCTCATTTGCAAAATTTTTTTCAAAATTCAAAAGTCGGGATCTCCACATTAGTGAATTTTTTCTACGAAAATTCACTAAAAACTCGGGACGCAGCAAGTGCGTTATGGTAGTGAATTTTAATAAAAATGTTTTTAATTGCAAATATGTGTGTGTTTTTTTTTAAGAAAGCAGGCATTAAATTTGGCTACCAGTATAACCTATATAGTAAAAACAATGTGCCATGTCTCATCAAAATAACTTTATTGTTTGAATATGTACAAAAATTTCCGAAAGTAAACTTAAAGTGTTCCCGAAAAACTGCGTTCTTGGTCAACCTTATAGGTTAATAGCAAATTGAGCTATTCAAATTTAAAGCATTTAATTAAAATTCGATACCATAACGCATTTGCTGCGCCCCGAATTTCTTTTCTTACTAACATGCATTATATTTCAATGGAAAATGCAAAAATCCAATAAGGCGTGTTCGATTAAAAAAACCCTTTCTTGTAACATAGAAATCTAAATTTTGGTGTATAGTTTACTTTTAATATCGTTAACCTACCTACCAAATTTGGTTATAATAGATTTTCTATTTTTTAAGATAAATTTTTTTTTCAAATGGAAACACAAAATTTTTCCGGAAAACCTCATCCGATTTTTTTGATTAACGAACTTATCAAAGCCATTTACAAGGGGAAGGTACATGCCAAATTTTATTAAAATCGGCCCATTATTCTTTGAGATAAAAATTTTTTTCGAATAAAAACTCAAAATTTTCCCGGAAAACCTCGTCAGATTTTCCTGACTAACAAACCTATCAAGTCCATTTATAAAAGGAAGGTACATGCCAAATTTTATTAAAATAGGTTTACTAGTTTTTGAGATAAGAATTTTTTTCGAATGAAAACTCAAAATTTCCCCGAAAAACCTCGTCTGATTTTCCTGACTAACAAACCTGTCAGGTCTATTTACAAAATGAAGGCACATGCCAAATTTTAATTATATCGGCTTATTACTTTTTGAGATAAGAATTTTTTTCAAATGGAAACTCAAAATTTTCCCGAAAAACCTCGTCCGATTTTCTTGACTAACAAACTTATCCAAGCCATTTGCAAAAGAAACGTACATGCCAAATTGTATCAAAATCGGCCTATTATTTTTTGAGTTATGGGTGTGATATATATATATATATATATATATATATATATATATATATATATATATATATATATATATATATATATATATATATATAAACATATAAAAATCGAAACTGGCCCCGGAATGGGTTCTAGGGGTCCTAGTTCGCGCTCATTTGCAAAAATTTTTTTTAAATTCAAAAGTCGGGATTTCCCCATTTGAATTTTTTCTACGAAAATTCACTAAAAAGAGAATTTGTATCACCAACGACTTATGGGCCTCACTGTGATTGTAGAATTCTTCTTTATGATGTAGCTCAAGACACACTATAATTAATGTATAAAATTTTTTTCGTATCTTGTAACGGATATATTGAACTTTATTGATTTTTTACGAAAATTCGACAAAAATTATATACCATTAAACAATAAACTCTATAGCTAAGGCTACTGCCAAGCATCAGAGAAAGGGTCTATTTGAAATGAATTTTCTGGAAACATTTTAGTAAAATGAAGGACAATGACGGTTGAATCTAAGACTTCAGGCTTTGTAAAATATTCATCTTGAGACATTTTGTTTGAATAGCTCCTATTAGTTTCAGGTTATTTGCCTGAATGTTGCCAATTTTAACGTTTTAAATCGCGACTTTGACGTTTTGATGTTTCTTTAAATGCCCATAACTTTCTTATATTTTAACTTCTAGAGCTAAATTTTGGTAGGTGATTTACATGTAATGATGTAAACCCGCGTACCAAATTTGGTTTCCCTTACTTTGTTATTTCCGGAGATATGAATTTTTTTCGAAAGAAAACACAAAATTGTCTGGGCAAACCTGGGCCGATTTTCCTGACTAACGAACTTATCCAAGCCTTTAGCGCCGTAAGGCAGGGGGCGCCCCAAGGCCGGTCCGGATCGGCTTTTGGCTCAGAAGTCAAGAGGTGGACCTAGAGGATGTTGTCGGGATACTTGCGCTCCAGAACCGCTCGCTCAATGTTGGGCAATGGCAGCACCTGGAGACGGCAGGAGGACCTGGGGCATGGCGTCTGGTCTTCTCGGTGGGGCCCGGGGTGGCTCGCGAGCTGGACGGGCAAGGCTGGCGGCTGTATTTCGAGTTGGTGACTCTGAAGGTAACCAGAGTTCCGACATGTAGTGCGGTCGCCTCCGCCCCGCCCGCGGTGGGCGCGCGGACGGGCTCTAACCAGGGGACGTCGCGCTTAAATTCGCGGGGCTACTGCGGGTGGGCCAGATCAACCTACAGCATAGCCGGGATGCCACTGGGGAGCTGGCAAAGCTCCTCGCAGGCGGCCCAGGCGGCGTTGTGTTGCTCCAAGAACCTTATGTGTATAGGAAGTAAGTGAGAGGGCTTGGGGGAATTGGCTTCAACATCCTAGTTGGTGGCGAAGCAGAGGAAGAACAACCTAGGACATGCATATTGGCGTCGGGGGATCTGGACGTGATGTTGCTGCCGCAGCTCGGTCCAGGGACGCCACAGCAGCTGTCCTGGAGTATAAGGTGAGTAATATTAGGCTTTATGCACAATCAACCAAGGGTTGCGGTGCTATCGGGGCGGCAAGGCCGCGGACGAGCCCTGAGGGAAAAAAAAAAAAAAAATATTAGGCTTAAGGTTATGATGTGCAGCCTTTATGTTCCCTACGATCGGCGAGGGCTGCCTCCGTCGGAGGAATTTGTGCGTATCGTCGATTTCGCGAGGGAACATGGGCTACAACTGATAATAGGCTGCGATGCCAATTCTCACCACAGATTGTGGGGCAGCACAAATATCAACCCACCGGTGAGGCTCTACTAGAGTATTGGGCTACAACGAACCTAGAAGTATCAAATAAAGGTACAGCTCCAACGTTTGTCAATCGCATCCGGCAGGAGGTGATCGACATGACGATAGCGAGCAGAGGAATAACGGAGGATATATCTAACTGGAGGGTGACGGAACACATACCAATGTCTGATCATCGTATGATCAGCTTTGAATTGGGTGTGGACCGTGAGAGCACTCCCCCCAGGAGAAATTTAAGGAAGACCGACTGGGATGCCTACGTAACAGTCCTCGGAGGGTCACCATGGAGCCCAGAGGGGAGAATACTCTCTACAGAGACGTTAGATAGTGAGGTCGAGTCCCTAGAAGGTAGAATAATGGCAGCCTACGAGTCCGCGTCACCACTTAGGGGGGAACCGTCCATCAAAGTCAGATGGTGGAACAGGGATCTCGCCGTACTACGCGGGCGGACTCGGAGGGCCTTAAACCGGACTTCCGAGAATAGAGTGAAGCGGCCTGGGACGAATTTAAGACTGCCAGAAGGGAGTTTAAGAAGGAATTGCGACGGAGTAAACGAGCTGGTTGGAGCGCGTACTGCGGGGAAGTCAACTCCCTGACGGATGCAGCCAGGCTGGTAAGGGTACTCAAACAGGAGGTAGGCAGTAATGTAGGATCCTTAAGGAAACTGGACGGGAGCTGGACAAGCACCGGTCAAGAGACCCTGCGTCATCTCGCCGAAGTTCACCTCGCGGGCGGTTTATCCGTCACGGGGGCTGCCGACCTGGGCCGGTTAACGGTCCCGAATGCGGACTGGCAGCTGGCAGAGGAGGATTTTTCCGGCGTTGCTCCAGAGGGGCCTGGATATACTGCTTCCCAACATAAGGGAGGTTTTTCGGGCCAGCCTGGCGTGGGGCCACGTCCCAAAGGCCTGGCGCCGGGTTAGGGGGGTCTTCATTCCCAAGCCGGGAAGGGAGGAATACACGCTGGCCAAGGCGTACAGGCTAATCAGCCTTACATCATTCCTGCTTAAGGCATTAGAAAATATAGTAGATACGTTTATGTTGGGAGGGATCCTAAAGGACTACCCCTTCCATAAAGGTCAGCACGCGTACCAGCGGGGGAAGTCGACGGAAACGGCGCTCCATGCTGTGACACGGAAGGTCGGAAGGGCCCTACACTACGGGGAGAGCACATTAGCTGTGTTCTTCGATGATAAAACAAAGACGGATACGGTCTGTACCGCCCTACAGAATAGGGGAACGCCAAGGTCCCTAATAGGCTGGGTGGCGAGCATGCTGGAGGACAGGAGAGTTTCGCTGACCTTGAGCGGTCAGAGGCTGGACGTTGGGGTGACGGGTGCATGCAAGCTGCCTGTAGCATAATCGAAAGGTGGTGTGGTGAGCAGGGACTCTCCGTTAACCCGGCGAAGACGGAGATGATCCTATTTACCGAGAAGAGGAATGTAGAAGGGTTCAGGGCGCCCGGGATGTTTGGAAAACCTTTAGCTTTAGCGTGGGAGGTCAAATATCTTGAGGTGATCCTGTACCCCAAACTAACATGAGCGTCGCAAATAGAACCAGTAGTGAGGAAGGGAGTAGCGACCCTCTGGCAGCTGTGTCGAGTGATAGGCAGGACCTGGGGACTTAATCCTCGGATCCTTCATTGGATCTACACTGCGATCGGTAGGCCGAGAATCCTCCATGAGGCGTTGGTCTGGTGGTGTGGTGTGAACCAAGCTACCAGCAGGAAGCTGGCCAAACTCCATAGGCTGGCAATCCTGGGTATCACAGGCGCTATGACCCTCAGCCGCGCTAGAGGTCCTGTTGATGCTGCCACCGCTTCCCATCTGTATCAGAAGGGAGGCTAAAAAGCTCAAAGCTCACAAAACGCTTCTACACAATCCCAGTCAAGAAAACCATCAAGCATTTAACGACGCAAGAAACCGCTATGTCAGCATTCTTTCTGAGGCAAAAAAACTCGTTTAATAACCACATCGAAAACAAAGTCCCCCAAGCTCCAACGGCAGCAAACCCTCCTGGACTCTTGCTAAATCTATTGGGAATCATTTCTGCAAAAGCACGTTCCCACCTCTTGTTTCAGGGGATGAAATTGTTTCTACCGCCCTGGGCAAGGCTGATGTTTTGCCTCGTTGTTCGCCGGCAATTCTAATCTCAACCCACCTCCAAATGTTCAACCACCAACAGTCCCCAATGTCGCGCATAAACTAACGGATATCATTTTCAAAACTAAAAAGGTACGAAAAATACTCTCTTCTCTTAATACCAGGAAAGCCTCTGGCCTTGACGAGATCGCAGCAATTGTTTTCAAAAAATTCGCACCAAAACTTGCTCCTGTCCTGACTCGTCTGTCTCAGGCATCTTATAATAGAGGCATGTTCCCTAGTAACTGGAAAACTGTTCGAGTACAATCCGTCCCCAAAAAAGCATCCAACGCGCTTCCTAGCAACTACATGCCTATTTATCGCCTTTCAGTCGTTTCTAAAGTGATGGAAAAGTATATAAACACCGAATTACCAAAATGTCTTGAAAAACACAGTCTAATCCATGACAGGCAGTACTGATTCCGTCAGCGCAGATCAACTGCCGACCTCCTTTCATTGTTACCCATTCTTGGAACAAGTCTATGGAATTACTCGGTGAATCCCAGATTGTCGCTCTAGACATATACAAAGCATTCGACCAGGTCTGGCACGCAGCGCTGCTTAATAAACTTCCGGCCTATGGCTCACCACCAAAACTTTGTACCTGGACAGCAAATTTCCTCTGCAACCGGAGCAGTTCTGTTGTCGTGGATTGCCATTCCTCTAAACTGTATCCGATTATAGCAGGAGTCCCTCAAGGTTCAGCTTTAGCCCCTGCCTTCTTTTTTCTCCACATCAATGACCTCCTCTCTAGCACATCCAACTCAGTTCACAGCTACGCGGATGACAGCACCCTCCACTCAAATATACAATGTTCTAAGCCTGTCTCTTTAGCCCAATTAGATGAGGATCGCAGACTCATGGAGGGTTCTGTCTCTGTGGATCTCAAAAAAATATTAGACTGGGGAAGTAGAAATCTTGTACTATTCAACTCCACCAAATCTCAGTCTTGCCTTCTATCTCATAACAGATACACCAGCTCTAGACCCATCACAATAAACATCCAAGTTATTCAAAGTAATGAGTCCTTTTCGCTTGTTGGCATTTCTGTGGATCGAAATCTCAATTTGCACCAACATGCCACATCAATTACAGAAGCGGCTGCTAAGAAATTAGGTTTCCTCTTCCGGGCTCGCAAATACTTTTCACCAGCTAATCTCTATACCTTGTATACTTCACAAATTAGGCCAAACCTCGAATACTGCTCCCACATCTGGGGTTCCGCTGCCGCTTCTACACTCGCTATCCTGGACTCCATTCAGAAGAGAGTTATACGTCTCATCGGTGACCCTACCCTCACCCAAAGGCTGCCCACCGACATGTTGTTGGTCACCCCCCCCCCTCTCTCTCTTATAGATATCTGCACGGGCATTGCTCAGAGGAGCTTTGTTCCATAGTTCCTCCACCTGCTGCCTCCAACAGATCTACCAGCGGATTTAACAAGTTGCCTCTTTCCTCCTTGTCGACACCCACGGTACGATAGTATTTAGGCAGTAAGCCCTCGTGGTGTTTTGTTGAAGTAAAATATATATATATATATATATATATATATATATATATATATATATATATATATATATATATATAAATTCAAAGTCTAGGGTTTGAATTCTAGGAGCCCTAATTCGCGATCATTTGAAAAAAAAATCCGAAAGTCTTACCATCGTTCTCTCTCTATTAGTGAATTGTCTTAATGAAAATTCACTAATAACATTTGATTTATATGCAATACCACTTCCAAATATAGTTTATTCAAAATACGTAAGCATTCACAACTAGTGTCAGCAATCAGCTAGACTGGTTGGTTTTACAAATTTATGGGTGTTTTATTGATTGACCTGACCTGACCTGACCTGACCTGACCTGACGTTCCGTCCAGGACTGCGATATACATTCTTAAAGAGATCTTGTAACGCAATTATAGACGAAACGTTGGGTTGAATTACAAACACCCGGATAACTTTGCTAGAGTAGTCTTACCTTAATTTCCCTTTCTTATTTATTTTATATCGTATCTGGTACGAAGTGAAGGCGGTTTTTCCATAACTCACAAGCCCAACAGCACGTTCTCATAATACAAATGAAACTGTAATAAGAATAATTGGGAATCTGTATCGGTTAGCCTCACACTAATTAAGAAAATACATGGTGTTTTCCTAACCACAAGAATGCCCCCCTCTTTGTTTGGTTATTATGACATGGCCTTATCTTTATTGTATTGTATTAACATTTTTGATGTTTGAGACAGTAAATATATCATTGTGTTTTCAATTATAGAACGTAACGACAGACGCAGATGACGATGTGCGATATTTCGTCTAGTATAAATTGGGATGAGATCAAGGTTTTAATTATTATGGTCGATACATATCGTTATACATGGTCGAGCTGAATGCTCGGAAAGAAAGTTGGAAATTTGCCGATAAAGGAATCACATGCTGAGAAGCGTGATAAAAAAGAATAACCGATTAATAAGCGTTAATAACGTCATTGCATATAGCAGAAAACAGTTACACAATTATAAAATGTTTACTTAATAATTTCGATGCGCAATCACTAAGTGCGTCTAATACGTCATCTATTATATTTTATAGCAGATCTGCAGATCTCTTAATGCTAATACTTCACGTATACAGTGTGGAACACACTTATGGAATAAAGTTCATTATTCAGCAAAAAATAGTTTTTCAGAGACGTGAAGTTTAATTTGTCGAACATTATCTTATAATCATAGTTAAAAAAATTAAACTCCCACCATTTTACCCGCACCACTTTATCCATTTTTTTAAAATACCAATCCTACATTTTTCATCACAATTCGATGGATCACATTTTTTCTGAATGCGGAGATACCCTATAAGTATGGTCTAATATTACAGTTTTCAATACACAGTGGAAATTTAATACCGGAATATTAAAACCAAACAGTTTATCCGAAACTCAAATTTCGCAAATAAACTTAATAAAAACGTCCCTTTCTTATAATAAATGTACAAAATGTTCTCCATTCACTTGCACACAACCAAATTATCTGCTCTGGAATTCTTCCCTAACTATGTTACACGTCAGTCGTTACGTTCCTAATTTCTGTTGTTATTTTCGTTTTCAAATAATCTAAATCAGCAGGTTGCGTTTTATAAACTCTGTGTTTAAGGTATCCCCATAAAAAGAGGTCAAGAGGTTTAAGATCTGGTGATCTAGCGGCCCATTCTATGAAACCTCTTTGTCCAATCCATCTTTGTGGAAAGACTTCGTGTAAATACTCCAGTACTTGAAGAGAAAAGTTGGGCGGTGCACCGTCTTGTTGAAACCAAATCCCTTCATGGGAAACATTAGGTCCCATTGCATTTGGATACAATTCTGCTAACATTGGGACAACCTATTCTCTTAGCATTTCTAAATATCTTGGACCGTTTAAATTTTCTATAAAAACAGGTCCAACTACGTGATCACCAATGATACCAGCCCAAACGTTCTACTTCTGAGGACGCTGAGTGTGTATTTGTCACATTAAGTGGGGGTTTTCGGAAGCCCAGTATCTGCAACTTTGCCTGTTTACATCGCCCTTCAAAAGAAACATTGCTTTATCGGAAAACAAAACGTCAGATTCTTTGCCTAAAAGTTGCCAATTTTGACGTTTAAAATAGCGGCTTTGACGTTTTAAGAGGAAAGACTTTAAAAATTTCAAAGTCACTTTTCTGGCATTTCTTGACTTTTCTGCGCCAAAAAAAGCTTAATACTTCTGTCTATGTCTGTAATATACAAAAGGTTTTGTTATCCACAAAAAATATTTTGTTTTTGTACGTTTTTCTGGTGGCACCACAATTTTTTTTCTTTAAATGTCTATAACTTTTTTTGTTTTAACTTACAAATCTAACTTTTAGTGCATACTTGACTTTTTATGGTGTGAGCCTGCGTATCAAATTTGGTTACCCTTAATTTGTTATTTCCGGAGATATAAAAAATTTCCGAAAGAAAACACAAAATTTTCCGGGAAAAACTTGGCCAATTTTCCTGACTAACGGACTTATGCAAAAGGAAGATACTTGTCAAATTTGATCGAAATCGTCTCATTCTTTCTTGAGTTATCGGTGATATATATATATATATATATATATATATATATATATATATATATATATATATATATATATATATATATATATATATATATATATACATATAAAAAACGAAACTGACCCCAGATATTTTCGATTTTTTCGTCGATTAATAAGAAAAAGCTCTCTGAATGCATCATTTCCATTGGGCTCCGCTATCTATTGATAAAAGCGCCGTTTCACAATTTGTGATATGTGTTTAAAATATGTGCCAAAAACGTGAAAATTTGCAAAACAACTGAAATAACTCAAAAACGATGAACGATATCATTTTGTTTCCTTACAACCATGCATTATAATTTGATGTAAAACACAAAAATGCAATAATATAAGGGTAGTTATATTAAAAAAATAAAGCGTATATCACCTACGACTTATGGGCCACCCTGTAATTGTCAAAATAGATTTATAAGATACAGCTCGAGACACCCTATAATTAACGTATACACTTTTTCCTCATATCTTGTATAATAACAGATATATTAAGCTTTACCCTAGAAATGCGTCATCTTGTATATGTGTAAACAGTAAAAAACTGAAACTGACCCCGTATATGGGTTTTAGGAGTTCTAGTTTGCGCTCATTTGAAGAAATCTTTTTAAAATTTATAAGTCGCGGTCTTCTTAATAACGAATTTTTTCTACGAAAATTTGTTAAAACATAGACTATTAAACCATAAACTCTATAGCGGAATCTACTGCTGAAGCATCAGAAATAGGGTCTATTGAAATGGATTTTCCGAATATTTTAGTAAAATGAAGGACAGTGATGATTGAAGCTGAAACTTAAGGCTTTGTAAAACACACGTATTACTAAATTTATTTGACATAATCCGTATCTGCTTCAAATTCGTTGTCTGGAAATAGCAAAATTTGACGTTTCAAATCGCGATTTTGACGTTTCAAGAAGAAAAATTATAAAATTTTCAAAATATTTTTTTCCTGCTATTTCTTGACACTTTTGCGCCAAAAAAACTTAACGGTTGTATGTAATATTCAATTGGTTTTGTTAATCACACAAAATATTTGGTTCTTGTGCTTTCCTCTGATCACCAGTGGCATCCTTTTTTTTAAATACCTATAACTTTTTTTCCTTTTAACTTCGAGATCTGAATTTTGGTTTGTAGGGTAACTTTGATAGTATAAATGGATAAGTCAAATTTGGTTGTCATAGCTCTGTTATTTTCGGAGATACAAAGATTTTCAGAAATAAAATTAAAAATTTTCCCAGAAAAAACAGTCCAATTTTCCTGGCTAACGAACCTGTCCAAGCCACTTACAAAAGGAAGGTACATACCAAATTTTATCAAAATCTGGCTATTATTTTTTGAGTTATCGGTGTGATATACATATATATATATATATATATATATATATATATATATATATATATATATATATATATATATATATATATATATATAGATAGATATATAAAAACAGATCTACTCATTAGTGAATTTTTCGCACAACGAAAAATTCGTTAAAATTGAAGCTGACCCCGGATGTGGGTTCTAGGGGTTCTAGTTGGCGCTCATTTTTGAAATCTTTTAAAATTTTAAAACTCGCGGTCTTCTTAATGGCGACTTTATCTATAAAAATCTGCTAAAAATTATGGAGCATTGAACCATAAACTCTATAACTAAACCGGCAGCCAAAGCATCAGAGAAAGTGTCTATTTGAAATGAATTTTCTTCAAATATTTTAGTAAAATGAACGACAATACGGTTCAAGCTGAAACTTAAGGCGTTGTAAAACACGCTTATTAGATTTTTTTACATAACCCATAGTAGTTTCAGCTTATTGTCTGAAAGTTTCTAATTTTGGCGTTTCAAATCAGGACTTTGACGTTTTAAGAAAAATTATAAAATTTTCAATGTAATGTACTGAGCCCTGAGGCACACCAGTAGGAACAACAACACGCTCAGAACATACCCTACTTATTTGTTCTGATGTCTTGAACTTTATCTCAGTATACTGTTCTCTGTTCGTCAGGTAAGAGTCAATCCAGCCAAGCGCATTACCTCTCAAACCATAACAATAAAGCCTGTCACACAGTATCCTATGGTTAACACAATCGAAGGCCCTGCTGAGATCACAAAAAATCCCAACAGGGCACTCACCAGCCTCCAAACAAGTGACTAAACCCTGATAGAAGTCAATGAGAGCCGTTGACAGGCAGAGAATATACCACACGACTGCAAAAATTGTTCCAAGCGATTTAGATAGCTATATTCAAATACCTTTGAAAAAGTCATAGATAATGTAATCAGCCGATAGTTGTTCAAATTAGTTGGATCATTCTTTTTTATTAAAGGAAAGCCCTTACCAACCTTTAGGTCACTAGGAAAGATACCCGACTCAAATGAAAGATTTACCAAGCAGGTAAGAGGCTTTATAATATGTCTTAAAACTTTCTTAACTAAAAAAGGTGGAATTTCGTCTCGACCGCACGAAGACTTGTTTTTTATTTTTTTTATTAACAAAATATACAACTCGTCTTCACTAAAAGGCAGTAAATACATTGTTTTGTTATTGGGTTTTGTCGAAACGTTTAAAGGAGGTAAGTCCTTAGGAATGTTTTTAATAATATTTTTAGGTGCTTCTACAGAGAACGAATTGAATAAGTTAGCGATTTTCCGTGGATCGGTAACTAGCCTCTCTTCGTGTCGTATTACAATATTGTTATGTTCATTGACCTGCTTGCTATTTAGTTCCGAAATCAGATGCCATGCGGCTTTAGTCGGATTATCAGAAGCCAGAATCCTATCCTATCTCATTAAAATGACTGTAATTTTCGGAGAAAAAAATTTTTTCGAAAGAAAATTTAAAATTTGAATAACTCAATTTTCTATAAACTTAGAAAGTTGAATTTTGGTACGTAGTAAGACCTTTCCCGAGGCAACATATGTAGTAAATTTTATTAAAACAACTGTTACTTTCAGAGAAAAAAATTTTTTCGAAAGAAAACTCAAAATTTACCCGGAAAACCCCATCCGATTTTTCTGGATAACGAACTCATCCAAGCCATTAATAAAAGAAAGGCACTTGCCAAGTTTCATCGAAATCGGTTAATTATTTTTTGATTTAACAGACAGATACATATATATATATATATATATATATATATATATATATATATATATATATATATATGAGTTGAGTTGAGTTGAGTTTTGAGATGGCCTTGAACTCTTCGTCCATCAGCCACTATATATATATATATATATATATATATATATATATATATATATATATATATATATATATATATATATATATATATATATATATATATATATATATATATATATATATATATATATATATATATATATATATATATATATATATATATATATAATTGAAACTGACCCCGGATATGGGTTCTAGGGGTCCTAGTTCGCGCTCATTTATTTTTATTTAAAAAAATTCACTAATAGAGAGGTATCGATGGTGAGACTTTGCAATTTTTTTTTCAAATGAGCGCGAACTAGGACCCCTAGAACCCATATCCGGGGTCAGCTTCAATTTTTATATGTTTGTATTAGTGAATTTTTTTAAATAAAAATTCACTAAAAATGGTTTATGACGAGAATTATCAATAAAAGATAAATTACATGAATTTTAAATAATTTACTTTGGCATGTGTATTGTGATGCATTGGCACCTCAGGAAAGGCCCAAGTATTTTAAAGGAACTCCCTAATAACACGGATATATCTGTTCCAAATTTATTTCGGTGAAACTTAAATTCCTCGTATTAATATTCATTAGAGAATTTTGAGTTGCATAAATTATTAGGAATTAAAGTGTTTTCCGAAATAACAAGAATGATTGTTTATATGCTACAACCTCCTCGCAACCGACAAGATTCAGTTGTGGTACCGATAAGATTATAGAAACCTCACAGTTTATGTTTCTGTCAAATTTTGTGTTGTGTGTTATTATTAATGTAATTTGGGTGTAAACAGTTTTTAGTTTTACAAATAATATTTAAAAACAAAGTGTATGCTCAGCATTTTTCTACTATAAAAAACAGGAATAGTAAGGAAGAATCTATTTCATGTAAGCCTTTTCGAAAATAGAAAACTTTAATAAGCTTAAAAACAGTTCTGGACGCAGCAAGTGCGTTATTGTAGTGAATTTTCATAAGAATTGTACACTATTAATAAAATATATTATTAAAACTAGTTCTTCAAACTTAAATGGACCTTGGAGATCGGTTTTAGAGTCCCAGTTGGCGATTATTTGAAAAAACTTATATTTTATATGGAACTAAAAAATTAAGATTTGGTCTTATATGTAAGTACTGCAAGTGTCTTTAAAAAATTGTATTACAAATTTCATTAAAGTTACAAAAGATTTTCAGAAAAAAAATAGATATTTACAAAGGGAATGTACCTGTCAAATTATAAATCAGGCAGGTATTATCCCTTATTAATTGCTCGGATGGTTGGTTTTACTCAACCCATCCAGTTTTTGCAAACAATAAACAACAAAAAAGGTTTTTTAAAACAAATTTGTAGTTATCCGCGATGTTATTTTTTATTATGTTATTTTTCTTGAATTTAGTAGCCACGGTGCGTTTACATAGGTGTTACTATGGTTCAAGATTGACGATTCTAGCTTAATGGGAAATTTAATGAGCTATCGGATTTCAAATATTTTTACGAAAATTTTCTACCATAATATACTTGCTGCACCCAGACCCTTTCCAACACTTATTTACGGTTTCTGTATCCATACCTTTTGAAAATGATAAAATATTGCAGCTTACTATGTAAGACTGACAAACAAGGCAACCTTAAAATTATTTTTGGAAAAATATTTAAAAAAATGAAATGAGATAACAATTTAAACATAAATTGAAAATCTTGGTTCGCTGTTTCGTCGCGGGGGTTCTCCTTCCCCTTCTGCATACCTACAATCACCCTTAATGCATAAACAAGAACAATGTAAACAAGAAAAATTCCTATGGAGCTACCCCTAAGAAATTTACGGGACCTGCGGTGAATATAGAGGTTCTGCGTACGGCAAACAGGATTTAAAGGAGGTGTTGCTGAAAAATGGGATAAAGGCAGCTTAAAGAGGTCCAATTAAGCTGTTTCTTTCGCACTTTCCGCTCACATTTCCTTTTAGTGAATTTTCTTATTTATTTGAAAACTCATAAGTATGCCATCAGTATAGAAAATGCAACGATTTTCTACATACATACGTAGTTATTCACAGAGATTCGAATATAAAATAAAAGTCTGGAAGCAGCAAGTGCGTTATGGTAGTGAATTTTCATTAAAATGTTTTTAATAGCAAATATGTGTTTTTTAAGGAAGCAGGCTTCAAATTTGGTTGCCAGTATAACCTATATAGTAAAAACAATGTGCCATGTTTCATCAAAATAACTTTATTGTTTGAAAATGTACAAACATTTCCGAAAGTAAAATTAAAGTGTTCCCGAAAAAACTCGTTTCTTGGTCAACCTTATAGGTTAATACCAAATTGAGCTATTCAAATATAAAACATTTGACCAAAACTCCCTACCATGACGCACTTGCTGCGTCCGGAATTTCTTTTCTTACAAACATGCATTATATTTTGGTGGAAAATGCAAAAATGTAATAACGTAAGGCGTGTTAGACTAAAAAGAAAAAGAAAATTTGTATCACCAACGACTTATGGGCCAGCCTGTGATTGTAGAAATAATTTTTTTAAACGTAGCTCAAGACACCCTATAATTAATGTATACAATTTTTTTTTTTCATATATTGTATAATAACGGATATATTGAGCTTTATTGATTTTTTACGAAAATTCGACAAAATTATATACTACATACAGACTTGGAGAATACTTCTCTAGCTTCACTGTTGGTTTTTGTAGGTGAAGGACGTAGCCAGCGCGTGAGCTAACTGGAGCAAGTGACCCTTCGAATTCTGGAAGTTCTAGGATGTTCTTCAATGCTTCTGTGACTATAGTTTCGCTGCTTGACAGTATTTTCAAGCAGCGAAACTATAGTCACAGAAGCATTGAAGAACATCCTAGAACTTCCAGAATTCGAAGGGCCACTTGCTCCAGTTAGCTCACGCGCTGGCTACGTCCTTCACCTACAAAAACCAACAGTGAAGCTAGAAAAGTATTCTCCAAGTCTGTATGCAGTATGGACAAGTTTCACCAAGTAAGGGCAACAACAATCAATGAAAATTATATATCATTAAAGGATAAACTCTATAGCTAAGGCTACTGCCAAGCATCAGAGAAAGGGTCTATTTAAAATGAATTTTCTGGAAATATTGTAGTAAAATGAAGGATAATGACGGTTGAAACTAAGACTTCAGGGTTTGTAAAACATTCTTCTTGAGACATTTTCTCTCGATAGCCCGTATTAGATTCAAGTTCTTTGCCTAAATATTGCCAATTTTGACGTTTTAAGTCGCGATTTTAACGTTTTGAGGAAAACCCCAATTTTTTTTTAAATGCCTATAACTTTAGTGTCTTTTGACCGACAGAGCTAAATTTTGGTAGGTAATTTACCTAGAATTGTGTAAACCCATGTACCAAATTTGGTTGCTCTTACTTTGTTATTTCCGGAAATATAATTTTTTTTCGAAATAAAATACAAAATTTTCCGGGAAAACCTGGGCCGATTTTCCTGCATAACGAACTTATCCAAGCCACTTGCAAAAGGAAGGTAGTCACCAAATTTAATCAAAATCGGCCCATTATTTTTTGAGTTATCGGTGTGATACATATATATATATATATATATATATATATATATATATATATATATATATATATATATATATATATATATATATATATATATATATATATATATATATATATATATATATATATATAACATTAAAAAAACGAAACTGACCCCGGATATGTGTTCTAGGGGGCCTAATTTGCGCTCATTTGAAGAAATTTTTTCAAAATTCAAAAGTTGGGATCTCTTCATTAATGAATTTTTTTTATATAAAATTCACTAAAAACACCATTTTATGTAACATTTATAACGTGACACCAGTCCTTCTAAATGAGGAGGAGAAGTATGTCAAAAATATTTGAAAATGTGTCTCCGCTGCCTACTTATCACCTCAACAAATTTTTAGCAAAATACTTCGAGCGGTATAACCAAAAACAATGTACCATATGTCATCAAAATAACTTTATTGTTTGAAAAAGTACAAAAATTATGCGAAAATAAACTTTAAATGTTTCTGAGAAAACTGGTCCGATTTTCCAACCAACGAACCTCTTCAAGCTATTTACCTACAGACGGAGATATAATTATTCACAGTTTTTCGAAAAAAAAACAAAAAAAGATTTCATGAGAATTGGCAAACAATTTTTTCACGAAAATTCGCAAACAATTTTGTTCTGCATTTTTCTAACACTTTAAAATCCTCACCCTGTATGTACATAATGGAAATAACAGAACTGGTTTCGTATGACTTCAAATAGAGACGTCAAACAAAAATCCCATAACAACCTTACTAAATTGCATATAACGTCATATTCCATTGATTTAAATAATTTTCTCCAGAATAACAGAACAATCAAATCAATTAAGATGAATCTCATTTCTACTAGTTTGTATTTTTATGGTTTATTTAGAATAGCTTGATAAACCGATGCTATAAACTCATTTATAAAAAGTCTGAACGCAGCAAGTGCGTTATGGTAGTGAATTTTCATTAAAATGTTTTTAATAGCAAATATGTATCTTCGATGCAAGCAGGCGTCAATTTGGTTACCGGCATAACCTATATAATAATAACTTACTGTTTGTACAAACATTTTCCGAAAATAAACTTAAAGTGTTTCCGAGAAAACTGGTTTCATAGTCAACAAACCTTAGGTTAATAACAAATTGAGTTTTTATTTTATTTTTTATTTCAACAACACACCACGAGGGCTTACAGCCTAAATACTATCGTACCATGGGTGTCGACAAGGGGGAAAGAGGCAACTTGTTAATTCTGGACTTGAAGGTTTGGAGGTTCGGGGGCGAGGGAAAAATATGTGCCGGCAAGGAATTCCACAACTTGGAAGTCCTCGGGACAAACGAGCGGGCATAACAAGATGTTCTGTGTCTGATGACCTGGACAGTAAAAGGGTGCATTCGCTCTGTTCCCCTGGTAGATCTGTTGGGGGCAGCAGGTGTAAGAACTATGAAAGAAAGCTCCTCTAAGCAGTGCCTGTGCAGATATTTATAAAAGAGAGAGAGAGAGGTTACCAACGGCACGTCGGTGGGAAACGGATGGTAGCCTTTGGCTGAGGGTAGGGTCACAGATGAGACGTATAGCTCTCTTGTGAATGGAGTCCAGGATAGCCAGTGTAGAAGCGGCAGCAGCACCCCATATGTGGGAGCAGTATTCCAAGTTTGGTCTTATTTGTGAAGTATATAAGGTGTAGAGATTAGCTGGTGAAAAGTATTTGCGAGCCCGGAAGAGGAAACCTAATTTCTTAGCAGCCGCTTCAGCAATTGATGTGATATGTTGGTGCGAATAGATATTTCGATCCACAGAAATGCCAACAAGTGAAAAGGACTCATTACTTTGAATAACTTGGTTGTTTATTGTGATGGGTCTAGGGCTGGGGTATCTCCTATGAGAAAGAAAGCAAGACTGTGATTTGGTGGGGTTGAATTGTACAAGATTTCTACTTCCCCAGTCTAATATTTTTTGGAGATCCACGGAGACAGAACCGTCCATGAGTCTGCGATCCTCATATAATTCGGCTAAAGAGACAGGCTTAGAATATTATATATTTGAGTGGAGGGTGATGTCGTCCGCGTAACTGTGAACTGGGTTGGATGTGTTAGACAGGAGGTCATTGATGTGGAGAAGAAACAGAGTAGTTGCTGAAGCTGAACCTTGAGGAACTCCTACATTAAATGGATACAGTTTAAAGGAATGGCCATCCACGACAACAGAAATGCTCCTGTTGGGGAGGAAATTTGCTGTCCACGTACAGAGTTTTGGTGATAGGCCATATGCCGGTAGTTTATTAAGCAGCGCTGCGTGCCAGCCCTGGTCGAATACTTTGGATATGTCTAAAGCGACAATCTGGGATTCACCGTGTAGTTTCATAGACTTGTTCCAAGAATGGGTGACACAAGGAAAGGAGTTGATCTGCGCTGACGGAATCCATTCTGCCTGTCGTGGTTAAGACTGTGTTTTTCAAGAAATTTTAGTAATTGGGTGTTTATATACTTTTCCATCACTTTAGAGACAACTGAAAGGAGAGAAATATTCCTGTAGTTGCTAGGAGGCGCTTTGGATCCTTTCTTGGGGACGGGTTTCACTCGAGCAGTTTTCCAGTTACTAGGGAATATAGCTATATTGTAAGATGTCAGAAACAGACAAGTCAGGACAGGAGCAAGTTCTGGTGCGCATTTTTTGAGAACAATTTCTGGGATCTCGTCAGGGGCAGAGGCTTTCCTGGTATTAAGAGAAGAGAGCATCTTTCATACCTTTTTAGTTTTGAAAGTGATATGCATCATTTTATGCGCGAGATTGGGGATTGTTGGTGGTTGAACATTTGGAGGTGGATTGAGAGTAAAATTTCCGGCGAACAACGAGGCAAAAAGTTCAGCCTTGCCCAGGGCGGTAGAAACAGTTTCATCCCCTGAGACAAGAGGTGAGAACGTGCTCTTGCAGACATTATTCCCAATAGATTTAGCAAGAGTCCAGAAGGGTTTTCTGCCGCTGGAGCTTAAGAGGACTTTGTTTTTGATGTGGTTATTAAACGAGTTTTTTGCTTCAGAAACAATGCGGACATAGCGGTTTCTTGCGTCGTTAAATACTTGACGGTTTTCTTGACTGGGATTGTGTAGAAGCTTCGAAGTTAGAGTTATTAAAATTTGAAGCATTTAATGAAAATTCACTACCAAAACGCACTTACTGCGGGTGTTCGAAAAGAAAATTTTAGGTATCATCAACGACTCTTGCGCTACCCTTATGAATGACTGTGGGGGTAGACTTTTTTAAGTTTATCTGATAGCAGTCTAAAGCATATTAAGCAAAAGTGTAATTGACGTGACGACTATTCGAAATATTTCCGACAATATAATATGTTTTTTTTATTATGCTATACAATTTCTTTTAGAAACTGCCTACTGTTAAATGTTGTTGTTAAATAAAACAGTTGTGATTCGTTTGTTATCACATGGTTTACTGGATAAGAAGCTTAAATTCATAATTTAAAGCCCTATTCGCCATTTAGGCATAGAATCATTAATAACCAATCTCCGAATTCAGCGGCGTGTGCAGTTTTTTTCTAAAAAAATCACTAATATCGTTTTTGTCATTTTCAGCCTCTAACAGTGATCTAGTAAGCCTTGGTTGTTAAGAAAACGGGATGTTACTTGGCCCCAAAGTACACTTTTCCCCCTTCCACATTTCAAGAATGTTATGAGGGCGTCCCGCATTCAAATGGGCCACTCTGTATATATATATATATATATATATATATATATATATATATATATATATATATATATATATATATATATATATAGTGTGTCCACGGAGATTAAGTGACAAAAAATTTTTGAATTAAATTATGATATTCTGGGAATCGCTCCTGCTTTGTCTTAAACTAAGATGTTGAGGAACTGAAAAAAATTCAATTAACATACAGGGTGGATAAGAACTGATTTAATTAAATGTGTTAAGAGTAAACTACCTTAGTTTATAAAGATACCGCAAAAAGTTATTAACAAAACTTGTTTAGAATTTATGACAGGCTTTCAATTTTCATCCAGATCAGCCTACTTTGAATTTTCAAGTAAATTATTAACATTTCTTCCCTATCAATATGGAGCTTTTTACCTGTGGTTTTCTGAACGCAGGTGAGCAAAGTAAGTAACCATGCCATGTTAAATAATAATTTATTAGTAAAATACAAAACGCGTATTGCTAACAAAAATCAAAACGGACAACAAAAAATAAAGAAATTATTCAAATGTGCTGCCACCAACCGATACACATAACTCAGCCCGTTTAGTAAATGCTTTGTAGGCATTTTGAATATGTTGAATTGGAATACCGTCAATTGCCTCTCCCAACCCCAGTTTCAACAAATCAAGATCGTTGTTTAATGGATCCGCGTAGACTTTCTGTTTGGGATAGCCCCGTAAATAAAAGTTCATTGCGGTAAGATCGGGACTTCTGGGAGGCCAAGGTATTAGCCCATATCGACCAGGAATTTCGCGATCTAACCATTCTCGAACGATTCCTGTTGCATGTGCTGGGTGGCCGTCATGCTGAAAGTATGCTGTTTGTCTATCTCCTTATGCAAATGGTCTTGAAGAATATTTTCCAGCATTCAAAAAAATATGGCCCAATTATCGTGGGGTAACAAACAGCACACCACACATTTACTTTTTTATGGCATTGTCTTTTGCAATTAACTCTATAATTTGGATTCTCCATAGACCAATGATGTGCATTTTGGGAATTTACCACCCCATTGGTGGTGAAAGTGGATTCGTCCGAAAAAATAATACTTCTGCCAAAATTGTGATTTTGTAGATATTGCTCGCCGTACCATAAACAAAAATCTAATCGTTTTGACTCGTCATTTTCTTTCAAAGTGTATATAAGTTTTGCTTTGAAAGGTTTCACCTTGTTGGTACGATAAATTTGTTGCAAATGCGATTTGCTAATATTGCCAATTTCTAAGGCCCTTCTTCTTAATGATAATTTCAGAAAACGCCTAACAGAATCCATAGCTGATGCAGCTGCAGCATTGTCTTCTTCATTTAGGTCGGATTTTGTCTTCTTAACATTTAAAACACTCCCAGTACGCATAAATTTTGTAACAACTTTTTTTACACCAGTAGCGGAAACCGAATAATTTGACCAGCGTTCAAGGAATTTTCTTATCACTCTGTGATAAGAATGTTCTTCACCCAAACCATAGCACTGCACAATAAACACTTTTTGTTCTGTTGTTAACATTTTTAAATACAGAAGCTTGCCGTTCGTGACAAATAAAATTGACGTTTCAATTTTCCAAATAAGTAGTGTCCCGGGAAACGAACAACAGGACAGAGCTCAAGTAGCCATGCAACTCGCCAATTATTGCTTCGAATGTCCAATTGTGCGTTTACTTTACTTTTTTATTGGTTGAGATGAAAGCAAACCTACCGCAAGTTTAATTATGGTAAAGACTTTTTTAATACAGTTTAAATAAATTTTTAAAGTACACCTAATCACAGAAGGCGTCGAACGTCATTTAAATAAAGTCGCAGCTAAAAAAAAATTCATGGTAGGCTGATCTGTTTGAAAATTAAGAGTCTGTCACAAACTTTAATTCTAAACAATTTTTGTTAATAACTTTTTGCGGTATCTTCATAAACGAAGGTAGTTTACTCTTAATATATTTCATTACATCAGTTATAAACCACCCTGCATATTAATTGATTTTGTTCATTTTCTCAACATCTCAGTTTAAGACAAAGCAGGAGCGATTCCCAGAATATTATAATCTAATTCGATTTTTTTTTGTCACTTTTACCTTACCCACACTCAATCCGTGGACACACTGTATATATATATATATATATATATATATATATATATATATATATATATATATATATATATATATATATATATATATATATATACCTCAAGTTACCGAACACTGTAGTTTGGTAATTCCTCACAAATGCAGATGGTAGCAAATTCTATGGATTTTACTCATCCAAAATATCGTATACATGTGTTTGTTATTAGTCAGGATGCCAAGGAAAGGCGACTATCTGGAATTACCAGGAAGTCCCCAAAATTTTAAATGCAATCTAAGCATAATTGGCATTTTCCAAATCACACCAGGTATAAAGAATATTTATATTATAGATACCTGTTAGTATGTTTATGATGCCGAAATCACTGCTTTCAATAGAAAAAGCCCTTTTAGCAGACAGTACTCTAAAATTCTAAATATTGTTAGGATTAGACACTTCTTAGAAACATATCAAATAATAGATAACGAGGATTAGTTTGGACTGGACTGTGATGGTTTGTACAGGCTGTCAACGATTGAATAAAATAAGTCTGTCGTATGGATAAACTTTTTAAATAAAATGATCTGTATTCATAAAAGCGGTTACCACTTAAAAAATTGACGATGACGTCATATCTCCGAAATCGATGACGTCACAAAAAAAAAGTCAAAATATGCACATTCAAATCTTATGTTTGACGTGTCTTAGAAATTTTTGTTTGTTTACTTCCTAAAGATTTTACGGAATTTATTCACTCTATGTAAAATTCATGACTTTTGAGTTATTTAGCAAGAGTCCAGAAGGGTTTGCTGCCGCTGGAGCTTAAGAGAACTTTGTTTTCGATGTGGTTATTAAACGAGTTTTTGCCTCAGAAAGAATGCGGACATAGCGGTTTCTTGCGTCGTTAAATGCTTGACGGTTTTCATGACTGGGGTTATGGAGAAGCTTTTTGTGAGCTTTGACCTTTTCAAGTCTGGCCTTGTCACAGGATTTAGAGAACCAGGGCTTTTGTGTCGCTGCAGTGCAGAGGTTTTCTGTGTACGTGGAATAAATAATTCCATGCCAGCTTGGATAATTTCGGTGACGTTTTGTGAGATATCAGGGGGGTCAGGATGAGAGAAGCAGACAGACGCCCATGGAAATGAGGAAAAGTAATCTCGCATTGCGTCCCAGTTCGCGGTGTTGTAGTGCCAAACGATGCGTGGGTGTGATGACTGTGTGACCTCGGGTTGCATTGCGCAGTAAACAGTGACCATGCCCTGATCTGAGCGACCCAGGGGGGCGGTGACTGATATCTTATAGCAGTCAGGATTTGTAGTAAAAAGAAGATCCAAGGGATTTGAGCTGTGTGTTGGGATGCGAGGAAAGTAAGTAGGTTGCTGAACCATATTGGCTCAAGAATTGCTGACTGCAAAGGCCTCCGCTGCTCTTCCTTGTGGATAGGTTTTTGAAGATCCTAGCCATTCCTTATTATGGACATTGAAGTCGCCAAGAATAGTGACTTCAGAGGAAGGATATTCAGAAATCAGATGGTCGGTTTTTTCAGAAAGGTAGTCAAAGAGCTGGACAAAGTTGTTGTCAGAAGGTGACGATAAATGTAACAGATGAATTTAGTTGCAGCCCTGAGAGAGGGAGTTCTAACCATAGTAGGTCTTTTCTTCCAGCTTCTAAATTGGGGAGTCTGGTGCAGGGTAGATTGCTAAGGACGTACGCGCACATGCCTCCATGCAATCTAAAAGAAGTAAGGAGCTCATACCCCGGGAAATTAAGGTGATTAGTGGCTGTTTTGGCACTGATTTGAGTTCCGGCGAGGAAGAGGAGTTAGGGCCTATTAGCTTGAAGGAAATGGTGGACGGAGTTCAGGTTAGAATTTAGGCCACATATATTCGAGAAGGATATGTTAAATCTTGATGCTGGCGCCCCCTGTACACCCCTCTTCCGGAGATCCGAACGGAGGGGTATTTTACCTCCGGAATCTTTTGTACAAGGGGGAGCCATCATCATTTTTGCTTATAAGGGAAAAGTTGATTTAATTTCAGCACATAATACCAGATGTTTAATGAAATTAAAAGTTTTCCGATAAACAAACCCTAAAACGTTATATTACCCGAGTTTTAGCGAAAAAATGTCAATTTTTACCAAATCATCCCCCATTCATCCCCTACTTCCTGAAGCGATTTTACCCAAAAAACAATCCGAACTTTTCGTTTGTCGGGTGCAAACTGTATACCAAGTTTGAAGACGATATCTTGATTCGTTCTAAAGTTATCGTGGTTACAACCAGACAGACATACAGACCGACAGACAAACAAAATTTATGTTCCCAAATCATGTTTTCTATATGTTTTGACACTTTTTACGGCGTTTAAGCACCAAAAAAAAAAACGTTTATTTTAAATTTTTGTCGCCGATACCATACTTCCATACTTATTGAAGATGTGGAAATAACAAGTTAAAATAAAAGTATTGAATGTCATTTTTGACAGTTTGACGTTCGGTAACTGGAGATCCAAAAAATTTGTGTGTAAAATAGAATTCTAAATACAAGAAAAAATAACTTTTGCCAAGATCGGGGTTCGTTAACTAGATATTTAAAAAAATTAAAATCGAGACGCAGCAAGTGCGTTATAGTAGCGAATTTTCATAAGAATTGTACACTATTATTATACGGCATTATAGTGAAGTTAAAGCGTCAAACTTACACAGTCCTTGAAGATCGATTTTAGAGGTCCTAGTACGCGCATTTGAAGAATTCTTTCGAAAGTGTTACCATCGATATCTCTCTATTATCAAACAAATCATGCCTTCTAACTCCTTTTGAGAAAAATGCCCAAACCTCAATTTTCTATGAAGCTAAAGAACTACATTTTGCTATATCTGTAGATAATGTAATAGAAAAGATTTCTAGAAGGAATGTTAATTCATATTTAGACAAGTAAAGTATCTGCCAAATTATAAGCGTATTAGTTATTCTTCCTTATTAATCGCCAGTATGATTTCGTCTTAGTCAACCTAATCAAACCAGTTTTTTCAATATCAACAATAACAAAATTATAATTTCAGACTCAAAGGTGATAAACTTATTCAGGCGTTTTAAACAAAAATGAGATCTAGTTCAAAACGTATTAAATCGGTGCACTATTGTTTCTCCAAATTTCAAAATAAAACATAAAAAACATATATTCATCGAGCAGGATTCGATCGCGTAACCTTCTGCTTAGGAGGCAAACACGATGCCCCCTACGCCATCTATGTATACGTCAACTAACGTTTTATTTGCGTGATGCGTTAGATCGGCTTCATGCCCGGGATATTATATTCAAAGTATACGTATCAATTAATTACAGAATTAGTAGAATTACCATTGAAACACATCGCACGACTGTTTCGGTCTTATATGACGTGTTATGTTAAGTTTAAAGGTAAAATAAACTATTTTAGAATCGTTTTTATAGAGACGTGGCTTGATTTTGTTTACATTTTTGCTATATTATGCGACAGCATAATATATCTATGCTGCGCTAAGACTGTATTTGAGGCCGTTAATAAAGCTACAAATATAGTGTCTTTTAATAATTGATCGAATCGTCCAGTTAAATAACAATCACTGGGCAAATTTTTAATTTCATGTTGTCTGTCATTTTCTATAATTGCGGCTGGGATTTCACGATTGTTGGTTCGGGTAGTATGTTTCATGCCTGGTATATATTGAGTTTGGTTACAGTTGATGTATGGTTTATACTTGTTTTATGAATCAATCTACGCGTGGCAGTTAACATATAAAAATTTTAACGGACCTTGGTTTTGGGTTCTAGGGGCCCAAATTCCCGCTCATCTGAAGAAATTTTTTCAAAAGCTTTTCATCGTGACCTCTCTATTAGCGAATTTTTCTTAATGAAAATTCGCTAAAACATAGAAAGGCCATAAAATAAATTGAAATAAATGCAATAAATGAATGAACCACAAATGTCCATCAGCCAATACACTTAATGCTACTGGGTCTGGCAGCTTTACTACAATTATATTTCGCTTTAACTTCAAGTACTTCTTCGGATTATTTCACAAATTTACGACTATTACTTCCACATAGTCAATACCTGTGGAATTATGGCATCGGCGACAAAAATTTCAAAAGATTTTTTCGCTCAAACGTCGTAAAAAGTGTCAATACCTAAAAAATATGATTTGTAAGCGAGTTTTTTTTGTCTGTCGATCTGTATGTCTGTTGGTTTGTAGCCACGATAACTTGAGAGATAATTGAGATATCGTCTTAAAATTTGGTACAACTAGCACCCGATAAACAAACGGTTCGGATGGTTTTTGTGTAAAATCGCTCCAGGGTGTAGGGAAGGAATGGAGGGTGATTTGGTGGAAATTGACATTTTTTCGTTAAAACTCGGGTAACATAGCGTTTTGTGGTTTGTTTATTAGAAAACTTTCAATTTTATCTAACATCTGGTATTCTGTGCTGAAATTAAATCAGGGGTTGAATGTGTGGGGGTGACAGAAAGTTCGATTTTTTTGTGCTTAAACCGCGTAAAACGTCGCAAAACATATATAAAACTTGATTCTGGAACGAAAATGTCTTTGTTTGTCGGTCGGTCGGTCTGTCTGTTAGTAGGCGCCATAACGTTCGATCGAATCGAGATATCATCTTCAAATTTGGTATCTAGTTAGCACCCCACAAAGAAACGCTTCGAATTGTTTTTGGGTAAGAGCGCTTCAGGGGGTAGGGGATAAATGAAGGGTGATTTGGTGAAAATTTATATTTTTTTGTTAAAACTCGAGTAATATAACGTTTCAGAAGTTTATGGATAAAGAAATGCCAATAATTTCTTTGTAGTCAAGTCATGGACCCTAAATTCATTTCACGGGAATGTCCCTCTGAAGAGAGTAGATTATCACAGCTATGTGGAAGTTATGATTCAATTTGCAGCACTATTTCCAATTCGTTTGTAGAATTGAATCTGGTGTTCAAAATTCCATTGATCTCTGAAAATTATACTAATCCTAAGTTTCCTAATCGTATATATTGCACCTTTCACTAAATCCTACCAAAAAGTAATCCATGTCACACTTTCAAAATTAATTTCTTCTTGGGTTTCATTTGTTTCCTGGTTTATTATGTCCAAGAGGTCTGTTACATCTTCTTCATCTTCTGAAACCAAATCCAAATCTTCATTTTCAGATTCACTCTCAAAATTCAATTTTCAAATGAAACGCGCTTTTTATTCTTCTTTCTCTTCTATTTGAGATAAAATCTACAGGATGTTTAAAATATATGTTCAACCCTTTTGAGTTTTCCAAATTTACTTATCAGTGCTCATCACATGTTCCAATCTTCACTTAGTAATATATCTTCAAACCTAAGAAACTTGAAATTCAAAAAGATGACTTTTTTCAAATGTAACACCTGTGCTTTTTATGTGTGGGGTGGGGGGGAAATCAATATTGAAGGAAGCCCGCAACTCAGTACCTAGTTTTCAGAGAGCAATATCAGATAATTCAATTAAATTGAGCAAAAATAGAGATTAGTAGTATATCCGACCGTTGTGCAATTCATTTGTTGCTAAGTTATTACTGTTGTCAAATCTGACATTTATGCAGTTTTACAATTGCTTGTATATCTTATTTTCTTTTGTCGTAATATTTTTTGGTAAAAATAGTACAGGCAATAGAGAATTTTTTTCTTCATTAAACTACAGGAGTTATTTTTTTGATAGATGTGATACAAAAAAAAAATTAACAAAAAAAGATTAGAAATGCAATTATCTACAATAAAGGTCATTACCATTTTTGGCCTAAAGTGCACAGTTACGGAGATATAGGCCGAGACGGTTTTTTTAAAATAGCGGCACTTCCGCCCTCCTAATTTATAAGGATTTTGTGTTTTTACATTCAGTACGTAATTCTGAACCTATCTATCAAAAAAAAAAAAAAAAAAACTCCTGTAGTTTAGTGCCTTATGGACAAGAGTAACGGGCTCCTCTATTGCCTGTACTAAAATGGCTGGAAAATTCTAAAATTCTAATTAATAAACAAGTTGATGTGCTGTTAGTGTTGGGGTTTTGCAAGAGTAATTGTGTAGAGGGATTATTTATTTATTTATTTATTTATTACCCTTAGAGGTCGTACGCGTCTTTGCCGCCCCTAGAGCACCGCAGCCTTTGGCTTATTGTGCGTGCCCTTTGTCTTTTCTACTCCACGCATTCCAAAATCACTGTGGCTTAACTAGTCTGCACAGCAGTTGATAGGGTGAAGTTTTATATTGCTCTGTTTCCGGTCTAGGCTGACTGTAGATCAGTTGTCTTTTGCGGTCCAGAGCTTTACACTCGCACAAGACGTGCTGGGCTGATTCCTCCCTCTCGCCGCAGAGTCTGCATGCGAGGTCCCCCTCGAACCGCCCCATTTTATGCAGGTGTTTCTTGACGGCCATGTGTCCGGTCAAGATACCTGTTATATTTCTGAGCTGTCCTCTGCTAAGATTTAGGAGCTCCACAGCTCTCTTTGAACTGGGTTTGTCAATTATTGACTTCCCATGTCTGAGCCCTGGACAGTCTGCCCAGTACACCTTGTGTTGGTTTCTGACCCAGGACTTAATGGCTCCCCTGGCAACGCACTTCGTCACTCCCAGGGCCGGTTTTGGTTCCACAAACGACCTCTATTCGCGAGTCTGTCAGCTTCTTCATTGCCTTTTACCCCTAAGTGACCCGGCACCCAGAAGAGGGTGACCTGATTCTGCCCAGGCAGGTCGCTCGTCTCGTCTCGGCATTCACTTACGAGCCTGGAATTTATCCGTGTGCTACTTAGGGCCTTAAGGGCTGTCTGGCTATCTGTGGCTATGAGGATCCGCTTGTTTGTGTAGCCCCTCCTCTTGTTATCTCGTACACAGTGCAAGATTGCGTACATTTTGGTCTGAAAGACCGTTGCGTGAGCCCCGAGGGAAATAATGTGACATGCCCTTGGTCCTTTCGAATAAACGTCTGCCCTTGTCCGACGCGTCCCGCCGGATCCGTCCGTGAACCAGACGAGAGCGTCTCGTGGTAGGACCGGCGTCTCCCCCCGCCATACCTCGCGGTCGGAGATTACCACTGTAAACTTATTTTCCCTACAGATTCGCGTGCTCGCGAAGTTTGATCTCATTTCAAGCATAGGCTCCTTCACCATATCCTGAATTTTGCAGTGGCCCCTACAGCCTGGTTTGATCTTCAGTCTATCATTGCAGACTAGTCTGTATAGTCCTAGCCTGGCCTCCCCCATGATAACAGAATGTAGGGGGGCAGATCCACCGACACCTCCATGGCGGCTGTGAAGTCGTGGCCCCTGTGATAATGCCTCATTTTTGTTTGGCACTGGGTTGTGTCACCTTAGGCCACCAGACCAGTGCCGCGTATGTTAACGATGGTCTGACCACCCTTGTGTGAGGGATAATACTAAAAAAATATCCTAATCGTATTATCCCACATCATCAAACGTAGAGCTCTGGAAACGGGTTCTCTTTACATAAACAATACTGAAGGACTCATTCACGCTATAAACGCATGAAATGAGGGACGCGTTTTAGACAGACTAAAAATGAACTCCAAACCAGCACCCAACGAATATCCAGGCAATTTAATATACCACAGCCGACGGTCCATCGAATTATATACGACACAATCTTCTGCATCTCTATCATCTTCAAAATGTCCAAGAACTGTTACCGCAAGATTTAGAGGCAAGACTGATGTTTTTTAATTTCATCCAGCATCAGAACATTGATTTTTACGAGACCATTCTTCTCACCGATGAAGCCTGCTTTACACGGAGAAGGAATACAAATGTGCACAATAGCCATGAATATTCGTGTGAATATCTACATATTACAATAACCCACCATTTTCAAAGAGCGTTTTAAGTAAATTTGTGAGCAGGTAGTGTTGAACGCTGTTTGGTTGGGCCGGTTATAACCAAACCGATTTAATGGCGCAACATATTTGTTTTTCTTGCAAAATACTGTTCCTGAGCTACTATAGGACCTACCTTTGTAACTACAACGCGGCAAAATGT
Source organism: Tillus elongatus (assembly GCA_964006375.1). NCBI lineage: Eukaryota > Metazoa > Arthropoda > Insecta > Coleoptera > Cleridae > Tillus > Tillus elongatus. The sequence goes on along the minus strand of OZ023266.1, from coordinate 10,378,758 downwards.
GGTTGATGCATGATGGGGCGTCTCTGCATTTTAGTATGAATGTTCGGGAATTGTAATCAGGTGTTTTCAAATCGACGGATATGTGGTGGAAATAATTGCTCTCAACACTGGCCACCGCGCTCACCAGATTTGAATAAATGTTACTTTTTTCTCTGAGGCGCTTTTAAAGAATTTGTATATTCGACGCCTGTTCAAACTGAGGAAGATTTGTGGAACCGCATGAATAACAACTGCACGATTATTAGAAACGACATTCTAATTATTGAGTAGAGTCAACTTAACTTTCGACGAATAGTTCATTTATGTGTGAGTGCAAATGGCAGTCATTTTAAATAATGCCTTTAATGTTTTTTTTTGCCATAAATTTATTACTTTCCAATAATAGTGTTTTTTTACCCTCTCTCACAAAATCTATATTTTCTCAAAAACGCAGGGTTTTCCAAAAAATTAACAAGAGCACAAAAAGGTACAAAATTTGATTTACCATAAAACCAATCTACCTCAATCAGTGTTACTCGGATTAGCGTTAGAATACCTATAACATTGTAAGCACGAATTACCCCCAATACACCCTTTATTGAGCTTCCAGCCACTTCAAGTTTTTGCCAAATAATGACGATTGCGTCGCTGATCAGCCTGTATATGCCAAAAATGTATACCTATATGCCAAGGGCCAGTAGAGCCCCCCCTGGCGCGACACATGTCTTCTGCTAATAGAGACGATTACCTCATTACCGACGTAAACCTACAGCTATGGTTTTTTTTATTTAATTTATTCTCCGAAATCAATAACTAGTATTATTACTAATTCTATACAGTATGTCAGGGAATGGTAATAAACTTGAACCGGAAAAACTCTTGACGACCTCAAAAATTTACAAATTACCATTTAATAAACACACTGCAAAACGTGATAATGAAAAACAAAGTGCATAAGCACTTGAATTAAATATGAATTCATGTTCTAGTTGAAATATGAATAAAGGAGAGAAGTTAATAATATATATTTTACAGAATGATTCATCGTATTACTAGCGACTAATTAAGGAAGTCTGTCTAGACGCGGTTGAATAAAGTCATTTTCTACGAGAATTATTACCCACAAAATTTTGCGTAGATAAAATAGGTTCTTTGATACCTATTACCGCTCAGAAATAATTTTCTATCGAGTCACTGGATTTTTTTTCCATTTGAATTGGTTGATTAGTTCCAATTGTTAATACAAATACATATGGAAAGACATGCACATACCGCCCTTCGGAGGTTGCCTAAAGTCGTCTGTACCGTCTACCATATGCACTTACAAAATTGCCGAAATATCTTAGCTAATTTTCATCAATTATCTCATTTTATCTCAGATAGACAGGCAGCAATTATGTGTCTGACAGAATCACATCTTACAAACTAAAACAATGATAAAGAAGTAAACGAGCATTATTCGATACTAATGGCAGCTTCCAATTCACGAGCGACAGGTATACAGTGCACATTATGCCAAAAGAGTATGCTATGCCGCAAAACTACTGCATCTTATGAAGCAAGGTACATGGCCGTCAAGAAATACCTGCATAAAATGGGTCGGTTCGAGGGGGACCTCGCATGCAGACTCTGCAACGAGGGGGAGGAATCAGCCCAGCACATCTTGTCAGCGTGTAAAGCTCTGGACCACAAAAGACAACTGATCTACGGTCAGTCTAGACCGGAGACAGAGCAATATAAAACTTCATCCTACCTATTGCTGTGCAGACTAGTTCAAGGCACAGTTATTTTGGAATGGGTGGAATAAGACTAAGGGCATGCACAATCAACCAAAGGTTGCAGTGCTATCGGGGCGGCAAGGCCGCGAACGAGCCCTGGGGGAAAAAAAGGTACCTAACTCTAAAATAATAAAATTTTGACTTTGTGCAGTGTATATCGGCCTCTTAATTCTTCCGAAGCCATTTCCTTAGCTTAGCCATTTTCGACCACATTTTAGATCAACAAAAGTCCGGACGCAGCAAGTGCGTTATGGAAGTGAATTTTCATAAAAATGTTTTTAATAGCAAATATGTCTCTTTAATGCAAGCCGGCATCAATCTGGTTACCGGTATAACCTAGATAATAGAAACAATGTACCATATTTTTCAAAAAAACTAATTGTTTGAAAATTTGCCTAAATTTCGGTACATGGTTCACTCTTTATAATACAAACACGCGTGTCCAATTTGGTTGCTCTTACTTTGTTATTTTCGGAGATATAATTTGTTTCCGAAAGAAAACACAACATTTTCCAGGAAAACCTAATTGTCCTGGCTAACGAACTTATCCAAGCCACTTGCAAAAGGAAGGTACTCAGAACATTTGATCAAAATCAGCCCATTAATTTTCGAGTTGTATGACTTGTATTTTGCCCTGCCTCTTTTCGTTTTCAAGTTATTTAGAAAGAACCAAAATTTGGCGATTTCATTTTACTTCAATGTCCAAGTAGGCGTTGATCTGACTTGCCCATTATCAGGACACTTTTTACACAGTAATCTTTTTGTGCTATTCTAAAGTTTAGATTGTCATTTGTTTTTGAGCTACAGATATCAACGTTTGTTTTTATTATGGCAGCCATATTGGATTTTTTGCTCGCGTGATAGCCTATAAAAAGAGCTTTCCCATGATGTGCAACATGCTTGAGAAATCTTGTAATTGCACTGACAATTTTGAGAAAAACCGTTTTGAGGATAGTAGGCTATGAAATCCAATACCAGAAAACAAATGACAAAAAAAGTGTTCAAAAAGCAGTAGGCCATGGAGCCTAACAATAGACGTTTTAACATAATTTTCCGTAATGATTCACGATACAAAAATAGGAACTTTGAGCACACCAATGAATCAGCCCATTATTACAAATGATATTTTATATTACAACATGATCCTAAAAAATTGTTATAATTTAATTAAATAGGTCAACCTAGTAAACAACTAAATTTACTAACAGAACTCAATAAAAAGTAGATTAATGATTTGCGAAGACGCCTTTGAAAATTGTTTGATTTTTAAACGTAAGTCAACTGAAAAACAACAGAAGAAAGGTTGTTATGGATGTAACACTATCGCGACAATTAAGAATACTGTCATTCTTAATTATCTGAAGAATTTGAGGTGTATTTAACAAGTTTCTTAAAATATTGTACTAAATAGTTTGTTTTCTGTTTATTATAAATATTATTCAACAATATGTTCAAAAATGAAGAATATTTTGACATTTTGCAATATTATATTCGTTCTAACCGAAATACCGAGGCAGCTGCAAATTCATATCAAAACAACTACCCAGAAAGACGACAACCAAACACCAAAATATTTCGCATGATAGTGACCAATCTATTGAACGACGGTAGCTTGCACGCAAATAAACTACCAATGCCTAGAAATGAAGAAAGAAATAATGCCGTCTTACAGGTTTCAAACGAAAACCCTCTGCAATCTGTTCCGTTTTATGGTAAACAAATTGACGTTCCAAAAAGTACGGTACACCGTGTATTAAAACAAAATCATTACTATCCATACAAACATACAATCCTACAAGGCGTAAATGTTGACGATTACCCTAAGCGACTTCAATTCTGCAGAGGGTATCAAGGACAATGTCAGCAAGATGAAAATTTTCATTTGAAAATAATATGGACTGATGAATCCAGATTTACAAATTGTGGTGTGTATAATCTCCATAATAGGCATTATTGGGCAAATGAAAATCCCCATCTAAAGGACTAAAGACGATTGCAAGACAGATTTGGTATTAATGTGTGATGCCGCTTATTAGGTAAAAAATTGTTATTTTTATTTGTAGATTAGACAGTTATTTTTAAAAAATTCAGGTAACTTCATTGTTGGTCCGTTCTTTTTTGAAAATAATTTAACTGGGGAAAGGTATCTTAATCTATTGAGAAATGATATCTTACCAACAATTAGAAGAGTTCATGATAATTTAGACGAGAGTTGGTACCAACAAGACGGTTGTCCAGCTCACAATGCTAGGATCGTCAAAGAATTATTGTACAAAAATTTTAATAATCGTGTCATTTGTAACAATAGGATTTTTATTTTTGGGGTACTCTGAAGAATGATGTGTATAAATTCGATCCACCACAAAATATCAATGAATTACGAAACAGAATCACGGAGCTATTAACCGTATTAACCAAAACACCCTCACCAGAGTTTGCAGGCATGGTTCAAAAAGGTGTATAAAGTGCATTGAACAAAACGGTGGCCATATTGAACAATTTTCTATTTAGTGTATTTTTCAATTTCTATTTTATTATTTGTTGAGTTCCGTTTCTAATTGTGTTATTTTGTGGAGTTTAAGTTTCTATTTGTTATTGCCGGGTTTCGTGATTAAACTGTTTTACTTAACTTACCTAGCTTATTACTTAATTAAGTATTGTAAATTGTATCACAATATTTTTTATCGTGAATCATTACGGCAAATGATGTTAAAAGTAGAAGTCTATTGTTAGACTCCATGGCCTACTGCATTTTACACCTTTTTTTTTGTCATTTGTTTTCTGGTATTGGATTTCATAGCCTACTATCCTCAAAACGGTTTTTCTCAAAACTGTCAGTGCAATTACAAATTTCTCAAGCATGTTGTACATCATTGGAAAGCTCTTTTCACAGGCTATCACATGAGCAAAAAATCCAATATGGCTGCCATAATAAAAACAAACGTTGATACCTGTAGCTCAAAAACGAATGACAATCCAAAGTTGAGAATAGCACAAAAAGATTACTCTGTAAAAACACAATTTTTTTAAAAACACTTGCAGTACTTACATATTATATCTAAGACCAATTTTTAATTTTTCAGCTCCATATAAAATATAATTTCTTTCAAATAATCGCTAACTAGGACTCTAAAACCGATCTCCAAGGTCCATTTAAATTTAAAGAATTAGTTTTAGTAATATATCTTATTAATAGTGTACAATTCTTATGAAAACTCACTACTATAACGCACTTGCTGCGCCCCTAACTTGTTTTACCATTATTTTGAGGAGTAGCATCATTTCCTAAATTTTTAATCCATGCTTTCCCTTGATCCGTATGAAAGTTCCCACTTACATGCTGTAATAATTAGAAATGTATTTCAGGTTGTCTATAAAGCTGTGTGCGGTTTTGCATGGTTTCAATTTACATACGGAAGTCCTAGCATAGTATTTGCGGTTAAAATAATTACTCACGTCTGCCTAATTTCCATTAAAATCAATGAAATATGAAATCCCTCGGTCATAAATTTATTTACCAACGCCTTGTTAAAACATTTAAGTTAATAGGGAAGTTTTAACTGTATTCCCATAAAAACATTTTCACTTGTGCAAACATGAGAAATTCCTGTACATAATCAAGTCCATCAATTTTCCCAAAGCCCCATTACTCTCTTGCTATTGCTACACGTACTTTTTGTCTGTGCTTTTGTGTCTGTAGACTTTAAATGCCCGCCAACTCACTGCGCATGTCTGGGTAATTCCGTTCTCCACTCGACCAACGTAGACGTCGACTCTCATTGCAAAAGGAAGCTCAGTTAGCCGATCAACTTCGAGCGAGTAGGTGTGGAAGTGTGAATACGATCTTTTAAAATTATAATCGAACTTTCCTTTAGTGTTTACTACATTCAAACTTGTGCTACACACGACTAGAGATGTCCTGCTTTAATATCAGTTAATAACCATCATAGTTTACGTGCTTCCAACGCGAAAATCATCGTATTTTGTAGCCATTTTGCTTGTTATTTGTGACTAGTTAATTGTATAACTTAGAACACAACAAAATGTCGCAACACAAACAACAGAATTATTCTTGTACAGTTCCAGATGGATCTGACAATTTAGATGAAGACAAACACAAGTATCTCGAATCTTCGAGGTCTGACAGTGGATTTATTTCGGGTGAGATAGTGTCTGGTGATATCACAGAAGAAGAAATTGTTAGCAGGCAAGTCGAATATCTAGCTGAAAGTGGAATGCGTTTAGATTCTGGTATTGTCGATAGCATTTCGGAAAATTTTTCCAGCCTCAATTTGAAAAATGAGAACCTCAACGATCTCAGCTCCTCGAAGATCCGGACACAATCGCCAACACCTGTTGTCAGCAATGTCCAGAAAGAAGACAGTGAAGCCGTACCTTGGATGATGTACTATGAGCAGGATGAGGACGGAGATACGTAAGTGCCTAAAGTATTTTGTTTTAATTTTACAGAGGTAGTACCTTTTTTTGCGAAATGTATAGCAATTCGATAAGTAGTTCATATCGAGGGAAAAGGTTATCACTATTCTTATATTAATAACGACAGTAATAAATCTTTAAAGAGGCAAAGAAATAGCAGTAAAAGAGATTATTCATTCTTAAATAGAGCTCATCGTGTGGTTTACAAACCGCACATCACACTTGGAAAACCCACTTTTTATAGGATTAACCATGCTGGTATTTCCTGAAATGTTTTAACAGTCCCAAGTTAATGATAATATGTGAGAATTTGTGTAAAATTCTGCACATATTTTTCTGTTTGCTCGTGAATTTAGGTTATTGTTTGAGCAGGTGATTATTGGTTATTTAAAACTTATTACCTATTTTGTTTACCTTAGACGAGTGTCAATTTACTTTCAGCGGCAGTAGGTAACTACAAGCAATTTTAAACTTTAAAAATCTTCTCGTGTTTGTTAATTTAAATGTTATTTGTCATTTTTAGTAAATTTTATTTTCAAAAAATGTCTTCACATGAGCTCGAACTAGGCCCACTAGAACACATATGCGGGGTCAGATTCAATTTTTGTTCGTTTATATATATATATATATATATATATATATATATATATATATATATATATATATATATATATATATATATATATATATATATATATATATATATAGATGTGTGTCTTTTGTTTAAAGAAAGCAGGCATCAAATTTGTTTACCAGTAAAACCAATATAGTAGAAACAATGTGCCATGTTTTATCGAGATAACTTTATTGTCTGAAAATGTACAAAACCTTCCGAAAGTAAACTTAAGGTGTTCCCGAAAAAACTGGTTTCTTGGTCAACCTTATAGGTTAATAGCAAATTGAGCTATTCAAACTTGAAGCATTTAATGAAAATTCACTACCATAACGCACTTGCTGCGTCCCGAATTTCTTTTCTTACAAACATGCATTATATTTTGATGGAAAATGCAATAACAAAAGACGTGTTCGATGAAAAAAAAAAGAAAATTTGTATCACCAAGACTTATGGGCCAGCCTGTGATTGTAGAAATATTTTTATAATATGTAGCTCAAGATACCCTATAATTAATGTATACAATTTTTTTCATATCTTACATAATAACGGACATATTGAGCTTTAAAGATTTTTTACGAAAATTCGACAAAAATAATATACCATTACCCGATAAACTCTATAGCCAACACTACTGCCAAAGCATCAGAGAAAACGTCTATTTGAAATGAATTTTCTGGAAATATTTTAGTAAAATGAAGGATAATAACGGTTGAAGCTAAGACTTCAGGCTTTGTAAAACATTCTTCTTGAGACATTTTCCTTCCATAGCTCATATTAGTTTCAGGTTGATTGCCTAAATATTACCAATTTTGACGTTTTAAATCGCGACTTTGACGTTTTGACCCAAATTTATTGTTCTTTAAATGCCTGTAACTTTTTTGTCCTTTAACCTACATAGCTAAATTTTGGTATCAAATTTGGTTGTCCTTTGTTAATTCCTGAGATATAAATTTTTTCGAAAGGAAACACATTTTCCGGGAAAACCTCGGCGGATTTTTCTGGCTAACGAACTTATCCAAGCCACTTGCGAAAGGAAGGTACTCACCAAGTTTTATCAAAATCCGTCCATTATTTTTTTAGTTATAGGTGTGACACAAATATATATATATATATATATATATATATATATATATATATATATATATATATATATATATATATATATATATATATATATATATATATATATATATATATATATATATATATATATACAACCGGGAGGTTGGAAACTGGCGTCCACGTAACCAAATAATAAATCACTGAAAGTACAGAACAAATAAAAGTATATATAAACATATGAAAATTGAAACTGACCCCGGATATCTAGGGGGCCTAACTAGCGCTCATTTGAAGAAATTTTTTCAAAATTCAAAAGTCGGGATCTCCTCAGTGAATGTTTTAAAGAAAATTCACTAAAAAGTAAACTCTGTGCCAAAATGTAGATCTGTATGTTGATAAAAGGAGAAGTTATTGGTATTTAAAAACAAAATTTTGGGGGCCACTGATGACCAAAGAAATGCACAAAAACAAAATATATTGTGTGAATAACAAAAGCTATTGTACATATATGACCGTCAAAGATTTAAGTTTTTTTGGCGCAAAAAGTTCAAGAAACGCCAGAAATAGTGCTCTGAAATTTTAGTTTTTCTTCTTAAAACACCAAAGTCGCAATTTGAAGCGTCAAAATTGGCAACTTTTAGGTAAAGAACCTGAAACGAATAGGGGTTATGTAGAGAAAATGACGCAAGAAGTGTGTCTTACAAAACCTTAAATTTCGGCTTCAACCGTCAATGTCCTTTATTTTACTAAAATATTTGCATAAAATTCATTTCAAATAGACCCTTTCTCTGATCCTTTGGCAGTATTTTTAGTAATAGAGTTTATGGCTTAATAGTCTATAATTTGTAGTGAATTTTCGGAATAAAAAAATTGTTAGAGAGGAGGCCGCGACTTTTGAATTTGGAAAATATTGTTTCAAATGAGCGCGAAGAAATCACCCCAGAGACCCATTTCCGGGGTTAATTTAAGTTTTATTTGTTTACAGATATACAAGGTGACGCATTTCTCGGTAAAGCTCAATATATCCGTTATTATACAAATTGTATACGTTAATTATAGGGTGTCTTGAGCTGCATCTTATAAAATAATTTTGGTAATAACAAGACGGCCAGTTAGACGTTGGTGATCCAACATTTTCCATATAATTATAATGCATGTTTGTAGGGAAAAAATTGAATAGCGTTCATCATTTCCGAGTTAGGTATTTCAATTGTTTAGCAACTTTTCACATTTTTGGCACATATAAAAAAATATATACGGCGTTTTTACCAATAGATAATTTTTGTACTTTTTCAAAAAATAAAGTTATTTAGATAAAATATGGTACATTGTTCTGGCTATCACCACCAAATCTTATGCTTTCATTAAAAAAGAAATATTTGCTATTACAAACATTTAAATGAAAATTCGCTACCATAACACACTGGCTGCGCCAAGCCTTTTTTGTCTGTTATTTCATAGAAATGATCTGGCACCAAATATTTTTTATAACTTTTTTTCTTGTAATATAGAAATCTAAATTTTGGTGTATCGTTTACTTTTTATATCGTAAACCTACCTACCAAATTTGGTTACAATGGCTTTTTTAGTGAATTTTATTTAAAAAAAATCACTAATGAGGAGATCCCGACTTTTGAATTTTGAAAAAATTTCTTCAAATGAGCGCTAATTAGACCCCCCAGAAAACATATCCAGGGTCAGTTTAAATTTTTATATGTTTATATATATATATATATATATATATATATATATATATATATATATATATATATATATATATATATATATATATATGTGTATGTATGTATGTATGTATCACACCGATAACTCAAAAAATAATGGGCCGATTTTGATTCAATTTGGTGAATAACTTCCTTTTGCAAATGGCTTGGATAAGTTCGTTAGCCAGGAAAATCGGTCCAGGTTTTCCCGGATTTTTTTTTTGTTTTCTTTGGAAAAAAATTATATCTCCGGAATTAACAAAGTAAGGGCAACCAAATTTGGTACGCGGGTTTACGTCCTTATAGGTAAGTCACCTACCGAAATTTAGCTCTGTAGGTCAAAAGACAAAAAAGTTATATGCATTTAAAGAAAAATAAATTGGGGTTTTCCACAAAACGTCAAAGTTGCGATTTAAACGTCAAAATTGGCAACATTTAGGAAAATAACTTGAATCTCATACGGGCTATGGGAATAAAATGTCTCAAGAAGAATGTTTTACAAACCCTGAGGTCTTAGTTTCAACCGTCATTGTCCTTCATTTTAATAAAATATTTCCAGAAAATTCATTTCAGATAGACCCTTTCTCTGACGCTTGGCAGTAGTCTTAGCTATAGAGTTTATCGTTTAATGGTATATAATTTTTGTAGAATTTTCGTAAAAAAAATCAATAAAGCTCAATATATCTGTTATTATACAAGATATGAAAAAAAAATGTATATATTAATTATAGGGTGTCTTGAGCTACATTTAAAAAAATGTTTCTACAATCACAGGGTGGCTCATAAGTCGTTGGTGATACAAATTTTCTTTTCTTTTAATCAAACACGCCTTATGTTATTACATTTTTGCATTTTCCATCGAAATATAACGCATGTTTGTAAGAAAAAAAATCTGGACGCAGTAAGTGCGTTATGATAGCGAATTTTGATCAAATGCTTAATATTTGAATAGCTCAATTTGCTATTAACCTATAAGGTTGACCAAGAAACGAGTTTTTTCGGGAACACTTTAAGTTTACTTTCGGAAATTTTTGTACATTTTCAAACAATAAAGTTATTTTGATGAAACTTGTTTTTACTATATAGGTTATACTGGTAACCAAATTTGATGCCTGCTTTCTTAAAAAAACACACATTATTGCTATTAAAAATAGTTTTATGAAAATTCACTACCATAACTCACTTGCTGCGTCCAGAGTTTTAAATATTTAATTTTTGAGATAAAATTTGTTTTCGAAAGAAAACTCAAAATTGTTCCAACTTATCCAAGCCACTTACAAAAAGAAGGCACATGCCAAATTTTATCAAAATCGGCCTTTTTGAGTTATCGGTGTGATATATATATATATATATATATATATATATATATATATATATATATATATATATATATATATATATAAACATATAAAAATTGAAACTGACCCCGGATATGGGTTCTAGGGGTCCTAGTTCGCGCTCATTTGCATTTTTTTTCAACATTCAGAAGTCGGGATCTCCCCATAAGTGAAAAATCACTAAAAAAAACAACAGCTCGTTTGAGACTCTTTGATCGTTCATCATAGAAACAAAATACAGACTTTTGCGTGTTTAATTTTATTTGCTACTGCCATTTGTTATTGTTAATGTAGTCCTGGCAAAGTAAATGTTAAAATAAACGATGTGTAAACACTTAAAACAGTAAATTCTGAAGATAGTAACTGTTAACTAATTTAGGTTTAATGATCCTTTTCCCAAGTACCGCCATGCTAAAAGAGTTGACCGACAGAACGTTACTCAACAGAGTTTGAACAATTATTTCTTTATTCATATTGTCTTTATAATTTATATGTTCGTTTAGTAGGTACGACATTAGTTACTTTTGAAGCTTCTAGATTGTTATGTGAGGCTTAATTCATCTACCGATTAACCCAAATTTATTGCCGGAACGTTTGTAGGGTATGAAAATATGTTGTGGTATCTTACCTTTATTGGGTATTCTTAAAAGTAATACCTATATAAACTGTATATGCACCAAGGGATTCGCGTTTCTTTTTTCCTCGTAAATTTAATTCATTTCAAGTCGCAATAATTTGATCGTTGCTGCTGGTAATTACGTGAATTAATTGAGTATCTTGTTATCAGACTAATAATGTCGAAAGTTTATTTTCTAACAAGAGAAAGTTCAATGTACACTGGCAGATACACTTCTTCATTAAGTATTCTGTGGGTATTTTAAGAATTATTATTCACAATGGTTAGAGTATTATCTATGGTTGGGTTTATCCAAAAACTTTTTCTAGTAGAACTGTTGCATTCTTAACAGTTAACCATCAAAAGGGACAGCAAATGTGGTTATGGAATCTTAATCTTTTTTAAATAGACCTTTCACAAAGGCTATTATTATAAGGGATAGATAACTCCTGGATTTTCACATCCCCTTAGGGATGTATCATATCAATACAAGGATACGAGTCTGTGGTTAATAATAAATTCAATTTGAAACAATCGCAACGCACACATACATACAAACTACCTAAGTACCATTTTCTTTCGAAAAAAATTCATACCTCCGGAAATAACAAAGTAAGGGCAACCAAATTTCGTACGTGGGTTTATATTATTATAGGTAAATTACCCACCAAAATTTAGCTTTGTAGGTTAAAAGGAAAAAAAAGTTACAGGCATTTGAAGAAAAATAAATTGGGGTGTTCCTCAAAACGTCAAAGTCGCGATTTAAAACGTCAAAATTGGCAACATTTAGGCATAAAACCTGAAACTAATACGAGCTTTGGAAAGAAAACGTCTCAAGAAGAATGTTTTACAAACCTTGAAGTCTCAGCTTCAACCGTCATTGTCCTTCATTTTACTAAAATATTTCCAGAAAATTCATTTCAAATAGACCCTTTCTCTGACGCTTTGGCAGTAGTCTTAGCTATAGACTTTATCGTTTAATGGTATATAATTTTTGTCGAATTTTCGTAAAAAATCAATAAAGTTCAATATATCCGTCATTACTATACAAGATACGAAAAAAATTGTACATATTAATTATAGGGTATCTTGAGCTACATCTTAAAAAATATTTCTACAATCACAGGATGGCCCATAAGTCGTTTGTGATACAAATTTTCTTTTTTTTTAATCGAACACGCCTTATGTTATTGCATTTTTGCACTTTCCATCGAAATAGACTGCATCTTTGTAAGAAAAGAAATTCGGGACGCAGCAAGCGCGTTGTGGTAGCGAATTTTCATTAAATGCTTCAAAGTTGAATAGCTCAATTTGCTATTAACCTATAAGCTCGACCAAGAAACCAGTTTTTTGGGGATCACTTTAAGTTTATTTTCGGATTTTTTTTTTACATTTTCAAACAATAAAGTTATTTTGATGAAACATGGCACATTGTTTCTACTATATAGGTTATACTGGTAACCAAATTTGATGCCTGTTTTCTTTATAAAAAAAACACTTTAATGAAAATTCACTACCATAACGCACTTGCTGCGTCCAGAGTTTTTAAATTCAACTCTTAAAAAACCAAGTTAAAATATGGATGCCTTTTCGTGAATCTTATATAGTTTCATTAATAACTCAGGTGTCCCAGGGGTCTGTTTAGGTCCTCACTGTTTTCTTTCAGTAATTAGTTATTAACTATCCACATTCTCCAAATGAAAATACGTTCTCTGTTGTACGAGGGGGTATTAAAAAGTACTTGGCCTACAATAATGGGAAATGCAATATTTTTTTTAAACGAACTTTTATTCATAACACATTATCTACTCTTAAGACATCAACTTCTAAATTATGTTGCTTCATGTGGTTTCATGTTGATTATTTGGCTGTGCTGGGCAGTCAGGTTGATGTAATTTATAGGTACTGCAAGAACGTTCATAAAACAATTCTAAACCCTTAGTTCTTTATCTTTGCTTTCAAACCGCTCCTCGGTGTTTGTCAAGAATCGTTTACCTTTCAAATATTTTTCGAGATTGGGCAATAAATAGTCTAATGGTGATAAGTCCGCAGAATAGAGCGGGTGATTAACCAATTCAAACCCAATTTTATCAATTTTTTGTAGTGCAGCTAACGACCTGTGAGCAGAAGCGTTGTCATCCAAAATAAGCACACCTTTGGCCAATTTTTCGCGACGTATCTCCACAATTTTCTAGCCCACTTCAGTAAGCAACCCACTATGCTATTCTTCGAAATTCCACCTTAGACCCGAAAATCCACTAGGATTATCCCATCTTTGTGGCGGGAAGCTGAAGCAGTGAGTTTTGACACGTCATTTTGTTGGTCCTTGAGAACAGCAATGCCTCTACTTTTTGGATTGCTGTGTAGACCCTGGTGAATAGTGACTCATATTTCCTCCATCGTGACAGAGCGGTATAAAAAGTTCGAAGAATCTTAAAAAAACGCTGGCACATTTCCTTCGACACTGTCAAACGAGGGCTTTTGATCAGCGTTCAACCCATTTTGCTGAAAGCTTTCTCATTTTCCAAGCAGTGATGTAATTTATTTCTTAATAATTTTAGATCACGTCTTACAAATAAGTTTACAGCTTTTGTGCTTGCAGAAAACACAATTTGGATCTGCGATTTGCTCCAAATATAAATGCCAACTGGTCTTACCGTGCTCATCTTAATAATGTAAAATTCGTCTTCTGTATTTCACAGTCCAGTTTTTAATAGGACATTGGTCACCTAAAATTCCTAACATATCAGCAAGATATTCTTTGCGCGATAACCCCTTTTAAAAATAAATAGTTAGTAAGTGATTGAAACTCTTTTATCAAAATCTAACTGTTTATCAGACATGCTGTTTTTAGTGAATTTTCGTAGAAAAAATTCACTAATGGGGAGATCCCGACTTGAATTTTGAAAAAATTTTTGCAAATGAGCGCGAACTAGGACCCCTAGAAGCCATATCCGGGGTCAGTTTCAATTATATATATATATATATATATATATATATATATATATATATATATATATATATATATATATATATATATATATATATATATATATATATATATATATATATCACACCGATAACTCAAAAAATAATAGGCCGATTTTGACAAAATTTGGCATGTACCTTTCTTTTGTAAATGGCTTGGATAAGTTCGTTAGTCAGGAAAATCGGACGAGGTTTTCCGGGAAAATTTTGAGTTTTCATTCGAAAAAAATTCTTATCTCAAAAAGTAATAAGCCGATTTTAATAAAATTTGGCATGTTCCTTTCTTTTCTAAAAGGCTTTGACAAGTTTGTTAGTCAAGAAAATCGGACGAATTTTTCCGGGAAAATTTTGAGTTTTTGTTCAAAAAAAATTTTTATCTCAAAGAATAATGGGCCGATTTTGATAAAATTTGGCATGTACCTTCCTTTTGTAAATGACTGATAAGTTCGTTAATCAGAAACATCGGACGAGGTTTTCTGAAAAAATTTTGAGTTTTCATTTGAAGACAATTTTTATCTTAAAAAATAAAAAATCTATGTTAACCAAATTTGGTAGGTAGGTTTACGATATAAAAAGTAAACTATACACAAAAATTTAGATTTCTATGTTACAAGAAAAAAAAGTTATAATAAAATATTTTGTGCCAGATCATTTCTATGAAAATTCACTACCATAACGCACTTGCTGCGTCCCGAGATTTTTTTAAAATTGAGAGTTTCGTCAGTATTCTACTTTTGGATGTCACATTTTAACAGAAAATTTCCAGGCCACCTATCAATATACCTACCATCGTATAACAGTCTATCCATACTAATGACTGATGATGACCCTTTCTTGAGTTCGAGTTGTCTGTAGCAGATTAATTTTTACTGCAAACTATCCTCTTATCTTTTCAATCTCGTAAACAAGGGTATTCTTTTGCTAGATACTTAAAGGATCATTAACGTGGTTTATGATAAGTGATTTGTCAAAATTTTTGATGTTTATCGTTTAAGTACACATTTGTTAAATGATTAAGAAAGATAAGAATGTAAATAATAAATTGCTTTTATCTAGTTTTTAGGAAAATACGTATGTTTTTTCTTGACGCAGATGCTCCCATTGACCCTGACTCAGATATTATTTTTATTGTCTTGTTTTGACGAATTTGCGGATTTTTACTGTGTTGCAACCGCATCAAACAGATGACGTTGCGTCATGAGTCAGGACGTCATACTTTAGGTAATACGATGAGGCCAATTTAGAGATCATCCAAATATATATATATATATATATATATATATATATATATATATATATATATATATATATATATTATATATATATATATATATATATATATATATATATATATATATATATATATATATATATATATATATATATATATATATACAGTGGGTTGTCAAATTATTAGGGACACCTATTTAAAATTGATAATTTGCAGTTTTAGCTGGTAATGATTCAAATTCATAGTTATAAGTGATGTAATAATTTCTTTATTATTCTAATATACATTCTAATGACAAAACACAGGGCTAGATATCTTAGAGTAACAGTATCAGTATTTAGTAATATCACCCTTGGCTGCAATGGCATCTTTCAATGCTTTCAATGCAGGCCCTCGCATTGTCTTTCAGTTCGGGGTCGAGATGCCAGATTCTAATGAGGGTTTCTATGAGTTGCTTTTTATTTGTTATCTCAGCTTTAGCAATCTCACGTATGGTCATTCCCACAAGTTCTCTATTGGATTCATATCCGGGGAATTGACCGGCCAGGGCAAAACTTTGACATTTTGCTCTTCTAGGAAAGTTGTTATACTCCTAGCTGTATGGCACGGTGCCGAATCATGCATGAAGATATAATTATCGTCATCAGGGAACCATTCTCTGACCTGAGGAAGAAGACGGTTTTGAAGTACACGCTTTTACTGGCCCTGTCTCATGGTTCCTTCTACGATGTAGAGACGGCCCATACTTCTAGCAGAAATCACTCAGCATACCATAACTCTTTCAGGATGTTTAACTTTCTTCATTATGCAGTCTGGATGGAATTTCTCTGCAGGGCGTCGCCTCACAAATGAGCTCTTGTCCATCAAAATTTTGAAGGTGGGCTCATCGGAAAATCACACCTGCAATATTAAACATGGTCATAATAAAGCAATTATTCAGACATATCAAATCATGGAAGCCATACTTACACGACTCCAGTCCTCAACAGACATATTTCTGTGATCTTTGGACCATTCCAATCGCTTCCTCTTAATTGCCTGCGTAAGGCGTGGCTTTTTGGTTGGGCGGCGACCAATGAGATTTTCCTTGGCCAATCGTCTTTGCACTATTCTCCTTGAAACATTCATTCCACCTTGGTTAACAAGTCTGGTGATCTGATCCACAGACATTTTGCTATTTTGTAGACACAGATCCCTTATTTTACGGTCACCGCGAGGGGTGGTTATCTTTCTGCCACATTTCCCCAACACGATTGGCTTCCAAGGGTAGGTTTTGATAAATTTTTGTCTTGATTCTGTTGACCACTGACTTGGAAACACCCGTGATTGCTGCCATCTCTCTCTGAGAATGAGAGGTATGGGTCAGTAATGTCTGAATTTCTTTCACTTTCAAAGGAGATGTGTCTGTTGACTTGCCTCTTGATTGCCTACGTAAGGCGTGGCCTTTTGGCTGGGCGGCGACCAATGAGATTTTCCTTGCCCAATCGTCTTTGCACTGTTCCCTTGAAACATTCATTCCACCTTGGTCAACAAGTCTGGTGATCTGATCCACAGACATTTTGCTATTTTGTAGGCCCACGTCCCTTATTTTACGGTCACGGCGAGGGGTGGTTGTCTCCTTTCTGCCACATTTCCCAATACGATTGGCTTCCAAAAGTAGGTTTTGATCATTTTTTGTCCTGATTCTGTTGACCACGACTTGGAAACACCCGTGATTGCTGCCATCTCTCTCTGATAATGAGAGGTATGGGTCAGTAATGTCTGAATTTGTATCACTTTCATAGGAGATGTGTCTGTTGACTTGCCTATTCTAAAAAAAAAGAAAATCTGCTCAATGAAAATGATTTTGAACTTCAAAAGTAGCTAATCTAACAAATAGCTAATTATTACTTACAGTTTAATGATGCTGAACTCTCAAAACCTCGTGAAAAAAAAACACTGAAAAAGCTGTTGATTCTGGTTTACACGTATCACGGTGTGCACAAAATCACTGCCGCGTGTACAATAACCTCAAATTATTGACAAGCTGAGGTTGTTTGCAATCTAGCCACTCGCAAAACATAGTAGAATTACCAACAATAAACAAACAAAATAATAAACTCAAGAAGGAACAACTATTTCTCTGACTAAATCCATCCAAACTTTGAAATATGAAGAAATTGCTACTGTCCCTAATAATTTGGCAACCCACTGTATATACAGGTGTTTCAAAAATGATGGTCTATGTTACAGGTGCACATTCAGCACAAAAAAAATAAGATTATTTTTTCATATAAACATTGGTCCGCAAGTGCTTAGTTTTTTAAATACAGCGTCTTAAAGTTATTTGTTTTTGTCAGTTTTTCACGAATAAGTCTGAGTCAAATTAAAATTTTGGCGTGAAAATTGGCATGTGGTGGTTTTCAAGAGTAAGAAATTTAAATATGTTATTGTTAATAACATTGCTGGTAGAGGGCGCCACCTGTAAGACTATGCTTGCATTCAATTGGCTATAGTTTTTTTGACACCCAGTAATATCGACCTACCGTATAGCTACATTGCAGCCCTTATCAATTGTAAGCAAAGAATGTATATTTGATCCAAATCTCTCAGACACACCATTTTCGAGATATTTCAATTTTTGTCGGATGTCGCTCAAAAATTATTTTTTCTCAAGTCATTAATTGTATTGTCTGCAAATTTTAACAACAAATAAAAAAGTTTATAACATTTTATGATACCTGACTACAATAAATGGCCACCCTTCACTTCAATACACTTTCGTATTCTGCGGAGCATACAACGTCGTACTCTGTGCAATATTTCTGGTGTATTTCTAATTTGTTCGCATCCAAGTACAATTCTTTGCTGCAGATCATTAACATTTTCAACATTTGCTTCATAAACAATACTTTTGAGATGCCCCTATAAATAAAAGTCCATAAGATTTATATCAGGGGATCGAGCCGGCCATGGCTGAGGTCCACCGCGTCCGATCCATCTGCGTCCAAAAGTATTGCTTAAGTAATTTCTGACATTCAGGGCGAAATGTGGGGGGTGAGGGGGCTCCGTCATGCATAAACCACAAATTATGTCTTATGTCAAGAGGTACATTTTCTAATAACCCATTTAGTTGGTTTTGCAGGAATTCAAGAAAAGTTGTAGCATTAAGTCTGTGAGGTAAAAAAAATTGGTCCTATCAAATTACACACTACAATTCCAGCCCATACATTTAAGGAAAATTGCTGTTGATAATGGCTTTCAAAATTTCTTGCCCTCGAAAACCCCCAAATGCCAATTTTCACGCCAAAATTTTAATTTGACTCGGATTTATTCGTGAAAAACTGACAAAAACAAATAACTTTAACACGCTGTATTTAAAAAACTAAGCATTTGCGGACCCATGTTTATATGAAAAAATAGTCCTATTTTTTTGTGCTGAATGTGCACTTGTAACATAGACCATCATTTGTGAAACACCCTGTACATATATATATATATATATATATATATATATATATATATATATATATATATATATATATATATATATATATATATATATATATAGATTTAGATAAGAATGATTAATTGGTCAGGCAGTTATAAAAAAGGATTTTTTTATCTTTATGTGACAGCTATCAATACCTTTACTTGAATAATTAAATTAATGTTACTATAGATTACTTTACTGAATTGGCTGCATCGTTTTGTTGTATCAATTATTTATGAACTGGTAAAACCAGACTCTGTTTTTTGTTTCGCATTTTGCGACCTGATGCAAACGTGGGAATTTTAATCTTTGGGAAAATATTTAATACCCTCATTATCTATTCCGACTGGGAAAGGGTAATTCAAGGTGGGAAACTACTCTATTTATTAAGTAAAGTAGATACGAAAATTTCGTAGTCTAACCTAGGGAATGACACTATTTCGTTAATATATTTTTTTAAATTTGTCTACATAATACATTTTTCCCTCTCTCTTGTAGTGCTTCTATACCAGTTTTGAAAAAAGCTTCCTTTAATCCTTCATAATACCCCGTTACAGCAGTTTTGACCTCATTTTAACAAAATCTTTGGCCTCCTAAACACATTTAAAGATATTTTGAATAAGTGAGAGTCTGAAGGGGACAAATCTGGCGAATAAGGGGGGCGCGGCAATAGTTCGAAACCACTTACATAAATTGCCGTATTCAACGGAAGTGTGAACATGTGCACTGTCCTGATGAAACAACGTCTTTCTTGGCAACAATTCTGGCAGTTTAATTTTGATTACTTCACGCGAACGTGGCAGAAGATTACAATAGTATTACGAATTAATAGTCTCGCCCTTTTCCAAATAGTTTGTAATGATAATATACAGGTTACGTGAATAGTATTGCTCCAAATGAGATTATGCAGAAACGATTTGACATTTGGTGGGGTTAAATCGTATATCTTCCTCAAATGCAGTGTCCTCCCAGCACATTGGCAATCAGTCGCATGATCTTCACTTTGTCCGCAGCGGACCTAAACAGTGTCGTGGTGTTTACTCCGTACCATTGGCGAAGATTCTTGAGCCAAGAGGTTCTTCGGCGACCAGGACCACGCTTTCCCTCTATTTTTCCCTGATTTACTATATGGAGCAATTCATATTTCTGATTTATCATTATGCGGGCAAAGTACTCCCAATTTCTTCTTTTTGTGGTATTAAGTACCTCTCTTCGTTCATACGTTGTAAAACCGCTTCATTCGTCACTCTGTCCATCCACGATATCCTCAACATTCTTCGGTAGGCCCACATGTCAAAGGTCTCAATCCTCTTGCACATCGTTTCAGTGATGGTCCATACTTCCATCCCATAAAATAATATGCTAAAGACATAGCAACGTAGTAAGGGTATTCTTAAGGAAATTCTTAGATATATTTAAACGTAGGCCCAATTGTTGACTTTGTTCTGTTAACGCTGGTAAGAGTGCCTGTAAATCATTTGTATCTATTGCTAGTAAGACCATGTCGTCAGTATAACTTAAATTGTTGATGACAACTCCATTAGCAACTATACCCTTCGTCCTGTCTTCGACGGCTTCTGTAAAAGTTGTTTCTGCACATGAATTAAACAAAAGGGGGGAGAGCACACGGCCGTGTCGGACTCCTCTCATAATAGGCACTTCTTTAGATATCTGGCCCTTAAATATAATGTCGGCTATCTGATTCCAGTACAAGTTGGCTATTATCCGAAAGTCTCGTCCGTCCAGGCCTATATCGTGCAGTATAGCTATTCACTTGACGTGTTGAACAGTGTCGAATGCTTTCTCGTAATCTATGAAACAGGCATATATATCAACGTTTACATATCGACATCTTTGTATGAGAACCTGAATGCCACATGTTTTCCTCGCATTTAATGTAGGTATATTCTGGAATAAACAATTTTCAGAAACAATTTTAACACATGACTCATATAAATACCCATATTTTGATCTGCGCTTCATTTGTTTCGTCCGATTTAAGTTTGTCAAAGGCCGCCATCTTGAATTTTTTCAAGCGGCAACATAGGCTTAATTTGGTGTAATTTGGCAGGTCATTGATTTAGAAAGACAATACGGTATATCATAAGGTAGTTTGTTTTAAAATAACTGAGCAAATTAGACAAATACTTCAAGTGAATGGAACAAATTTTGAAAGTTCAGGTACTTAATTGAAGAAAATCGCAATAACTGCTTAAATTGTTGTCCATTCATTTCTTTAAATATCTTAGTCAATTAACAAAAGGCCCAATGCATTTTGCAGATATACCGAAGCAATGTTTGCGATCGCAATTCTAATTCGAGCTTCTAATTCGTCTAATGTTGCTGCCCTATTACCATACAGGACACTTTTCAAATGCCCCCAAAAGAAAAAATCCATGAGAGTCATGTTTGGAGATCTAGGAGGCTATTCAATCGGACCCCTCCCTCCAAACCATTACACTGGCAAATTGTGATTTAAGAATACATAAACTTGCTGACAGAAATGCTCTGGAGCACCATTTTGTTGATCGCAGATCTTGGCGAAAGGCTTGCGCATTTATTGGACTTGGTTTAATCTCTTTTATTTTTGGTTGAATTTGATTTTGTAATAGTTCCAAGTAACCCACAGATGTTAATGTACCATGCATAAAGAACGAACTGATGAGGTTTTCGTCCAATATTCCACAACAAACGTGAAGTTTTTCTGGCAATTGCGTGTCAATTTCCAAGTTAACACAGGATGTCAGTAAGTGAAGATATTGAAACCTGTGATCGGCACTGATAAGTACACTTAAAGAAGCCAGATCCCCACAACACATTTTCTTAAAGACCTGACGATCGTTTTAGTAACACGGTTAGCGTCATCAGAATTCTAATTTTTCAGCCCCTGATGATGGTAACTTTGTTAGTAAAACGATCGTCAGGTCGTCAAAAGGATGTGTTGTGGTGATTTGGAATCTCCAAGGATGTCAGTATCTACAGTTATGGCTGTTCACAGAATCATTTAACATAAGTCTAGCTTCGTCTGAAAAAACAGTTTCTTACAAAATTTCATAAATTGGACCCTGCTATCAAAATCATCTTCTAAGAGCTGATCACCAAATGTGGTTTGTATGGATGATACTTAGGGGAGTACTTAGACTAACTACATTTCAGAGAACGAATGGTTCAAGTTCCGTACTAGTTTTTCTTTAGCAGAAGTGTCTATTTTTATTTTATTTTTCTTACCTGCTCACGCTACATGCAATAATAGGTACACTTGTGCTCATCACAGGTTCCAATCCACCCTAGATTGTTACAGTTATAATGAATGCACTTATTTGTAAACCAATCGGCAATTAAAACAGCAAATTACATAACTAAAATAAACTGGCCTGTGGTTGCAAGACAAGGTCATGATATGCTTTCCAAGTCATATAAATGATATTTTTATTGATATTGTCCAGTTATTTTGCCTTGCAATGTTCCAACTGTGTTTCATTATTGTTTTGCTCGTGTTTAACTCATCATTTGGCGATTATTGTTATTATATTTACCGTTTGGAACTGACAACAAAAGACAACGAGCTAAATGCCATCTCATCAGTTCCCCCAAGCGTTCAATATTGTTTGATGATGAAATAGCATCTCTCTTCACATTACAGGCCAATGTTCTCCACATTATATACAGGTATTATGTGCTAGGTCTATGGCTTTTATACATATATATCTATCAACGCGACGAAATTCCCTTCTCTTTTTGTAGTAGAAACTCTTCACGGACGTTGTAATGGTAGATGGCGATTGCGATGTTGCCGGACTCACGTTAGTTACTCACATTGGTCGGCCATAACTGGTTTTTTTTATACATTTACAAATACTGCTATACAACATACGGACTTGGAGACTACTTCTCTGGCTTAACTGTTGGTTTTCGTTGGTGAAGGACGTAGCCAGCGCGTAAGCTAACTGGAGCAAGTGGCCCTTACGAATTCTGGATGTTCTAGGATGTTCTTCAACGTTTCTGTGACTATAGTTTCGCTGCTTGACAGCATTCTCATGCAGTATTAGGCAAATTGTTTACAACAGAAATTGTCCAAAAGTATGTCTTTGCATCTTCTATCGATATTTTAGACGTCACTGCTCTTCAGAAATTGCTTCACGCTTCAGCTATCTGCAGTTTCAAGCTTGAAACCAGCCTTATTAGAAGTATGCGCGAATTTGTCTTTTCTGGATTTTATAATTGAAATAAAGTCTGCACGCAGCAAGTGCGTTATGGTAGTGAATTTTCATTAAAATGTTTTTAACAGCAAATATGTTTTTTTAAAGAAAGCAGGCATCAAATTCGGTGACCAGTATAACCCATATAGTAGTGCCATGTTTGATGAAAATAACTTGATTGTTTGAAAATGTACAAAAATTTCCGAAAGTAAACTTAAAGTTTTCCCGGAACAACTGGTTTCTTGGCCAACGAACCTTCTGGATTAGTAGCAAATTAAGCTATTCAAATTTGAATTATTTAATGAAAATTCGTTACGCTAACGCACTGGCTGCGTCCAGAAGTTCTTTTCTTACAAACATGCATTATATTTCGATGGAAAAATGCAATAAAATAAGCCGTGTTCGATTGAACAAAAAGATAATTTGTATTGTCAACGACTTGTGGGCCACCTGTGATTGTAGAAATAATTTTCTAAGATGTAGCTCAAGACACCCAATAATTAGTGCATACAATTTTTTCCGTATCTTGTATAATAACGGATATATTGAGCTTTATTGATTTTTTACGAAAATTCGCCAGAAGTTTTATACCATTAAACGATAAACTCGATAGCTATAACAGCCTAAGCATCAGAGAAAGGGTCTATTTGAAATGAATTGTTTGGAAATATTTTCGTAAAATTAAGGACAATGATGGTTGAAGCTAAGACTTCAAGGTTTGTTAAACAATCTTCTTGCGACATTTTCTCTACATAAACCGTATTAGTTTCAGGTTCTTTGCCTAAGTGTTGCCAATGTTGACGTTTTCAAACTGGACTTTTACGTTTTGAAGGAAACTCCATTTTTTGTTTCTTTAAATGCCTATACCTTTTTTGTCTTTTAACTTACAGAGCTGAATTTTGGTACGTAATTTAATGATATAAACACGCGTATCACGCTTGGTTGCCCTTGCTTTGTTATTTATATATATATATATATATATATATATATATATATATATATATATATATATATATATATATATATATATATATATATATATATATATATATATATATATATATATATATATATATATATATATGGATATAACTTGAAACTGACCCCGGAGATGGGTTCTAGGGCTGGTAGTTTGCGCTCATTTGTATTTTTTTTCAAAATTGTAGAGTCGTGTTCTCCTCATTACTGAAATATTTTTTTATAAAATTCACTAAGAAAACAGACTTGGAGAAAGTCTTCTATTTTGTCTTTTTTTACTGATTTATTGAATTATAAAATCGTGCTGAAATTGCTGCTAGATATTGAGTAGTGTATTTTTTTTTTCATTCGTTTTTATCACCTATATTTTTTGTTTGCTTTGGTACTCTTTTTAGAGAAATTTCGTTGAAAAAAATCGCTATTGAGTTATAAACTCGATTTTTGAAAAAAATGTGCCCCCGCACAAGTCTATAACTTCAAGATGTGAACTTTCCCTAACTGTGGGGTTATTATTCAAGTGTTAAATAAATTGGCATATACATGACTTTTTTTTTAATTGTCTCTCAATTTTTATTTTGAATTATGACGTACATTGTAATGTATATGTATATTTTTTTACTTCTAGGCCAAATCAAATATGTTGGATATAAATCAAAATTTTGATTTGTTTAGTTGTCTCCAAATTTAAAGATTTTTCGTCTGATATGGCAACAATGTCTGGAATGTGTTCGAGCAACGTACAGCAACTTGTAATTTGTAATTAACATCTGCCTTTCCTCAACAGACTTGCCGATTAGGAATTCCCAAGCGTAACTCATACACAATTGTCCTTCTCATAAACATTGTTAATAATTCTTTTAACGACGGTAAAATCTTTGAGAAAACTGTTGTGACCTTGCGCCGTTGGAATTCCTGTCCAGATAACATAATATATTGTTGCACAGTTGGAACAGATAATTTGCAAAAATAAATATGTCGTCATTCTACTCATTTTTTTTTCTTAAATTTCTCTGAATAATTTATGAGTGAAATAGTGGCAGAAATTCACATGATGAAACCTCTTTATTGTTTCTTTTTTTTCTTACAATTTCCCATTGTGAGCAAGAACACCGAATTGATTTATATGGTAGCCATTAGAGGTTGTTATGTTGTCTTGTGGTCGTGCTTTTGCGGATACATCATTTGTTTTAGATTCCAATGTATCACGAGGATTTTCATGCTGGAATTCCATAACGAGAAGGAAGTATTCGTCATGGTACAAAGGTTTTCTATGCTACGTAGTGATTTCATTGTTTTGCTACTTTTATTCATATATTATTAAAATCAGAATTTACGTATTGTTGAGATCATTGAATCTTATTCATCCAGGTGAACTCATTGTATTCTTGTTTTTCGCCTTTCATTTTTGTTCTTTGAATCAGTCAATTTGGCTTTGGAAATAGTCTTTTGATCTAGGTAGCACTGTTCGCTGTCCATGGTAGGTAGATGGTAGTGGACTTTTCCTTTAAGTGATAGTAAAGGAGGTACCACCCCTTACATCAAGGTCCGGTGAAGTCCCAACGGACGTTTCCGGTTCTGATGTATGAGTCGGTTTCCCTTATAAACAAAAATTATGATGGCTCCGTCTTGTACAAAAGATTCCGGAGATAAAATACCCCTCCATTCGGATCTCCGGGAGAGGGGTGTGCAGGGGGAGCCGGCATCAAGATTTAATGTATAAATTAAGGTGATTAGTGGCTGTTTTCGCACTGATTTGGGTTTCGGTGAGGAAGAGGAGTTGGGGCCTATTAGCCTGGAGGAAATGGTGGACGGGGTTCAGGTTAGAATTTAGGCCACATATATTCGAGAAGGGAATATATGTGGCCTAAATTCTAACCTGAACCCCGTCCACCATTTCCTCCAGGCTAACAGGCCCCAACTCCTCTTCCTCACCGAAACCCAAATCACTGCCAAAACAGCCACTAATCACCTCAATCTCCCGGGGTATGAGCTCCTTACTTCCTTTAGATTGCATGGAGGCGTGTGCGCATACGTCAGTAGCAATCTACCCTGCACCAGACTCCCCAATCTAGAAGCTGGAAGAAAAGACATACTATGGATAAAACTCTCTCTCAGGGCTGCAACTAAATTCATCTGTTGCATTTACCGGTCACCTACTGACAACAACTTTGTCCAGCTCTCCGACTACCTTTCTGAAAAAACCGACAATCTGATTTCTAAATATCCTTCCTCCGAGGTCACTATTCTTGGTCACTTCATTGTCCATAATAAGGAATGGCTAGGATCTTCAAAAACCGATCCACAAGGGAGAGCAGCGGAGACATCAGTCACCGCCCCCCTTGGTCGCTCAGACCACGGCATGGTCGCTGCTTCCTGCGCAATGCAACCCAAGGTCACACAGTCATCACACCCACGTATCGTTTGGCACTACAACTCCGCGAACTGAGACGAACTGGGATTACTTATCCTCATTTCCATGGGCGTCTGTCTGCTTCTCTCATCCTGACCCCTCTGATATCTCACAAAACGTCACCGAAATCATCCAAGCTGACATGGCATTATTTATTCCACGTACACCTCTTCAACCACTCAAAAGCCGTGGTTCTTGTTTACACTCCCCAAGGAAGTTATGGGACCAGGAGTGAGTAGGGCTGCTGGGCGGGGTAGGTAGTAAAAAGGAAATGTGAGCAGAAATTTCAAATAAAACGGGCTTGAAAGCTGTCTTTTTCACATCTTGAAGCCATATCCCCCTTAAACCATGCCTACCCCGCACAACACCCCTATCCTCCCAGGTGCCGTAACTTCCATGGCGGGTAGGAACCAGACATTTTACTTGTAGTTTATGCAGCGAGGGTGGTTGTATGTACGCGAGGGGGAAGGAAAATCCCCACGACGAAGCAGCCACCCCCCACCCCCACCCCTGCCAAAAGTCGAGCGGGGGGTCCTGCTCCGCCGTAGCCCAGACCCCCCCGGTGTGCATACAACCACCCTCGTTGCATAAACCACAATAAAAACTTCTTGGTCATACCCCCCAAGGAAGTTACGTGACCTGTGGCAAATAGGGGTTGCTGTGCGGGGTAGGCAGGGTTTAATGGAGATATGGCTTCAAATAGACAGCTCTCAAGCAGTTCTCTTAGAATTTTCTGCTCATATTTCCTTTTTACTACCTACCCCGCCCAGCACCGTTATTCACTCCTAGTCCCGTAACTTCCTTGGGGGTATGAACAAGAAATGTTTCTTGTGGTTTGTGCATCCAGGTGGGGTCCTAGTAATGTTTCTGAAAACAATTTTTTGAAAAGCGTTCGGGAGCTATAATCTGCAAATTTACCGAATTTTCATTAAATCCTTCAAATTTCAATAACTCAATTTGCTATTAACGTAAGCTTTGTTGGTTAGGAAACCAACATTCAAGTTTTTTTGCAGAAAATTTTTGTATATTTTCAAACCATAAGTAATTTTGATAAAATATAGTACTTTGTTTCTACTACATAGACTATACCGGTAATCAATTGATGCCTGCTCGCATTTGCTATTAAAAACCTTTTTATGGAAATTCATTTCCATAACACACTTGCTGCATCCAGACTTTTGAAAAATGTTTATATATTTTCAAACAATAAGGTTATATGTTACATTGTTTCTACTATATAGGCAACCAAGTTTGATGCCTGCTTTCATCAAAGAAAGACATTTGGTATTAAAAATATTTTAAATAAGATTCGCTACCATAACACACTTGCTGCGTCCAGACTTTTGCTTTAGAGAAACAACCACAAGATGTAGAATGCCAATGTGGTTTTATCAAATTATTTAATATGGTTATCTATGCTCATAACCGAATAATTGTTTGTTTTTTTCCAGACATCTACACCTAGCTATCGTCCAAGGCTTCCACGAGTTGGCATTAGCTCTGATCCGCATGGCTCCCATGACTCTGCTGTTGGACACGCTGAACGACGACAAGCAATCTCCTCTCCACCTGGCTGTTATCATGCGACAGCCTAGGGTGGCTAGGTGGTTGGTGGTTGCTGGTGCTAGACCTGACCCCAGATGCCACAATGGTGACAGTCCGCTTCATATAGCCGCCAGAAACGGAGATATTGAATGCTGTAAAGCCATAGTAGAACCTGTGCAACCCTACGAGAGAGAGGCACTAGGGCTTCACTATCCACCAGGCAGTTATCCTAAATGTAACCTGGACCAATGGAACAATAATGGTAAGTCTCATCCTCTAGATTATTATAAGTAAAAGGCATTGTTGTCAGCTGTTACTTTTTTAATTATGTTAGGTACCTAGCTAAAATGCAGTGTGGTGTTCCTTAAAGGTCTGTAGTGGGACCAAGTTAATTTCCGAGTTATTTTTGTGGCGTATGATTTGAATACAGGTTAAAATGGTAGTTTTATGTCTGTTTAAAAGTCAGTAGATACTTCTTGACGATTTTAAAGAGTTTTGCACAAAATGTTTGAGGTTGTCTTCAAAGCGCTTCCTAGCAACTACAGGCCTATTTCTCTCCTTTCAGTCGTCTCTAAAGTGATGGAAAAGTATATAAACACCGAATTACTCAAATTTCTTGAAAAACACAGTCTAATCCACAACAGGCAGTATGGATTCCGTCAACGCAGATCAACTGCCGACCTCCTTTCCTTTGTCACCTATTCTTGGAACAAGTCTATGGAACTACACGGTGAGTCCCAGATTGTCGCTCTAAACATATCCAAAGCATTCGACCAGGTCTGGCAAGCGGCGCTGCTTAATAAACTTCCGGCCTATGGCGTACCTTCAAAACTCTGTACCTGGACAGCAAATTTCTTCTCCAGCCGGAGCATTTCTGTTGTCGTGGATGGCCATTCCTCTAAAGTGTATCCAATTAATGCAGGAGTTCATAAAGGTTCAGCTTTAGCCCCTACTTTGTTTCTTATCAACATCAATGACCTCCTCCCTAGCACATCCAACCCAGTTCACAGTTACGCGGACGACAGCACCCTCCACTCAAATATACAATATTCTAAGCCTGTCTCTTTAGCCTGATTATATGAGGATAGCAGGCTCATGGAGGGTTCTGTCTCTATGGATCTCCAAAAAATATTAGAATGGGGAAGTAGAAATCTTGTACAATTCAACCCCACCAAATCTCAGTCTTGCTTTCTTTCTCATAAGAGATACATCAGCCCTAGACTCATCACAATGAACAACCATGTTATATAAAGTATTGAGTCCTTTTCACTTGTTGGCATTTCTGTGGATCGAAATCTCATTTGGCACCAACATGTCACATCAATTGCAGAAGCGGCTGCTAAGAAATTAGGTTTCCTCTTCCGGGCTCGCAAATACTTTTTATCAGCTAATCTCTATACCTTATATACTTCACAAATAAGGCCAAACCTCGAATACTGCTCCCATATCTGGGGTGCCGCTGCCTCTCTCTCTCGCTTTTATAGATATCTGCAAGGGCACTACTCAGGTGAGCTTTCTTCCATAGTTCCTCCACCTGCTGCCGCCAGCAGATCTACCAGGGGACCAGAGCGAATGCACCCTTTTACTGTCCAGGTCACCAGACATAGAAATCTTGTTCTGTCCGGTCTTTTGTCCCGAGAACTTCCAAGTTGTAGAATTTCTTGCCGGCACATGTTTTTCCTTCTCCTCCGAACCTCCAAACCTTCAAGTGCAGAGTTAACAAGTTGCCTCTTTCCTCCTTGTCAACACCCACGGTACGATAGTATTTAGGACTCTAAGCCCTCGTGATGTGTTGTTGAAATATATAAGAATATGTAGGCGAAATGGAATTGGCAATCAAATTATTGGTAATTTTGCCTATTTTGCCGTTCTTCGGATTTTAGAGTAAGGGTGGAAGGTAGTATTCAACTTTTTTTTTAATTCGTCTGGATGTAATTTTTTACTACGAGTGTGAACAAAATTGTAACTGGCAATACCCAATTTTATAAGTTATGAATTTTCAGTTATATACTGCGAAGCGCGGGATTTTTTTTCTTTTTTTACCCCGCGTATTGCTTCCACTTTTATGTGGTTGTATCTTTAAATTTTACATACCAGTTTTTTTTAAATTAATTTGTTCCAAGAAACAGTATCTAGTTATTTTTCGTCAAAATATCAATCTGTAAGCAAAGCTTTCTTAGAAATAAATTTTTAATTACATACAACAAAAAGATATATTTGGACAGTTGTAAAATGCAAATTTAATCGTTAAATTATGATTTGAGTATTAAATAAATAATATGAAAACCATCGGAAATCTGTTTTTATTTGATATTGAGTTAGACGCAAAATATGCTTTTAAAAACTATGACATGAAAAATAAACAGTAACACTAAAAAATGCTTACTCTGATGTTAAAAAAACAGTCAAGAAGTGATAAATACTTGGCGTCAAGTCTGGTAAGTTGAGTGGTTGTTTCCGAATAAAAATTTAACGTATTAGATTTCCTCTTTAATATTGACAAATTTGATAACCTAGGCATATCTCATTACTTCCCTGAGACCTAACCAATATTCAGTAAGAAATAAAGTAAAAAATAAATAACGATTTATTAAAAAAAACTTGTTTTGCCTACAAATGGAAAGAGAACAATCAGGTTATAAAACACGTAGCAATTTATTGCGGAAGAATCCGCAGTTAAAGTGCAAATAAAACGCCTAGGCGGAACTTCCATTACCCCTGAATAGATCGTTCACCGTTCGTGTGATTATATATGGTCTTGTAACTGGCAACAGCGTTAAAGCTGTGATTAAATTACCATGTTCGTAATTATTACGTGAGGTGCGATGTCTACGTCACCAAAACCAACAAGGTTAAGTCGTTAAAGCTGTTCTAATCAAGATAAAATGTTAAAAGTCGAGGTAAAAGAACAGACATTATCTTTCCGCGAACCAAATTTGTGGTGTTACTTGGCGTGCAGTGATGCCAGATTGGATTTTTCGCGCTTGGTTTGTCTGAAAACCCAGCGAAAACGGTGTTTCAAGGGCTGTCGCCAAAATTACATGGTTTATTTCAGTGTATGTACGGGTTTTGTTGGTTAAATTTATTCCATATCAGTAGAAAAAATTGGGGCCAAAATGTACTGAAAGAGAGAAACGAAACAATGTTTGCAATGTAAGGCTAGATGCATTCTCACAACAATTAGAACCGTAGACCGGTTTCGCTCTAATTAGAGCTCGTCAGTCAATAATAATAGATCGTAGGCATCGAATATAATTTTCGGTTACTCATAAATCGCAAAGATAAATTAGAAATAACATAGGACCTATTACCGTTAATTGCGCACTACTCATTCATGTATGTACAGCGGTAATTTAATTTCAATTTTTACTCAAGACAATTTAGTATTTATTGTTTAAGTACACTTTCGAGAACCCAGTTCACCACAACAAATTTTTCAGACCTGACGATCGCTTCGCTAACACAGTTAGCGTCATCAGGGGGATGAATAAACTAAGAGAATAAAAGTCTGGACGCAGCAAGTGCGTTATGGTAGTGGAGTTTCATAGAAATGATCTGGCACCAAATATTGCACTATAACTTTTTACCTACCTACCAAATTTGGTTACCATAGCTTTTTAATTTTTTAAGAAAAAATATTTTTCGAAAGAAAACCCTAAATTTTCCCGGAAAACCTGGTCCTATTTTCCTGGATAATGAACTTATCCAAGCCACTTACAAAGGGAAGCCACATGCCAAATTTAATCAAAATCGGCCTATTATTTTTTGAGTTATCGGTGTGACATATATATATATATATATATATATATATATATATATATATATATATATATATATATATATATATATATATATATAAGGAGAAGGGTTAAGGGCAAAGCCGCAAGGAGACAACCACATACACGTGTTTCAAGCCTATTAGCCATCATCAGTACGGTATAGCCAGGTGAAGATGGGAACACTCTGGATGAAGAAGCAAAAATACACGGAGTCACAACAGGCAACCAGTGCACATTTGCAGCAACATTTGGAAGACCCTCAATTCGGAGGCAACCACCAAAATCGCCACGGAGGCAAATAGATCACCTGCTTGAGCATCCGGAGCCCGGGAGTCATAACTATTTATAACAGAATTTTTAACACGGCATTTCTGTATACTATATAAGGACGAAGGTTAAGGGCAAGGCCGCAAGGAGACAACCGCCTCCGTGGCGATTTTGGTTGTTGCCCTCGAATTGAGAGTCTTCCTAATGTTGTTGAAAATGTGCACTGGTTGCCTGTTGTGACTTCGGTGTATTTTTGCTTCTTCATCCAGAGTGTTCCCATCGTCACCTGGTTATACCGTACTGATGATAGCTAATAAGCTTGAAACACGTGTATGCGGACCCTTTCTCTGATGCTTTGTTAGTTAGGTTTATGGTTTAACGGTCTCTCATTTTTAACTAATTTTCGTAGAACAAATTCGTTAATGCATTTGCATTCTTTATCGAAATATGATACATATTTGTAAGAAAAAATCGAGACGTAGTAAGTGCGTTTTGGTAGCGAATTTTAATTAAATCCTTCAAATTTCAGTAACGCAATTTGCTATTAACCCAAGGTTTGTTGGCTAGGAAACCAACATTTTAAGTTTCTTTTCGGAAAATTTTTGTACTTTTTCAAACAATAAGTAATTTTGATAAAATATGGTACATTGTTTCTACTACATATACCGGTGATAAGATTGATGTCTGCTTGCATTTGCTATTAAAAACATTTTAATGTAAATTCACTACCATACCGCACTTGCTGCGTCCAGACTTTTTTGAAGTCGGGTAAAGAGATTAGGATATGAATGCGAAAATTGTTATAAAGCGAAACTATCAATAATTTTAGCAAGTGGAAATGTTTAATCACCTTCCGCAGTACAAAGGCAGGTCATTAGCAGATAAAATAAATAGTACAAGTCCCAATATGGATCCTTGTGGTACATGTCTGACAGGGTTTTGTGACAAATAGCACCTAAAATAGATGTCACTTTCGCATACTGGCGTCTGTTTGAAAGGTATGATGAGAACCAATTTAAAATGGCGGCACGTGTTTGATATATTGTGAGACATGATACCTTTCAACAATATTTGTAGAAAACCTATTTGGAAAAGGGAAGGGACAGATCAAACGAAGACTTTTGGACATTCGGGTCAAATAAAGAAATGCAGAGGCTGCAAGAAATTAAAAGAACTTCTGAAACGAAAGTCTTTGTGGCAAAGACAAGGCCTTTAGACTGTAATGGTGATTAACTATTTTTATGATTATCATGTGTTGTAATTTATACCATGTCAAAATAATACGATAAACGAGTTTGACATATTGTTTATTCAATAATTAACATTAAAAATTTTCCATTTTACTGATACGTGTTACTTTGCGATATAATGTTTATAAAGCTAACGCGTGTAATTTTATCACTTAATTTATCGCAAATAAAGAGGTTTTGTTGGACTTGTAAAGAAAAGGTCACTTTTAAAGAAGAGCATAGGTACTTCAATCTTGAATTTGAGAAGTGTTTATACTGGAGTATCTGTGGGGTCATATGGATCTTTGATTCGAAGGAATAGTGAAAGAAAATTGATAAGTGCCTAAACGTTATCTTTAGAGAAACTTCAGTTTGTATTGTCATCGAATTCACGTTATATTTAAACACTTCAGTGTGGCATTTATTGAAAACGTGAGGTATGAGCATTCCGTAAGTGGTAAATTATAGGAAAGAATCGCAAAAAACATATTCATTCGTTTTTTGCACGACCTCACATGCTTGGCGATTATATCGATGTTGTATTAAATATGGTGTTCCCCAATGCTCCGTTCTGTAATCAGACCTGTTCTTTCTTTACGTCTCTTGTTTTTTAATGAAAAGCCTGTTTATTATTTAGATCACTTTTAACAGCAATGATTTCTCAAAACCTCGAATGTGCTGCCTCTGTAAATTCAATTGCGCCAGAATTGATGCAAAATGAGTGTGGTTTCCGCCGAGAGTATCGAAAACTTATAGAGAACATGGGTTCGATTAATAAAAAAGCGTGCGTTATGGTAGTGAATTTTCCTAGAAATGATCTGGCACAAAATATTTTATTATAACTTTTTTTTCTTGTAGCATAGAAATCTAACTTTTTGTATATAGTTTACTTTTTATATCGTAAACCTACCTACCAAATTTGGTTATCATAGCTTTTTATTTTTTGAGATAACATTTTTTTTTTCGAATGAAAACTCAAAATTTTCCCGGAAAACCTCGTCCGATTTTCCTGACTAACGAACTTATCAAAGCCATCTACAAAAGGAAGGTACATGCTGAATTTTATCAAAATCAGCCCATTATTTTTTGTTATCGGTGGACTTTAGCGGTTCTGGTTGTCTAACATTTTTTATTAATGTCAGATTATCTTCATTAACGTGATGATTATTATCCCAAATATGTCGGGCGACGGAAGATCTATCTATAGTACCGTAACGTAATTGGGCTAAGTGTTCTTTGAATCTAATTCCAATCGATCTTTTTGTTTGTCCGACGTACTTAAGATTACAATCTTTACAACTTATTTCATAAATTCCCGACATTTTGTCTGTGTTATCCTTGTCTTTTGGGTTACCTATCAAGTTTTTTAAGGTATCTTTGTCGAAAATGTTAGCTACAATTTGACTATTTTAAAAATGCTATCTAAACCCCTCGTGATTCGAGGTTCAAATGGTAAGCAAACAAAGTTTTTTTTTTTCTTCAGAATTCTCTCTTCTAAACGTCGTTGATTCCGTCAAGATTTTCTTTGTTTTCTGTTTGTTGATTAATTTTTCCACCAGGCAAGCAGTGTATCCGTTATATTCGGCCACGTTCTTAATATAATTTAATTCTGTGGTATATCTACTTTTGTTTAAAGGAAAATTAATTAATCGATTTACTAAAAAATTTAGACTGGCCATTTTTTGTGCGTACGTATGATGTGAGTCGTTCGGAATGTAGCTTATAATGGTGGTTTCCTTTCTATAGACATTGAATTCTAAAGTGTCTTTATTCTTGATAACTAGTACACCTAGAAAAATGTGATCATATATGGTCTTATAAATAGTTAACAGGTTATTTTACATTTCTACTCTCCGAAAATGCATTTATCCTAAAATGTATTTTATAAAAATTAATTCAAAAGCAAAAGTTCAAGTTGTATGCTTAATCAAAGTTCACGATGAATAACCGGTGGTAAAATAATCCTGAAAGATCCCCGGTGGTGAAACAGTGTTTACAATTTTGACTATAAAAGGCCGGCAAAACAAACCGCTTACCGAACGTTGAAAATATTTTGGATTTCCCAAGGTTTGTTGAGCAAAACCTGGGTCCGCGAATTCAGCCAAACAATGTACGCTTTTTAAAATAGATCGAAAAACTCCGACTCGTGATTTCGTGGGCGTTTGCACACGTACCGATCTATTTTCAGGAAGACTTGACCGGTCGCGTATATACAACACTGGCATTTTTGATGTGCGTTTACGCAAAAATAGTTTAATTACACGGTCGTTTCGAATACAATGCATGTTCGCAATTTCTGGCACCCTGCGTTGCGGCAATATTTTTAGCATATCACCAAGCCAGAATTAATGTTTACGTTTTTGTGTATCGCGAAAACTCCATTAAATCGAAAACGGATTATTTTTAGTCGTTTACTATAAAAAAACAAGATCATAGAGTATTATAGTATTTTTTCGGCCTTCAGATTTCGTGACTACGTTATTAAAACGGTAATTGAACGTTTGATCATGATCTACGAATTAATATGATGATATAAATACGATTCTAATCTATTTGACGAGAACAAACTGTAGATTTTAAGTCAAATTTCAAGTATTTATAATAATAATAATAATAATAATAATAATACATAGCTTTTTTTAACATATAAAATAACTGCATGATAAACGAGTTCAGAAACTGCATTCTGTTCTTTCACTCAAGCGGGAAAACAGAACATACTAAAACAATATAACAATGGTATATTATACAAAATATATAGAAAAATGCAAAAGAAATCAACAATCACATAAACACATGAACACACAACCTGAAAAAATGAGTTTAAAGTATGGATTCCGTCAGCGCAGATCAACTGCCGACCTCCTTTCCCTTGTCACCCATTCATGGAACAAGTCTATGGAACTACACGGTGAATCCCAGATTGTCGCTCTAAACATATCCAAAGCATTCGACCAGTTCTGGCACACTGCGCTGCTCAATAAACGTCCGGCCTATGGCCTACCACCAAAACTCTGTACCTGGACAGCAAATTTCCTTTCCAACCGGAGCATTTCTGTTGTCCTGGATGGCCATTCCTCTTAAACTGTATCCAATT
This sequence comes from Tillus elongatus, assembly GCA_964006375.1. Classification (NCBI taxonomy): domain Eukaryota; kingdom Metazoa; phylum Arthropoda; class Insecta; order Coleoptera; family Cleridae; genus Tillus; species Tillus elongatus. The sequence continues at coordinate 10,342,017 of OZ023266.1, read as the reverse complement.
AATGCAGGAGTTCCTCAAGGTTCAGCTTAAGCCCCTACTTTGTTTCTTCTCCACATCAATGACATCCTCTCTAGCACATCCAACCCAGTTTACAGTTACGCGGACGACAGCACCCTCCACTCAAATATATAATATTCTAAGTCTGTCTCTTTAGCCCAATTAGACGAGGATCGCAGACTCATGGAGGGTTCTGTCTCCGTGGATCTCCAAAAATATTAGAGTGGGGAAGTAGAAATCTTGTACAATTCAACTCTACCAAATCTCAGTGTTGCTTTCTATATATCATAAGATATACACCAGCCCTAGACCCATCACAATGAACCAAGTTATTGGAAGGAATGAGTCATTTTCACTTGTTTGCATTTTTGTGGATAGAAATCTCAATTGGCACTAACATGTCACATCAATTGCAGCAGCGGCTGTTAAGCAATTATGTTTCCTCTTCCGGGCTCGCAAATACTTTTCACCAGCTAATCTCTATACATTATATACTTTACAAATAAGGGCAAACCTCGAATACTGCTTCCACATCAGGGGTGCCGCTACCGCTTCTACACTCGCTATCCTGGACTCCATATTCAGAAGAGAGCTATACGTCTCATCGGTGACCCTACCCTCACCCAAAGGCTGCCATCCCTTGCCCACCGACATGCCGTTGGTGACCTCTCTCTCTTTTATTGATATCTGCACAGGCACTGCTCAGAGGAGCTTTCTTCCATATTTCCTCCACCTGCTGCCCCCAACAGATCTACCAGGGGAACAGAGCGAATGCACCATTTTACTGTCCAGGCCACCAGACATAGAACATCTTGTTATGTCCAAACTTTCAAGTGCAGAATTAACAAGTTGCCTATTTCCTCCCTGTCGACACCCACGGTACGATAGTATTTAAGCTGTAAGCCCTCGTGGTGTGTTGTTGAAATATAAAAAAATTAAATACAAGAAGAACATCTTGTTATGCCCGCTCTTTTGTCCCGAGGACTTCCAAGTTGTGGAATACCTTGCCGGCACATGTTTTTCCTTCTACGAACCTTCAAGTCCAGAATCAACAAGTGGCCTCTTTCCTCCTTGTCGACACCCACGGTACGATAGTATTTAAGCTGTAAGCCCTCGTGGTGTGTTGTTGAAATATTTTTTAAAAAATACAAGAAGAGGAAACAGAAACAAGGATCAGAATAATGGTTGGTGTGTACTACGATAAAACTGTGTCTGCCCAAAAATTAAATCAGTAAATACATTTAGACCACAACGATGCTTTTTAATCAAGAAGTAACTGTTTTATCTCGTGTTTAAGGGATATCAGACTTAACATTTATATTAATCAGCTCCATCATTATACACAAGAGCCGCATTGTATGGAAGAGATCTCCAAAATACATCCGACCTATGTTGGGGTGTAGCAAGGGTCTTTTAAAGTGGATATTAATATTATGGACATCTGTCCGAAATACTGTCTTATTGTAGAGGGGAAGGGGGCACTTGATATTACCTTGTAAAAGAGACAAACACTGTAAAGATGTATTCGCTTCTCTACAGTTAACGACTTGGGTTCTTTGAACTTGTACAATAAAAGCGTTTTGAAATATAAATGCTGAACAAGAGCGGTCCCAGGATGGAGCCCTGTGAGACATCAGGTGTTACAGGTAAATCGTCAGATGTCTCGCCGAAAATTTTCACACGTTGACCTCTACCAGACAAATAATTTCAAATTACTGTGAGTGCGCTGTTCTGAAAACCATGATGTTTTGGTAAAGAAAGAAGTTAATGGTTTATTCTGTGGAACGCTTTTGAGAAATCAGCCAAGGTTAAAAGTTGTTTATTAACTGAATGTCTTTAATGTTTGCAACGCACCAATTGCCATAATTTTTCAAATTCTAATAATATTGTAGACATCTGATAAGGAGGGCATAGATCAGCAGTAATCCCAGGAAAAATTGACAACTTTCATCAAATAATTAATAATGACAAGTCGATGCTCATATCAAATCGACAACAATCCACAAGATTATTCCTCACTGAATTAAGATGAGGAATTGTTTTTCCATTGGGCTCCACGTATTATTGTTGGCCAGGAAACCAGTTTTTTGAGCACATTTTAATTTTATTTTCGGAATATTTTTGTACATTTTCAAACAATAAAGTTATTTTGATGAAATATGGTACATTGTTTATCCTATATAGGTTATACTGGTAACCAAATTTGATGCGAGCTTTCTTATATATATATATATATATATATATATATATATATATATATATATATATATATATATATATATATATATATATATATATATATATATATATATATATATTTCCTATTAAAAACATTTTTATGAAAATTCACTACCATAACGCCCTTGCAGCGTCCAGACTTTTTAGTAGACTTTTGAGGTCGTTGCGTTTCTTTTTAAGTTTCCTGTTTTTAGTTAAAGGTTTCAATTTGTTTTATGCGAAGTTTAGCAACTGATCGATCTGTGGTTGTTATCTCGTAAACGACAGACCTAGCTTGTGATTCATATTAACAGCTGATAGTCTGGTGAGTGTTCAGACCTGGCTTTTGATACATACCACTGAAAACCGACATTTTGTAAGGGACTAACCACAAAATCTCCTGCAACTAAAATTACTGCATCAAATATCTTTATTAATAGAGGCCTAAGTAGGGGATTAATAACACTGAATGGTCAAAAATCTCTTATTTTAGCGCCTTAAGAAATAAAAACATACGCGTCTGGTCAAGTCAATAATAACTAAGCAAGCATACCAGCGGATGATTCAACCGGGCCTAAAATGGCTAGGGAGACCTTAAAATATAACATACGCTGATCTAAATTTATCAGGCATGTGGCCAGCGGGAACACCGACCAGATATATCGAAGCGATCATCACAACAGGAATTCTTCGAGCGCATCGAGCAACATCAATGAATAATCTGCGAATTTTCTCCTCGTTAACGTGTACATTTCATTGACTAAAGATGCAGCGATTAATTAGTCGTTCCGAGAAATAGCGGAGTTTTAAATGGTGACCAGCATGACGGGTTTTTCTGATTGTTAAAGCGTTGAAGAACTTCCTGTTTAAAGGGAAAACGTCAATGACATTGTAAGTTGTTAGATTGCTCTTATCAAGAATAGAATAATAATTAAGAACAATTATTCAAATGGTTGATATCAGTTGTGAAAAGTTACACAATACTTAAAGAGAACTACACTTGGTAGGTGGTAGTGGAATTTTCCTTTACGTGATAGTAAAGGATTTTTTTAACGCCCGAGGAGGTACCACCTCTTGCATCGTGGGGCCGGTGAAGTTCCAACGGATGTTTCCGGTTCTGGTGTATGAGTTGATTTCCCTTATAAACAAAAATGATGATGGCTCCTCCTTGTACAAAAGATTCCGGAGATAAAATACCCCTCCATTCGGATCTCCGGGAGAGGGGTGCACAGGAGGCGCCAGCATCGAGATTTTCAATATCCTTCTCGAATATATGTGGCCTAAATTCTAACCTGAACTCCGTCCACCATTTCCTCCAGGCTAATAGGCCCCAACTCCTCTTTCTCAACCCACCTCCAAATGTTCAACCACCAACAGTCCCTAATGTCGCGCATAAAATGACGGATATAATTTTCACAACTAGAAAGGTACGAAAGATGCTCTCTTCTCTTAATACCAGGAAAGCCTCTGGCCTTGACGAGATCCCAGCAATTGTTCTCAAAAAATGTGCACCAGAACTTGCTCCTGTCCTGACTCGTCTGTTTCAGACATCTTACAATAAAGGCATATTCCCTGATAACTGGAAAACTGCTCGAGTACAACCCGTCCCCAAGAAAAGATCGAAAGCGCTTCCTAGCAACTACAGGCCTATTTCTGTCCTTTCAGTCATCTCTAAAGTGATGGAAAAGTATATAAACACCGAATTACTAAAATTTCTTGAAAAACAGTCTAATCCACGACAGGCAGTATGGATTCCGTCAGCGCAGTTCAACTGCCGACCTCCTTTCCTTTGTCACCCATTCTTGAAACAAGTCTATGGAACTACACGGTGAATCCCAGATTGTCGCTCTAGACATATCCAACGCATTCGACCAGGTCTGGCACGCAGCGCTGCTTAATAAACTACCGGCCTATGGCCTACCACCAAAACTCTCTACGTGGACAGCAAATTTCCTCTCCAACCGGAGCATTTCTGTTGTCGTGGATGGCCATTTCCTCTAAACTGTATCCAATTAATGCAGGAGTTCCTCAAGGTTCAGCTTTAGCCCCTATTTTGTTTCTTCTCCACATCAATGACCTCCTCTCTATCACATCCAACCCAGTTCACAGTTACGCGGACGACAGCACCCTCCACTCCAATATACAATATTTTAAGCCTGTCTCTTTAGCCCAACTATATGAGGATCGCAGACTCATGGAGGGTTCTATCTCCGTGGATCTCCAAAAAATATTAGACTGGGGAAGTAGAAATCTTGTACAATTCAACCCCACCAAATCACAGTCTTGCTTTCTTTCTCATAAGAGATACACCAGCCCTACACCCATCACAATAAACAACCAAGTTATTCAAAGTAATGACTCCTTTTCACTTGTTGGCATCTCTGTGGGTTGAAATCTCAATTGGCACCAACATGTCACATCAATTGCAGAAGTGGCTGCTAAGAAATTAGGTTTCCTTTTCCGGGCTCGCAAATACTTTTCACCAGCTAATCTCTATACTTTATATACTTCACAAATAAGACCAAGCTTCGAATACTGCTCCCACATCTGGGGTGCTGCTGCCGCTTCTACACTCTATCCTGGACTACATTCAGAAGAGAGCTATACGTCTCATCGGTGACCCTACCCTGCCATCCCTTGCCCACCGACGTGCCGTTGGTGACCTCTCTCTCTCTCTCTCTCTTTTTTTTTATAGATATCTGCAGGGGCACTGCTCAGAGGAGCTTTCTTCCATAGTTCCTCCACCTGCTGCCCCAAACAGATCTACCAGGGGAACAGAGCGAATGCACCTTTTTACTCTCCAGGTCACCAGACATAAAACAACTTGTTATGCCCGCTCTTTTGTCCCTAGGACTTCCAAGTTGTGGAATTCCTTGCCGGCACATATTTTTCCTTCTCCCCCGAACCTCCAAACCTTCAAGTCCAGAATTAACAAGTTGCCTCTTTCCTCCTTGTCGACACCCACGGTACGATAGTATTCAGGCTGTAAGCCCTTGTGGTGTGTTGTTGAAATAAAAAAAAACACATTTCACTAGAATTGAAGAGAATTTAAGTGAACCTTCTCCTGCGTTTATCGTTCCCCAACAGAATATAGAATGGAATAACTGCGCGTTGTGATAGCAAATTTACATAAAAATCTTCTAAATGCTAGTAGCTTAATTTTTTTATTACCTTACAATCTATGATTTTCATCAAAATAACTGTATTATTAGGGAGAAACATACAGATCGACAGACAAAAAAAAATTCGTTTCCAAATCATATTTTTTATGTTTTGACACTTTTTACGACGTTTGAGCGATTTGACAACAGTAATAACTTAGCAACAAATGAATTGCACAGCGGTCGGATATACTACTAATCTCTATTTTTGCTCAATTTAATTAAGTTATCTGATATTGCTGTCTGAAAACTAGGTACTGAGCTGCGGGCTTTCTTCAATATTGATACCCCTTCCCCTCCCCCACAAACACATAAAAAGTGCAGGTGATCCATTTGAAAAAATTGATCTTTTTGAATTTCAAGTTTCTCAGGTTTGAAAATATATTACTAAGTGAAGATTGGAACATGTGATGAGCACTGATAAGTTAATTTGGAGAACCCTAAAGGGTTGAAGACTTATTTTAAACATCCTGTAGATTATATGTCAAATAGAAGAGAAAGAAGAATAAAAAGCGCGTTTCATTTGAAAATTGGATTTTGACAGTGAATCTGAAAATGAAGATTTGGATTTGGTTTCAGAAGATGAAGCAGATGTAACAGACCTCTTGGACATAATAAACCTGGAAACAAATGAAAACTAAGAAGAAATTAATTTTGAGAGCGCGACATGGAATACTTTTTGGTAGGATTTAGTGAAAAGTGTGTGCCACCAGTCTAATACATATGATTAAGAAATATTATTTTCAGAGATCAATGGCATTTTTAATAACAGATTCAATTCTACAAACGAATTGGAAATAGTGCTGCAAATTGAACCATAACTTCCACAAAGCTGTAATAATCTACTCTCCCCAGAAGGACATTCTCGTCAAATGAAGTTAGGGTCCATGCCTTGACCACAGAGAAAATATTCGCATTTGTTTACCCATAAACTTCTGAAACGTTATATTACTCGAGTTTTAACGAAAAAATGTCATTTTCACCAAATCACCCTTCATTTATCCCGTACCCCCTGAAGCGCACTTACACAAAAACAATTCGAAGCGTTCCATTGTCGGGTGCTAAATGGATACCAAATTTGAAGATGATATCTCAATTCGTTCGAAAGTTATGGCGCCTACTAACAGACAGACGTTTTTAATTTTTTTTATTTCAACAACACACCACGAGGGCTTACAGCCTAAATACTATCGTACCGTGGGTGTGGACAAGGAGGAAGGGGGCAACTTGTTAATTCTGGCCTTGAAGGTTTGGAGGTTCGGGGGAGAAACATGCCGACCGACCGACAAACAAAGAAATTTCCGTTCCAGAATCAAGTTTTCTATATGTTTTGCGACGCTTTGCGCGGTTTGAGCACAAAAAAAGATTATAACTTTCTGTCACCCCCACACATTCAACCCCTGATTTAATTTCCGCCCAGAATACCAGATGTTAGATAAAATCGAAAATTTTCTAATAAACAAACACCAAAACGTTATATTACTCGAGTTTTAACGAAAAAATGTAAATTTCCACCAAATCACCCTCCATTCTTCCCCTCCACCCTGGAGCGATTTTACACAAAACCATCCGAACCGTTCGTATACCAAATTTGAAGACGATATATCAATTCATTCTAAAGTTATCGTAGCTACAAACCAACAGACATACAGATCGAAAGACAAAAAAAAATTCGTTTCCAAATCATATTTTTTATGTTTTGACACTTTTTACGACGTTTGAGCGAAAAAAAAAAGCATTTGACATTTTTGTTGCCAATGCCATAATTCTACACGTATTGACGAAATCCGATAAAATGGACACATAAACAGATAGAGCATAATTTTACTCGCGGACTAAGTTTTCTCATAAATTTTCGCCACTAACACAAATTCCGTCGTTTTTGAGAATTTTGATTAAAATCTTTCAATTCTCGTAACATATTTTTTCCTTGACGAATTTTTACGAATATTAATTTTGTTGGTACATAGTAAAGTCACTATTAACTTAAGACGTGTAGTAACTTTCATTAAAATAGCTTTGTTATTTTCAGAAATGAAAACTTTTTTTTTTGAAAAAGTAAATTTTAACGTAGATAGTGAAGTTTTTTTGAATAAATATCCATTGTTTTTCGATTGTTGAACTGTTAAATGTGTCCCTTTCATTTATTTACAAGCTTGAATAAGCAACGTTATCATTTTTATTGGACGAATATTTTTCTTTCATTTTTGGTGCCGAATCCCGGGATCGGGGTGACAATGAAGATGCAACTATTATTATATCTAGCGCTCCATTTTCAGGGATGGAGAGATGTTGGAAATTGTGTAGAACGTTAGTGTGCATTTAAATCGTAACAATGCTAGACCACATGAGACAAATGCAGGACCAGAAACGCAACATCCGTAGTATAAGGTGGCCTGGTTTTATAGTTTTAAGGAAAGGCCACAATTAGAACAAGAAAAGACACAGCTCCTTCGAAACGTTTTTAAATAACACCAACGCTTAAGTAAATTTTAACGTAAATTCACAGGTAATAGTTAATAGACCACGTCGTGTATTAGTGATTAAGTATAGTTTTTTGTATACATTTTGCGCACTGTTACATATTTGTTACTTTGGTTTATTTTTTAAAAGCTCCAATCAGGAATGTAATAATTTTATTCGGACGAGTATTTTTTTGTGATTGCCATTGTCTTGTCTCATTTTGATTCATCTAATATTTCTAGACAGATTAGCATTATTTTCTTATTAATTAGCGAGTAAACATACAACTTGTATTACAGTGTCGTACGTAAACAGTTTGCATAAAATAATACAGGTTAGGTTAGGTTCGGCGACATAAACGCTATCTACGGAATCATTCTCGTGTAACTTCTGAAACGTCGACTATATGATCGCATACTTAATAAGCAGAGTGTAAAATAAACAGTTTTTAGATATATTTCAAACTTGAATCATTGTTTATTGAGGTTTCGTTAATTCCAGGAACGTTGTGCAGTCTTCAAACGGATGTCACATAATGAGATAAACATTTCCTCGCTTATCACTGTTCAAGTTGAAGAAAAGAAGAATTATAATTATTTATATTATATTTATCAGTGTTAACATGAAACTCGCGCAGAGATAGAATAGTTATTTCAAACAACTGTTTGCGTTAGGACTTTCGGGTTAAAGGAAACTGGAATGGACAGAAAGTTTCCATTAGAACTCTCGGAAAGTTTGGAAGGCCATTCGTATTCATAATAAGATGATTTTCGTCACTCCCAGTTACTGATTCATTGTAATATGATAAACATAATTCATTTTATTATTCATTACGTTACAATCGATCTGTCTGGAAGTCATGTGACCAGAAATGGGGCCGATTTGCATCTATATACATAATATCACAATCATGTTTTGAATCTTATGACCGAACGATTTTGAATACCTGTTTCTGTATATTTTAGAAATTGGGGAAAATAAAACTTGGAAAGAATTAAAATAATTTTGCTGCAAAAGTTATTGATAAATTTAATAATTTCTTTCTCTATTATCTCTGAAAAAGGCGGAATATTTAATATTTGCGAGCCGCAATAATTATTTCCCGAAGTAAGTTGAACCAGTATTACTACTACCCGTTACGGCATTCCTATTAATAATAGGTGGATGCTGCGTCCAAACAATATTTCTCCACGCTTTTCTACCATACATCTTCTCATAGACGCTCTACTATTCTGCAAATCAGTACGCTGTTTATTACATACACTGGAGTGGTCAAAGCCCCAGCACTTTTCCACTGACATTCTATATTATCTCCTTTTCTTTATCAAACTTTTATTTACCATAAATTTTAAAATCTGTTCCGGTTTCAATAAAAACCATAAGCTTTGTCTTCTCTGTATCAGTTCGTAGAGTCATTTTAACCGTTACTTTAATATGTCGTCCTAACACTTGTTGCGTTTCCTTTAGCTTAAATGAAAGTAAATCATCCGCATACAGGAAACATGGTGTAGTTCTCAGAACCGACGGCACTCTTTTATGCGCGGTTTTTTTCCCCTCTCCCTCAGGGCCCGTCCGCGGCCTCGCCACCCCGATAGCACCGCAACGTTTGGTTTATTGTGGATGCCCTTAGTCTTTTTACTCCACCTACTCCGAAATAACTGTGCCTTGAACTAGTCTGCACAGCGATTGGTAGGGTGAGGTTTTATAATGCTCTGTCTCCGGTCTAGACTGACCGTAGATCAATTGTCTTCTGCGGTCCAAAGCTTTACACTCGCACAAGATATGCTGGGCTGATTCCTCCCTCTCGCCGCAGAGTCTGCATGCGAGGTCCCCCTCGAACCGCCCCATTTTGTGCAGGTGTTTCTTGACGGCCATGTGTCCCGTCAAGAGACCTCTTATGTTTCTGAGCTGTCATCTGCTAAGATTTGGCAGCTCCACAGCTCTCTTTGAACTGGGTTCGTCAATTATTGACTTCCCATGTCTGAGCCCTGGGCAGTCTGTCCAGTACACCTTGTGTTGGTTTCTGACCCAGGACTTGATGGCTCTCCTGGCAGTGCTCTTTGTCACGCCTAGAGCCGGTTCTGGTCCCATAAATGGTTCTGCTGACCCTCTCTTAGCGAGACTGTCAGCTTCTTCATTGGCTTTGACCCCCGATTGACCCGACACCCAGATGAGAGTGACCTCATTTTGCCCAGCCAGGTCGCTCGTCTCGTCTCGGCACTCACTCGCCAGCCAGGAATTTACCCGTGGACCACTTAAGGGCTGTCTGTGGCTATGAGGATCCGCTTGTTGGTGTAGCCCCTCCGCTTGTTCTCCCGCACACAGTGCAGGATAGCGTACATTTCGGCCTGGAAGACCGTTGCATGAACTCCGAGGGAAATACTATGACTTACCCTCGGTCCTTCCGAATAAACACCTGCCCCCGTCCCACGCTCCCCGCCGGATCCGTCCGTGAACCAGACGAGCGTGTCCCATGGTGTGCCCGGCGGCTCCTCCCGCCATGCCTCCCGGTCGGGGATTTCCACTGTAAAGTTGTTTTCCTTGCAGATTCGCGGACTCGCGAAGTCTGACCTCATTTCAAGCATGGACTCCTTCACGATCTGCTGAATTTTGCAGTGGCCCCTGAAGCCTGGGTTGATCTTCAGTCTACCGTTGCAGGCTAGTCTGTATAGTCCTAGCCTGGCCTCCCCCATAATAACTAAGTGTAGGGGGGGCAGATCCAGCAACACCTCTATGGCGGCTGTAGGGGTTGAAGACATGGCCCCTGTGATGCCTAGGCACGCCATCCTTTGGATCTTGCCTAGTTTTCGTTTGGCACCAGACCAGTGCCGCGTATGCCAACGATGGTCTGAGCACCCTTGTGTACAGCCAGTGGGCCATACTAGGTCTTAGTCCCCACGTTTTTCCATATAGCCGCCTAGTAACGGCTAATTTATGCGCGGTACAAGTAGACATTCATCTTACTCGAGCACAATTCAGCATTGAGAGCATTCGTTTTTACAACTTCCTCCTTTGAGCACACTTCTTTTTAATTACTCAACATTATGTCTCGCTGTTAAATACTTTTGCATAAAGCTAGATGTATTCCTACCATAATTAGAACAGCAGACCGGTTTCGCTCTAATTAGAGCTCGTCAGTACGGTATGCTAATTACAGCGAGAACACACCTATGAAGTGATACGGCTATGGTAGCCAGCATCCTAGAACATTGCGAAGTGTACGACAGGGTCGCCTTCTCAGTGCGGAACCGGGTAGTATGTTGTCATGACAGTTCCAAATAACACAACATGTTATAAAATAGAGACTGTGTACAACCAACTAACAATTTTGTTCTACTTTTGCATAGCCGAAAAATCCCACTAAATTGCAGAAAACTCACAATATCCTGTTTCCATTTTTCCAAACTAAACATCCACTATGTTTCTGTATATTTATTTTTCCTTGTGTGTTTATAAAAGGTCTAGAGGCCATATTCATGAAAGATTCATGTGCACAGTTGCAAACAAGTATTAATTTAAAAATATGTACTCGTTTGACATCACTGGGAATACCAAAGCAATCAGTTTGAAGTATTATTGCTACGACTTATCGTTATTAAATGGTGATATTCGTTTCAATTGCGAACTTAGTTTTACTTTATTGTGATATTATTTTTCACAATATTGGAGACGAAAAAAAAAACAAAATATTGACATTGATGAACTGCTTGTTTTCTGTTTGTTGTCGCCACAATCTTAAATAAAATATCAGTGAAATATATCTAACCAGGATTTTAGTAGTTATCTTCGTTTTACATCTATTTTACGGAGGACATTGTTTTTCCATGAAATATTGCTTTCTAATGCCATAAAAGTCCTGACAGAAAGAGCGTTACGAATTTTTATAAAAATTACCTTTACCACTAAAAGAACACGTATTGATGTAAATTTTCATTAAAATATTTCAGTTCTCATAATTCATTTTTACATTGATTTAGAAACATCAATTTTTGTACATAGTAGAGTCTCTATTAACCTAATATGTGTACCAATTTCCATTAGAATAGTTTTATATTTTCGGAGCTGTAAAACAGTTTTTTAGAAAAAGCAAAATTTCAGGTAAATATTAACAATTTGATGGGGCAAATAATTTTTTATAGTTTTTGGTGCCGAATCCCGGGACCAGGGCGACCGTGAAAATGTAACTGTTATTTCCTTTGAGCCTCTATTTTTCTGGATGGGAAGATATTGAAATGGCAACAATGTTTGACCACCTATAACGCACTTGTTGCACTGGGACTTTTTTTAAAGCCTGGAAACAATTAAAGGGGCCTACAGGCTGCAATTTTTATGGACGTTTTACCTTTATTACCACAGTCACTTTTTTGTTGTGGATCGAAAAGTATTTCTATTCTATTTCTTATTTGATGTCGGGCTGTTCCTCCGGCTGTAGCAAATCACCGACGCCACGGACTGCTATGGGTAATCACCCACGTAAGGGAGCAGTTTCACCATACCAAATTGTTAAGGAATCCCCTTTTTCGTGTTTTATGGGGGTGTAGATCCCAACATTGTGTAGTGCGCCAAATTGACAGGTGACGAACAGACAAGCGTTCAACTTGCTGAGGTACAATGCCACGGCCTTGATGTTGAGTTGCGGTTTTAGTGTTAAAAATTCTTATAGCATGCAGATCGAGTGAAGATGACAATCCACACATCCCGCTATAGACCAACGCATTCTCGACTGAACTACTGAGGCATCTAAGAACACAAGATGTCTACCTGGAGAACAGCATTTCAACTACGGGTACAATCAGTGATTACATCGCAACCAACACGATGCCCATTAGAAGAGGTATATTTCACAGCGACTCGAAAAGTTCAGAGTGATTCTGCCCCGCACTGAACCTACCACCAAACCCTCCAACATACACGAGGTATGGTTTCAGTATAAAAAGCAATGGTACAGAGCAAATGTGACTGAATCATTTACTGTATATCGGTGATCTTAAACTAATGGCATCCACAAAGAACCACGCGGAACAACTGCTTGAAATTATCGAAAGGTTTTCCAGATGTATAACACCATAATAACACCACAGTAGACAAACTTTGCACCCTTAAGTTATAGACTGGTGCGGGGGAAGCTCAAGACATGTATAGATAAAAGGACATGCAATTCAGGGTTGACATCCTACATTCAAGACAAATAATTCTGCTGTTTCTTTGTTTTGTCCTCTCAAATTTCGAAAAAATGAAAGTGCGTAAAACACGTCCTGGGCTGCCAGAAAAAAAAACTAGTGTGGTTCTGTTGTTATTCTATTAATACCCCAGTAAGTTTGATATTGGATTAATAATAACAAAAACGCATCGTCGACGACAACTTGGTGATGTAATAACTTTCTGTTAATAGTTTGGAATAAAAATATTTGATATATTTTTCTGGTGGTGTTGTTTTGAGTTTTAAAATAAGCGCCTGTTTATTTTAAGCATGGCGCATTAAAATATGCGGAATTTGAGTGTGTGAAAGCTCGCTAGCGTGCCCGTATGCCAGACTCGTCTGGTTTTCCCAGAGCTATGGCATTCCGTCGGCGCAAAAGAGAAGATTACACACTTCGACCATATACGACTATTTAAATTTAGAAACAGCAACTACATTCAGTGTGCCGACAGATGCTGAAGGTGGGTTATGTGCTCACTCGAATGCTATGTAACAAATTTGGGAAATCCAACGTTAATTGAGAAATCGCAGATTAAGTTAAATCGCATTTTATGAAAATTGTTATTAATTACAGGAAAACGCTGCTTCTGGGCTCAGAATATAGCTACGTTCTTCGTGTTCTTAGCTTCTTTGTCGTAGAAGTTTTTCCCTTTTTACATGCCACTTCAGAATAAAATTATACACCATTGTTGTTTTGTACATAGACAGAGAGAAAATATGAATGCCTTTTTTAACGATTTTACAAAGTTTCGCAACTATCTGAAATTCAAGTCTTGTAATCGAATTTGAACTTACTTCCGATTGTCCAGTGGCAATACAATAATATGGTACCATCGAACTTGTATTGCGCCCGACGCAAGATGGTGTCATTTTTATTTTCCGGCAACCCTCTTTATATGTGTATGAAAGGGTTTAACGAGTTAAATATAGTACGTTAGGTCCCATAAGTGCCACCACTACACCTCACTAAAAAAAGCAGAAATCTATGATATTATTAAAATGTAACGATATAATAACACTTACCTTACCTACCTGTCTATCCTGAAACGAGAGAGGGGCAGGGTCGCTGACTCTGGGGGTGGTGCCCAGCAGGCGGATCATACTAGGAATGGGCCTCCCTCTTTCCTTTTTTTTTTAGTAGGTTAGGTGATGCTTAATAATTTCAATGCGGAGAACGACGCAAGATGGCGGAGTATATGTTCTTCACAGCCCCCTTTACAAGTCACAAATCAGTAATCGCAATGTCTGCCACCAAAAGCGCCGGAACTGGAACTATTAGAGCATCCACCTTATTCGCCAGATCTGGCATCAAGCGACTTCAAAACTCAAAAAAATAAGATGAACATATTTTTGACAGATAATAAAAGTTGAAGTAGCTGTAAATGAGTAGTTTGAAGAAGAGTGGGAAACATTTTTATGTTGAAAAATAGAAATAATGATTTGTCGCCTCTCGTTATATAAGTCAAAGGTGGCGCATAATAAACCGCTCTTGTATAATTACTTTAGATTTAAATGGTTGATCAAGTAAAATGTTTCCTGCTGCGTATTTTGCTTTTATTTTAAATCAAACCAAACGGCCAAATTTGTTACGTAATAAATGAGGTCCGTTATAATGCATTTCAGTCATATTTTTCAGAGATTATTAATGCTACCCTAGTGATTGTTCCACAAAAAAGACCATTTATTTTACCAGAGCTAGCATCACTTGACCATTTTTATATCTTTTGTTTGTAATTTACAGACGGGGGTATCCACATCGTTTATTATGTTACTTAGGCTATTAATAGCCTTACTGTTAATATCTGTTCTAAATAAAGACAATGGAAATTCCGACTAACAAGATATTAACCAATTATTGTCAAACATTCGAAAACAATACATTAACAAGCAATTTCTTTAACGTAAATGTTGATATCAAATATTTTGATAGTTCAGATTCCATGAAATCAATAGAATATCCCTCACATTATCGTTCCTCTGAAATTTAAAAATTCACACAGGGTGGTCATGTAATTCGGGGCCATTTAGAAATACCGTCTATTAAACTAATTAACCAATTCAGGTCAGATAATGCCGCTTACGTTAACGTAAATACCTAATTTTGGTAGACTTTACTAGACCTGTCACGTATTCACCAAAATTACTACAAATTATTGCCATTTGATGATTAGGACGTCCAAATTGATTGCACTGTTATCTATTACCGAAATATTTTCAAGCTATTAACGGTGTTTCGGGTTAATAGTCCTCTTATCAATAACCAATTTTGCTGAGTTAGAATAACGTTGCTGTTATTGATCTCGCTGTAATAAAATGTTTACTGACTGCTTATTTGAAGCCATAAAAATAAGTTGGGCCACGTTGAAAGTTACATAAAAAATTGTTTGGTACAATCTAGCCTTTTACGATATTTCTGACTTGTGAATTAGTATTTTTTTATAGTGAGTATAAAATAAAATCAAACGTACGTAATTTTTCTCGGGTGCTGCCCACAGACAACTTCGTCTCTTAAATTGCATTGGGAAGTGACCTGATCGCTTTAGAGAAATACATACAGGTGGCGCATTGAAAACGAAACAGACCGATTTGCATCCAGAGAATTTTTTTTAAGAAATGCTGAAACAAGTCAATTTTAGTATTGAGGGGGACATGTTTTGACATAAAACTCAACTTTGTCACATCAACCCCTTAAGGGTGGTGATAACAACCCTTATATTTTAAATAGGGAACATGGGTCGAGTGTTACATCATTTGAAAGCTCTTTCTTTTCTGAATTCAGCACACTAATTTTTTTGAAAGTTTTATCAACTCGTTTAAAAATTATTCACAGTTGGAGTTGCAAGAACGTATTTCATTCATTGTGATAAGAAATGCACTAATTAATCAATTGTTCGTTAAAAAAACTAAAAAACAAAACCAAACGTTCAAAAATGTTTATTCAGTTAAGTAAGTGTTCAAATTGTTGACCGCCAGCTTCCATACAAAAGTACAAATTTTGTTCAAAACGAGCTCTGACATTCTGGAGCATTTGTGGAGTTTATAGACGGCATTCTTCAACAATGCGTCGTCATCATTCTTCCAGAGAATCCGGTTCTGTTGCGTAAATTCTACTCTTTAAATGGCCCCATAGAAATAAGTCTAAAGGAGTGAAATCCGGTGATCTAGTGGGCCACTCAATAGCACCTCTACGTCCAATCCATTGTCCTGGAAAATTTCTGTTCAAAAACTCCCTAACACGTTGTGAAAAATGCGGAGAAGCTCCATCTTGTTGAAACACTAATTGATTTTCTTGATAGCGATCATCATTTTCAACAATGTCAATTAGTAGGGGTAAACGATATCTTCTAGTAACTCCAAATACGTTTCACCATTCAAATTGCTATCAAGAAAAATTGGTCCAAATAAACGGTCTCCAAAAATGCCAGTCCAGACATTCAATTTCTGTGGAGTTTGAGTGTGGACTTCGTGAAAATTTCTTGGATTATTATCTGCCCAATAACGACAATTATGACGATTGACTGTAGAGTTTAATAAAAACGTACACTCGTCTGAAAAACAGATAATGAGCAGAAAGTTTCCGTTATCAGCTATTCGTGCGGTCATAACTTCACAAAACTCCAGCCGACGATCAAAATCATCTTCATTCAGTTGTTGTACAAGATGAATTTTATACGGGTGAAATTTATGATGCTTCAATATTGGCTGAATAGTTCTTCTTATGATGTTTGAAACAGTGGCCAATTTTCTCGTGTTCAAAGTTGGGTCTGCAGCAATTTGTCGTAGAACTTCAATCTCAGTAGTCTCATTTCTAACCGGAAATTCACGTTCAGGATCCCGTTTTTTGTTGGCTATTGAACCACTTTGTCGAAACTTTGCAACTAACTCCAAAATGTATTTTCTGTTAACATGTCTGTTCAGATGTCGTTCATTAAACAAATTTTCGGTACGGTTGGCACAGTCATCGTTTTTGAAAAAAATAGTAATTATTTCAACTCCTTCTTCTACAGAATACACCATTGTGAAATTAATTTTCGGTAGTACTATCAAGTATCAAACCGACCGATAAACTGAAATAATAAACCGCATTTCTCTCATTCCGATAAGAAAAGTTCTGATAGTCAATTTTGTTTACAAACCAACAAAACATTGACTATCAGCACATTTCTTATCAGAATGAGTGAAATGCGTTTTTGCATCTTCAACTGTGAATAATTAAAAATTAGTCTGCTGAATTCAGAAAAGAAAGAGCTTTCAAATGATGTAACACTCGACCCATGTTTCCTATTTAAAATAATAATTAAGGGTTGTTATCACCACCCTTAAGGGGTTGATGTGACAAAGTTGAGTTTTATGTGAAAACATGGCCCCCTCAATATTAATCAATGTTACAGCGTTTCTTGAAAAAAAATATCTGTGCGCAAATCGGTCTGTTTCGTTTTCAATGCGCCACCCTTATATATCATTGCATTTTCATTTATTTTTATCCCAGGGAAATGGTTTGAGACATAGTTATTTACGCATTTACCAGTTGAGGACGATATTGCGGCCGAACGGAGCGAGTGCTACCAAAAGAGTCCGAGACTGGTCAAAGCTCCCTGACATCGCAAGAATTGAAACAGCACCGGGAATATATCAGCCCATAGAATCTTAGCAATTGCTTTGCGGCAATTTCAAAATGAAGTTTTGAGTCCGCTATCTAAATCGTTTTGTAATAGTCAAGGCAAATTCATTATTCAGCTGTTTTCTTTCTTTTTGTGCGTTTAATTTATAGCGCAGTGTTTGAATCGAAAAAATCCCCAATAAAATTATACCAGCGCCTGTCAAGTCTTATGGAGGATCTTCCGTCAAAGCGTCTTCTTTTCTCCGCTCGTGATAGATGGTGCTGTCGTATACATTTAACTACAGTGACTACTATTCAATTTCACATAAATTACAGATATGTTACATTACACGTAGGTACTTTTAAATTCCGATTTCCCATAAATACAAAATAAAATCATAGAAAAGTGTAAACATCCCTTTTACGTAAATAAATGTCTCGATATTATATTTTACATGCCACATAAGCAAAAACGCTGCAAGTTAAAAATCTATATTTGCTATGTAAACATTTACCTGTTGGCAGGCTGTGCATTAAAATGAGAGGCGTATTGTGTGGCTGAAAATACACACAAATATCACACCAGTTCTTCTAATTAAATTCAAAACTATGTATTCACATTAATACGATTCTATATAATACAGATATTGTTAGTTTCTACGTGTTGCTTGTGAACAATTTAACTCTCGAATACCTATTGATAAATGAATACAAAATTGTAAGTAATGGCAATCTAGATGTCGGCGTTTGTTGTGTGCATTATTATTATTATTATTATTATTATTATTATTATTATTATTATTTTTATTTCAACAACACACCACGAGGGCTTACAGCCTAAATACTATCGTACCGTGGGTGTCGACAAGAAGGAAAGAGGCAACTTGTTAATTCTGGACTTGAAGGTTTGGAGGTTCGGGGGAGAAGAAAAAACATGTACCGGCAAGGAATTCCACAACTTGGAAGTCCTCGGGACAAAAGAGCGGGCATAACAAGATGTTCAATGTCTGGTGACCTGGACAGTAAAAGAGTGCATCCGCTCTGTTCCCCTGGTAGATCTGTTGGGGGCAGCAGGTGGAGGAACTATGGAAGAAAGCTCCTCTGAGCAGTGCCTGTGCAGATATCTATAAAAGAGAGAGAGAGAGGTCACCAACGGCACGTCGGTGGGCAAGGGATGGCAGCCTTTGGGTGAGGGTAGGGTCACCGATGAGACGTATAGCTCTCTTCTGAATGGAGTCCAGGATAGCGAGTGTAGAAGCGGCAGCAGCACCCCAGATGTGGGAGCAGTATTCGAGGTTTGGTCTTATTTGTGAAGTATATAAAGTATAGAGATTAGCTGGCGAGCCCGGAAGAGGAAACCTAATTTCTTAGCAGCCGCTTCTGCAATTGATGTGACATGTTGGTGCCAATTGAGATTTCGATCCACAGATATGCCAACAAGTGAAAAGGACTCATTACTTTGAATAAATTGGTGGTTTATTGTGATGGGTCTAGGGCTGGTGTATCTCTTATGAGAAAGAAAGCAAGACTGTGATTTGGTGGGGTTAAATTGCACAAGATTTCTACTTCCCCAGTCTAATATTTTTTGGAGATCCACGGAGATAGAACCCTCCATGAGTCTGCGATCCTCATCTAATTGGGCTAAAGAGACAGGCTTAGAATATTGTATATTTGAGTGGAGGGTGCTGTCGTCCGCGTAACTGTGAACTGGGTTGGATGTGCTAGAGAGGAGGTCATTGATGTGGAGAAGAAACAAAGTAGGGGCTAAAGCTGAACCTTGAGGATCTCCTGTATTAATTGCATACAGTTTAGAGAAATGGCCATCCACGACAACAGAAATGCTCCGGTTGGAGAGGAAATTTGCTGTCCACGTACAGAGTTTTGGTGGTAGGCCATAGGCCGGTAGTTTATTAAGCAGCTCTGCATGCCAGACCTGGTCGAATGCTTTGGATATGTCTAGAGCGACAATCTGGGATTCACCGTGTAGTTCCATAGACTTGTTCCAAGAATGGGTGACAAAGGAAAGGAAAGGAAGCATTATAAGCTAGTACCCTCTATGCAACATAGCTAGATTATGCATACTATATAGCAGAATAAATTTACAGGAGATTATATATAATAGATTATTCTGCTATGTTGTTATGAAACTAGATAAAGGTTAAAAAGTAGATAGACAGAAATAAAGATTGTCTATTTAATATTCCAGCCACATCGCTGGTGTTAGTTCTCCTTCCCGATTGTTAAACGGCGTTATGTAACATACATTTTGACATGACCGTTGTTCTGTTGTTGCTCGTGATTATTTTGGCTGCGGATAATTATCCATTAGCCCATTCTTAATGGAGTTGTTCTGAAAGCTAGTAGGTTTTAGTATGGATCTTACGAATTAAGTAACAGCTGATAACATAGGTTTTCCTAGATTAATAACTTAACTATTGTAGGCAGACTTAAAGTTAACCGTGCATTTTCCAAAGTATTAAGACTAATCAAATATTTTATTTCCAGGTCAAACTTCAATTCATGTAGCAGCTGAGCAAGGCCAGATCGAAGTTCTGAAGTGTTTGCTGTTGTACGGTGCCGACATCAACGCCAGAGAAGGACTCAGTGGCTACACAGCCTTGCATTACGCCATCTCCAAAGGCAACGAGCGACTGGCCCAGTTCCTACTTTCGGAATGCCATAAACTCAACCCCGGCACCGTCTCTTATGGCGGCAAAAGCGTCCTCCAGATCAACAGGCGGGTATCTGAGACCTTGGCCCAGGTCTTGAGATCGAGAGGTGTGTCTTCCTCTTACTCTAGTGACGATTCCGAAATTGATTCAGACGATGACGACCGAGACTTGGATATGCCGATGTTGACGCAGCGAGTCCAGGTCACGGAAGCGACCACAGCCCTTTGCCACTGACTTCTGTAAAACAACAGGAGTAACTGTGCATATTATTCTTCTTATTATTATTATTGGCCCATAATGTGGCCGCGTCTTCTCCCGTTTAGGGGTGGTTCATCCAGGAATAAACCAGTATTGACTGTAGTGGGAAGTCTGAAGGGAAATTAAAAAATCAACGGAATGCCAGAATGTTTATATAAAGAATGACTAAATGTGAAGCCAGCGATCGACTAGGTGTGTTAGAAGGAATAAAAAAAACTTTGGAAATATTAGACTGTAGAAAATGATACAAAGATGATAAAAGTACAAAGTTGTAGAAAATCAAAGTTGAGACAAGAAGCTGCACCGAGCAGTTTTTTCCCTCTGAATCAACTACAACCGTGCAGTATTATTTTGTATTGATGTTTTGATCTGTAATTTTGCGTAAATATCATCAGCAAAATCATTTATTTGATCAAGATATTCATGTGCGATGGGATGTATGTTTTAACTGCCAAAAATAAATGGAACCTTTTTTCCTGTATAAATATATTGACTGAATTAAGTTGATCGTTGGCTGTGGTAACCGTGTGATTCTTTTAACTGTAATTCTGTTAATACAAATGTATCTAGGTAGAAAAATTGTTATATGTATTTATTGTTATTAGATATGTAGGTTAATAACTTTCCTTTCGATATTTAATTTGTATATACATAAATTCATTTTTAATTTTAGTTTACTGTTTCACTGTCATTAAAACTTCGTATCATATTAAATGTTTCGATTCGATTTCTCGCTTTTTATTTTCCCCTTTTATATGACCTATTTATTTATCTAGCGTCAAGAATCTCTGTGAATGCTGTGCTGTGGAACTTTCCTCCGGTCTCTTGGTAGTGTGCATATACCATCCCCCGGACAATAACATGGAAAGAGTTGAGGCGTTTTTGAGTGCACTTGATGGTGTTCTCCGAACAATAAACTCAGTGAGCCGGTTACCTCAGGTTGTGATCGGTGGTGACTTTAATATTAATGTGCTTGTAGACAGTACCTCTCATAGACTATTTCGCGACATCCTTAGTAGATACGGTATGAAAATCACCGTACACGATCCTACACGTGTGACGCCTACATCATCTACATCCATTGACAATTTCCTTGTTAGTGAAAGGACCTTACCTAAATTCTCAGCCAATACATTGAAAACATTCCTTGGTGACCATCATGCAGTGCTCATACGGATCCCCAATGCCAAGTGTAGCACGAGCGGAATAACAGTTGCTAAACGAATAATCAGCGGGGCCAATATAGACGCCTTCATCGGACTGCTTGAACATGAGACATGAACAAACGTACTTCAAGAGACATCCCCCGAAGTTGCTTATAATAATTTCCTGGAAACATTCAACAACCATTTTAATGCATGTTTTCCCATTAGGGAAGTTAAAATCGGTAAGAAACGTAGAGCTCCTGCAACGACAGAAGTTAGGGAGATGAAGGAGGTCGTTGCTCTATATGGTGAGTTTGCCCAGCATTTTTCAGCATTTAAGCCTATCTTCAAAAAAGTAAATGCACAATATAAACAGCTGATCGCAGATGTAGGGAAAGCCGAACTCGACAAAGCTATCAGCCGCAGCAACAACAAGAGCAAAACTATGTGGAAAACCATAGACGAACTAACAGGGAGGAATGTAAGATGTAAAACTGAATACCCTGTCATACATGCGGACCTCCCAGACCAGTTTGGAGACTTCTTCTCATCTGCTGCTCAAAAAGCAACTGCTCATCTGCCTGCTGCGGTAGATATAGCATTTGTTGCGGGGATAACACCACAAGTGAGCACCCAATTTAAATTCCCACCTGTTACTCAAGAGGATGTCCTAAACGCAATAAATACCCTCAAATCATCTAGCTCTGCAGTGCCGGACGAGGTATCAAGCATATTGCTTAAGCGCTGCAGGTTTGTTGTTTCTTTACCACTGTCACATATATATAACATTTCATTATCCAGAGGTATCGTTCCATCAAAAATGAAAGAAGCATACACAAAACCGACATATAAAAAGGGTGATCCCGCGGATTATTCAAGCTACAGACAAATCAGCCTAACACCAACTTTCGCAAAAACCCTCGAAAAAATAGTCAATAACAAGCTGACAACCTATCTTGCTGATAATAAACTTCTTTCGCCATATCAACATGGCTTTCGGCGAGCACGAAGCACTGAAACTGCAATTGTTGAGTTTGTGGAGCAAATTGTCGAACACATTGACAAAAAAGAGGTAGCGCTGGGAGTTTTTGTGGACTTTTCCAAAGCCTTCGACTGTGTGAATCATGAGATCCTTATATGTTCACTGTGTAGGTATGGAGTGACGGGCACTGCACTGGACTGGTTCAGAAGCTATCTTTCAGACAGAACACAAAGAGTTGTAATATCTAACTCTACCAACACTTACTTATCTAGGACTTTTGAAGTAACGGTTGGGGTGCCGCAAGGAACAGTTCTTGGACCTACGCTGTACATTATCTATGCCAACAGCCTACTTCAGTACATCACGCACCAATCTGAAAACAACATCAATCCAGATAACAAAAGAACGGTCGCCTCCTATGCCGATGATACCAACTTTTTGATAGGTGGACATAGTGTTGAGCACATTATGGCTGATTCTGACAAAACCCTCAAAAGTCTAACCAATTGGGTCGATAAAAACAAGCTTGCACTTAACAAGGATAAAACAGCTTGCGTGTTTTTTAAATCTTCAAAATCAAAAAAAGGTACTGTACAAAGCGTAGAACTTGATGGCCAAACTGTAACCTTGCAGCCATCTACAAAACTACTAGGACTTCATATCGATAGTGAGTTAAAATGGAATGTTCACATCGATGAACTTTGCTCGCGAATCTCATCCGTTACATATGCAATAAGAACACTTACCCAAAGATGCAGTACCTTTACTGTGTTGTCACTGTATTATGCGTGTTTCTACTCACAACTAAGGTTTGGTATTACGCACTGGGGATTAGCAAGTGAAGTAAACCGAGTTTTTAAACAACAAAAGCAAGTGATGAGGATCATATTCAATATCCCTCATAGACACACTTGCAGAAACACTTTTAAAGAACAGGGTATCCTTACACTCCCCAGCATATACATCATGGAAGTGCTAACCCATGTTTTTCAAAACAAAACCAAATACACACGCAATGCAGTGGAACATGGATATTCCACAAGAGGTAGAAATAACCTGCAAACTGACAAACATCGCACAGCTCTGTACCAAAAATCACTGTTTTACAATGGCTGCAAGTTGTATAATGCGTTGCCGGAAGATGTACGGAATGTTGACACTTTACCAGCTTTTAAAAAAAAAGTGAAAACGATTCTTATAAACAAGACGTGCTACTCGGTGGATGATTTTTACACATTAACTATCTTCTGTTTTTAAATTCTTATAATATGAACACTTTGTTTGTAGTGTAGTTGCCATAGTATAAACTATAAACCTAGTGCACCTGGTGACTAAAAAACAATATTGGAATTGGATCTGGATTCTGCAGCTCTTATCTTTTGAACGTTATAAACGTTATAAGTGTGTTTTATAAGTATCTTTGTTTTGTATTATTTAAGGAAAAATTTTCCTTAATTGTTATGCTTATTGTGTGTGCTATTGTCGTTCTTATTGTTAATTTTTTGACGTACATGAACATCCCTGTGTCATTCAGGTGACATTGGCCTGTTTCATTGTTAATATATACATTATACATTATGTTGTAACAAGCTAACATTTTGTTATAGCAAAAGTGACATTAGATAATGTCACACTGATATTCATCGCATTGCTAATCAATTCAACGATTTTTTTTAATGTTGCAGATTGAGTAGTAGAATAGGCTCAACTAGAAAATTGCAGATGAAATCATACATGGACTCATTTTACCTCTCCTGTGCGAGTAAATGAAGTAATTAAGTACCTAGGGATTCTAAAGACCGGGTTTAGATGGCATTTACAACTCCACCTTAAAAGATTGTCACCTCCACCTTTTTCCCTTAGGGCTCGTCTTGTCTTTGCCGCCCCAATAGCACCGCAGCCTTTGACTTATTGTGCATGCCCTTTGTTTTTCCACTTTACTCATTCCAAAATGACTGTGTCTTGAACTAGTCTGCACAGCAATTGGTAGGGTGAAGTTTTATATTGCTCTGTCTCCAGTCTAGACTGTTTGTAGATCAGTTGTCTTTTGCGGTCCAGAGCTTTACACTCGCACAAGATGTACTGGGCTGATTCCTCCCTCTCGCTGCAGATTCTGCATGCCAGGTCCCCCTCGAACCGCCCCATTTTATGCAGGTGTTTCCTAACAGCCATGTGTCCCGTCAAGAGTCCTGTTTTGTTCCTGAGCTGTCCTCTGCTAAGATTTAGCAGCTCCACAGCTCTCTTTGCACAGGATTGCCCAATTAATAACTTCCCTTGTTTGAGCCCTGGACAATCTGCCCAGTATGTCTTATTCTGTTCCCTGACCCAGGACTTGGTGGTTCCCCTGGCGGTGCTCTTCGTCACGCCCATGGCCGGTTCTGGTCCCATATATGGTTCTGATGACCCTCTCTTCGCGAGACTGTCAGCTTCTTCATTGCCTTTGACCCCCCGAGTTACCTGGCACCCAAATGAGGGTGGCCTCATTCTGCCCAATCAGGTCGCGCGTCTCGTCTCGGCATTCACTCACCAGCCTGGAATTTAGCTGTGTGCTACTTAGGGCTGTCTGTGGCTATGAGGATCCACTTGTTGGTGTATCCCCTCCTCTTGCTCTCTCGCACGCACTGCAATATGGCGTACATTTCGGCGTGAAAGACCGTACTGTGACTTACACTCGGTCTTTCCGAATAAACGCCTGCCCACGCTCCCTGTCGGATCCGTCCGCGAACCAGACGAGCGCCTCCCGTGATAGGCCCGGCATCTCCCCCCACCACGCCTCGCGGTCGGGGATTTCCACTGTAAAATTGTTTTTCCTGCAGATTCGCAGGCTCGCGAAGTCTGACCTCATTTCAAGCATGGGCTCCTTCACGATCTCCTGAATTTTGCAGTGGCTCCTGCAATCTGGGTTGATCTGTAGTCTATCATTGTAGGCTAGTCTGTATAGTCCTAGCCATGGCCCCTCTGATGCCTAGGCAAGCCATCCTTTGCCTAGTTGTTTTTGTTTTGGCATTGGATCGTGTCACCAGACCAGTGTCGCGAATGTTAACGATGGTCTGACCACCCTTGGGTACAGTCAGTGGACCATACTAGGTCTTAATCCCCAGGTTTTTCCATATAGCCGCCTAGTGACGGCTAGGGTCTTAACTGCCTTACCCAGTATTAGATCAACGTGGCCATTCCAGGTTAGCTTAGAGTCCAATACGACCCCAAGATATTTTACCTCCCTGGCCATTGGGATGTTTCTACCGTATAAAGTGAGAGTTCTGTGGCTCTCCCACGGATGCAGGATAAAAAACTACGTTCTGAAACATGAACTTTTTTTTTTAATTGACAAGATAACCACAAAATATTAATAAAATATTCATAAGGCAAAATCAAGATGAAATGTACCTAGCTTTTGTAAGTGGCTTGGATAAGTTCGTTAGCCAGAAAAATCGAACCAGATTTTCCGGGAAAATTTTTCGTTTTCTTTTGGAAAATAATATTATCTCCAAAAATAATAAGGCTATGGTATCCAAATTTGGCAGGGTCAAGGAGTCGCGGGCCAAAGGACACCAGGGGGCAAGCTGAGGAAGTGGAAACAACAACATAAGCAAGGCACTTTTACAATTCTTTATGAAATTTAATTTATACATATTGAATAGAGGTAATAAACCGACCTTCGTCACAACATGGCGTGAGGAAGTTTTAGAACTAACAGTTCCCACCCAGCTTCTGGGTGACTTTGTTAAGAACTGGGCTGTGTCTGGGGAAGTGAGTAACTCAGACCACAGATACCTCCGGTTTGAGATCGCCAAAGTCGAAAGACAAACGGTATGGTACCGGGACCCCCACAAGGCGGGCTGGGAAGCCTACAGGGCAGACCTAGCAGTGGAACTGCGGGGGCTTAAGAGTACCATAGACAATTCAATAGACCTCGAGATTGCGGCAGCCCAAGTGCGAGACGCAATCACCTCGGCCTATAACACCAACTGCCCACTGAAAATGAGGGCGTCTACCAGGAACGTCCCCTGATGGAACGAGGACCTCAGGCAAAGGAGGACGCAGGTTCGTAAGCTGTTTAACGCGGCCCAAAGGTCGGGAGCATGGGATGAATATTGACAGGCCCTAACGACCTATAACAAAAGACTGAGGAACGGCAAGGAGTCGTGGACGAGCCACTGAGAGGAAGTGGGGAACAGGTCCGAGAGTGCTCGGCTACACAAGATCCTGTCCAAGGGCACTCAGAGCAACATAAGCTCCCTTAGAACACCCACGGGAGGCTTCACAAGCTCAGGGGAGGAAGCTATGGAAATTTTACTCCAGGCGCACTTCCCCGGCTGTAACATAATAAACCAATCACCTCCGGACTGGGAACACTCAGAAATAGAGGCGCCTTATAGGCGGGCATGTAGAGTAGACTGGACAGTCGCTAAAGAGGATGGTTACTTGGAGCAAAATCAGATAGGCCATACAAATTCCCTGGTTTTGATGGAATAATGCCCACAGAGGAGCGTTCTGTCTTCCTTGCTTTGGTGCCTGGTGGACGGCCTGCTGGGGAGGCTCTCGGGAGGGGGTTATGAGGTACAGGGCTATGCGAACGACATTGTCATCATAGTCCGAGGAAAGGTTACACAGTCAGTGTGGGAGCGCATGCAGACAGCACTGAAAGTGGTGGAAGGGAGGACGGTTGGTCAAGCGCTCGGAGTGAGCCCCGAGAAAGCAACCGTTTACGAGGAGGAGGAAGTGGGAGAGCCACAGAACTCTCAGTCTATACGGTAGGAACATTCCAATGGTCAGGGAGGTAAAATATCTTGGGGTCGTACTTCACTCTAAGCTAACCTAGAATGGTCACCTTTAAAGAATACTGCGAGAAGCAGTCATGACCTTAGCCGTCACTTGGCGGCTATATGGAAAAACGTGGGGACTAAGAGCTAGTATGGCCCACAGGCTGTACACAAGGGTCGTCAGATCATCGTTAACATACGCGGCACTGGTCTGGTGGCCTAAGGTGACACAATCTAGTGCCAAACAAAAACTAGGCAAGATCCAAGGGATGGGTTGCCTAGGCATCACAGGGGGCATGTTTTCAGCCACTACAGCCGCCGTGGAGGTGTTGCTGGACCCCCTCCCTTTACACTTAGTTATTATGGGGGAGGCCAGGCTAGGACTATACAGACTAGCCTGCAATGGTAGAATAAACATCAACCGAGACTTCAGGGGCCACTGCAAAATTCAGGAGATCGTGAAGGAGCCCATGCTTGAAATTAGGTCAGACGTCGCGAGCACGCGAATCTGCAGGGAAAACAACTTTACAGTGGAGATCCCCGACTGCGAGGCAGGGCGGGAGGAGAGGCCAGGCAGACCACGGGGCGCGCTCGTCTGGTTCACGGGCGGATCCGGCGGGGAGCGTGGGACGGTGCAGGTGTTTATTCGGAAGGACCGAGGGTAACTCAAAGTATTTCCCTCGGAGCCCATGCAACGGTTTTTCAGGCCGAAATGTACGCCATCCTGCACTGTGTACGGAAGAACAAGAGAAGGGGGCTAAACCAACAAGCGGATCCTCATAGCCACAGACAGCCAGGCAGCCCTTAAGGCCCTAAGTAGCACACGGGTAAATTCCTGGCTGGTGAGTGAGTACCGAGACAGGACGAGCGATCTGGCTGGGCAGAATAAGGTCACTCTCATCTGGGCGTCGGGTCACTCGGGGGTTAAAGGCAATGAAGAAGCTGACACTCTCGCGAAGAGAGGGTCAGCAGAATCATTTATGGGACCAGAACCGGCTCTGGGCGTGACAAAGCGCACTGCCAGGGGAGTCATTAAGTCCTGGGTCAGAAACCAACACAAGGTATACTGGGCAGACTGTCCAGGGCTTAGACATGGGAAGTCAATAATTTAACCCAGTTCAAAGAGAGCTGTGGAGCTGCTAAATCTTAGCAGAGGACAGCACAGAAACATAACAGGTCTCTTGACGGGACACATTGCCGTCAAGAAAAACCTGCATAAGATGGGACTGTTCGAGGGGGGACCTCGCATGCAGACTCTGCGGCGAGGAGGAGGAATCAGCCGAGCACATCTTGTGCGAGTGTAAAGCTCTGGACTGCAAAAGACAACTGATTTACGGTCAGTCTAGACCCGAGACAGAGCAATATAAAACTTCACCCTACCAATCGCTGTGCAGACTAATTCAAAGCACAGTGATTCTTGAATGGGTGGAGTAAAAAGACTAAGGGCATGCACAATAAGCCAAAGGTTGCAGTGCTATCGGGGTGGCAAAGCCGCGGACGAGCCCCGAGGGAGGAAAAAAAAACAAGTTTTGCGCGTAGGATTATGATATACAAGGGAAACTATATATCAAAATTCAGATTTCTAAGTTCTAAAAAATATTTTGTGTCAGATCATTTATATGAAAATTCACTATCATAACGCACTTGCTGCGTCAAGACTTTTTTTTGTAGTACTATTACTTTTGGACTACTCTACTGCGCATTTGTATTATAAGTATGTCATGATATGGTATCTTTGGCTCTTGATCTATTTCGCTATAGCGGATTTTCCTATTATATATATATATATATATATATATATATATATATATATATATATATATATATATATATATATATATATATATATATATATATATATATATGTATGTGTTTTTTATTTTTTTATTTCAACAACACACCAGCCTAAATACTATCGTACCGTGGGTGTTGACAAGGAGGAAAGAGGCAACTTGTTAATTCTGGACTTGGAGGTTTGGAGGAGAAGGAAAAACATGTGCCGGCAAGGAATTCCACAACTTGGAAGTCCTCGGGACAAAAGAGCGGGCATAACAAGATGTTCTATGCCAGGTGACCTGGACAGTAAAAGGGTGCATTCGTTCTGTTCCCATGGTAGATCTGTTGGAGGCAGCAGGTGGAGGAACTATGGAAGAGAGCTCCTCTGAGCAGTGCCCGTGTAGATATCTATAAAAGAGAGAGAGGTCACCAACGGCACGTCGGTGGGCAAGGGATGGCAGCCTTTGGGTGAGGGTAGTGTCACCGATGAGACGTATACCTCTCTTTTAAATGGAGTCCAGGATAGCGAGTGTAGAAGTGGCAGCTGCACCCCAGATGTGGGAGAGGTATTGGAGATTTAGCCTTATTTATGAAGTATATAAGGTATAGAGATTAGTTGGCGAAAAGTATTTGCGGGCCCGGAAGAGGAAACATAATTTCTTAGCAGCCGCTTCTGCGATTGATGTGGTTTGTGCCAATTGAGATGTCGATCCACAGAAATGCCAACAATTGAAAAGGACTCATTACTTTGAATAGCTTGGTTGTTCATTGTGATGAGTCTAGGGCTGGTGTATCTCTTATGAGAAAGAAAGCAAGATTGATATTTGGTGGGGTTGAATTGTACAAGATTTCTACTTTCCCAGTCTAATATTTTTTGGAGATCCACGGAGACAGAACCCTCCATGAGTCTGCGATCCTCATCTAATTGGGCTAGAGAGACAGGCTTAGAATATTGTATATTTGAGTGGAGCGTACTGTCGTCCGCGTAACTGTGGACTGGGTTGGATGTGCTAGAGAGGAGGTCATTGATGTGGAGAAGAAACAAAGTAGGGGCTAAAGCTGAACCTTGAGGAACTCCTGCATTAATTGGATACAGTTTGGAGGAATGACCATCCACGACAACAGAAATGCTCCGGTTGGAGAGGAAATTTTCTGTCCAGGTACAGAGTTTTAGTGGTAGGCCATAGGCCGGAAGTTTATTAAGCAGCAGAAGTTTGTTAAGGCAAACCCGATTGAACTTGAAGTAATCCAAAGAAAAATCTTAAAGATAATCTTAAACAGGGACAATATGCACCCAAGTAATAGACTGTACCAAGGGGCTGCCATACTGGATATAAGACAGTTGTTTTTAAATCGGCAATGATTAAGCAGCTTAGGAATTGGATTTATCACCTATCGAGCCCGAACTTTTACATTTCTTAAATGTCGATGTCGTGATAATTGAAAAGCAGGAGTGAGAAAACGTATATTGTATTCAAAAATGTTTATTTTTTAAAACTAGCGTTGACGTGTCCGAAGATTTCGTCAAAACACAAATCGCTCATGGTTTTAATGAATTTATTCCATAATTTTGCCTCTCACTGTATATATAAGTTATAAAAATCTTAAATCTTCCTAAGTAATTTCTTTAAGATCTGCCTTCTAAGTGTACGAAATTATATGATCGCCAACGGTATAATAAAGTTATGGCAAGTTGCAAATCATTTGGAAATTCCCAGAGGTCTTAATACCTCCCATAGAAAGACCACACAGCACTAGTTTTAATGTCACTTAATGGGATTTCCCTGTGACATAAAGAACGAGAACAAGATAATGGATAGGTATACGGTGCCGTCAATTCTCTTTTATACCTCTTATGAAGGTTTTTAATTACCTATTGATTTAACAGACTCTAAAAAAGTCATTGGCGCGAATGTAATGAATACTGTTTTAGATTCTAGAAAAGGTGTATATAGGCACCCATCAAAAGCAAATATAGATTTGCCAAGGTACATAGATTATTCTATATACGTATAAAATACGTCTATACATATCTGGATTAATCTAATTAATCTTAAGGAGTTGCTAAATCTTCAATACCTGTGTCTGTCATATATGCAATAGCTCTTACATACGTTCTGCAGCAACAGTTGCATACCTATGAGATATTAAGAGATTTTTTTATTTTTTTTTATTTCAACAACACACCACGAGTGCTTACAGGCTAAATACTACCGTACCGTGGGTGTTGACAAGGAGGAAAGAGGCAGCTTGTTAATTCTGGACTTGAAGGTTCGGAGGAGAAGGAAAAACATGTGCCGGCAAGGAATTCCACAACTTGGAAGTCCTCGGGACAAAAGCGCGGGCATAACAAGATGTTCTAAGTCTGGTGACCTGGACAGTAAAAGGGTGCATTCGCTCTGTTCCCCTGGTAGCTCTGTTGGGGGCAGCAGGTGGGGGGACTATGGAGGAAAGCTCCTCTGAGCAGTGCCCGTGCAGATATCTATAAAAGAGAGAGAGGTCACCAACGGCACGTCGGTGGGCAAGGGATGGCAGCCTTTGGGCGAGGGTAGGGTCACCGATGAGACGTATAGCTCTCTTTTGAATGGAGTCCAGGATAGCGAGTGTAGAAGCGGCAGCGGCACCCCAGATATGGGAGCAGTATTCGAGGTTTGGCCTTATTTGTGAAGTATATAAGGTATAGAGATTAGCTGATGAAAAGTATTTACGAGCCCGGAAGAGGAAACCTAATTTCTTAGCAGCCGCTTCTGCAATTGTTGTGACATGTTGGTGCCAATTAAGATTTCGATCCACAGAAATTCCAACAAGAGAAAAGGACTCATTACTTTGAATAACTTGGTTGTTCGTTGTGATGAGTCTAGGGCTGGTGTATCTCTTGCGAGAAAGAAAGCAAGACTTAGTTTTAGTGGGGTTGAATTGTACAAGATTTCTACTTCTCCAGTTTAATATTTTTTGGAGATCCACGGAGACAGAATCCTCCGTGAGTCTGCGATCCTCATCTAATTGAGCTAAAGAGACAGGCTTAGAATATTGTATATTTGATGGAGGGTGCTGTCGTCCGCGTAGCTGTGAACTAGGTTGGATGTGCTAGAGAGGAGGTCATTGATGTGGAGAAGAAACAAAGTAGGGGCTAAAGCTGAACCTTGAGGAACTCCTGCATTAATTGGATACAGTTTAGAGGAATGGTCATCCACAACAACAGATATGGTCCTGTTGGAGAGGAAATTTGCTGTCCAGGTACAAAGTTTTGGTGGTAGGCCATAGGACGGAAGTTTATTAAGCAGCGCTGCGTGCCAGACCTGGTCGAATGCGTTGGATATGTTTAGAGCAACAATCTGGGATTCACCGTGTTGTTCCATAGACTTGTTCCAAGAATGGGTGACAAAGGAAAGGAGGTCGGCAGTCGATCTGCGCTGACGGAATCCATACTGCATGTCGTGGATTAGACTGTGTTTTTCAAGAAATTTTAGTAATTCGGTGTTTATATACTTTTCCATCACTTTAGAGACGACTGAAAGGAGAGAAATAGGCCTGTAGTTGCTAGGAAGCGCTTTGGATCCTTTCTTGGGGATAGGTTTTCCCGTTACTAGGGAATATGTCTTTATTATAAGATATCTGAAACAGACGAGTCAGGACAGGAGCAAGCCCTGGCGCGCATTTTTTGAGAACAATTGCTGGGATCTCGTCAAGGCCAGAGGCTTTCCTGGTATTAAGAGAAGAGAGCATCTTTCGTACCTTTCTAGTTTTGAAAATGATATCCGTCATTTTATGCGCGACACTGGGGACTGTTGGTGGTTGAACATTTGGAGGTGGATTGAGAGTAGAATTGGCGGCGAACAACAAAGCAAAAAGTTCAGCCTTGCCCAGGGCGGTAGAAACAATTTCATCCCCTGAGACAAGAGGTGGGAACGTGCTTTTGCAGAAATTATTCCCGATAGATTTCGCAGGAGTCCAGAAGGGTTTGCCGCCGTTGGAGCTTAAGAGGACTTTGTTTTTGATGTGGTTATTAAACGAGTTTTTTGCCTCAGAAAGAATGCGGACATAGCGGTTTCTTGCGTCGTTAAATGCTTGACGATTTTCTTGACTAGGATTGTGTAGAAGCGTTTTGTGAGCTTTGACCTTTTCAAGTCTGGACTTGTCACAGGATTTAGAGAACCAGGGCTTTTGAGTGGCTGAAGAGGTTTCCTGTATACGTGGGATAAATAATTCCATGCCAGCTTGTATAATTTCGGTGACGTTTTGTGAGATATCAGAGGGGTCAGGATGAGAGAAGCAGACAGACGCCCATGGAAATGAGGAAAAGTAATCCCGCATTTCGTCCCAGTTTGCGGAGTTGTAGTGCCAAACGATACGGGGTTGTGATGACTGTGTGACCTCGGGTTCCATTGCACAGGAAGCAGTGACCATTCCGTGGTCTGAGAGACCAAGGGGGGCGGTGACTCATGTCTTATAGCATTCAGGTTGTGTAGTAAGAAGGAGATCTAAGGGATTTGAGCTGTGTGTTGGGATACGGGGAAAGTAATTAGGTTGCTGAACCATATTGGCTAAAGAATTGCTGACTGCAAAGGCCTCCGCTGCTCTCCCTTGTAGATCTGTTTTTGAAGATCTTAGCCATTCCTTATTATGGACATTGAAGTCACCAAGAATAGTGACCTCTGAGGAAGGATATTCAGAAATCAGATAGTCGGTTTTTTCAGAAAGGGAGTCAAAGAGCTGGACAAAGTTGTTGTCTGAAGGTGACCGGTAAATACAACAGATGAATTTAGTTGCAGCCCTGAGAGAGAGTTTTATCCATAGGATGTCTTTTCTTCCAGCTTCTAAATTGGGGAGTCTGGTGCAGGGTAGATTGCTACGGACGTATGCGCACACGCATCCGCGCAATTTAAAGGAAGTAAGGAGCTCATACCCTGGGAAATTAAGGTGATTAGTGGCTGTTTTGGCACTGATTTGGGTTTCGGTGAGGAAGAGGAGTTGGGGCCTGTTAGCGTGGAGGAAATGGTCGACGGAGTTCAGGTTAGAATTTAGGCCACATATATTCGAAAAGGATATGTTAAATCTTGATGTTGACGCCCCCTGTACACCCCTCTCCCGGAGATCCGAATGGAGGGGTATTTTGCCTCCGGAATATTTTGTACAAGGAGGAGCCATCATCATTTTTGCTTATAAGGGAAACCGACTCATACACCAGAACCGGAAACGTCCGTTGGGGCTTCACCGGCCCCTTGATGTATGAGGTGGTACCTCCTCGGGCGTGAAAAAATCCTTTACTATTACCTAAAGGAAAATTCCACTACCACCTGCTAAGGATTTGATTGGATCAATGTCTTTAAAAAAAGATTAATAAAGGGACTATCAATTGTCCAATAGTTATGCTTTTCGACATAGTAGGAGGATACAAAACATTATCATTTTGCATCCATGCCTATTGTCGGTAAGACAATTAATTAGATTCAATTAATTGGTTTTGTTAAGTTTCAAGTCACAATATACTTTTGCATAATTTTACATAAGAAATTATTGCGTTTTTGCGTTGTATGGTAAGTACTTTTCGATACCTTTTCGTTTTACCCAAAACAATTAAATAAAAAATAGCAGTTCCGTGTCAGATTCGAACACGCATGCAAAAACCAGGATCTCAGAGGCTACTAACCTCTGATCACCGGGCCGTCATTGAGTGATAGTATATGTGCTCCAACAGCGATATAATGTACCGTGTATGGAGTGGGTATTGATGTAACATTAGTAATTAAGTGTTGAGTTATTGAAGACACATCATTATTTTCTGATAAAATAAGTATTCTAAAACCCATGTTTTCATTTCTTTTAATAATTAGTTATTATTATATAACAAGCAATATTAAAATATTTAATATTGCTTGTTTGAACTCTTAATTCGTGATAACTTCTATAAACTACATATAAAATCAAAAGCCGCATATAAGTAACGATATTTTATGTGAAAAGGGAGACGTCTTTGTTAGACTTCACTTTGATTACATATACCTACTAAAGCAACATGCGTATTCAAACTTAAACTTACAACTTTGAATTAAAATACCTACTTATTATCGCTTTTAAGATGCCGTATTTGCTGTGTTGATGTACTTATGATTTATTTTATTGGCATTATAATGTTAATGCAAATTAGTGAGTTCTCTTAAAAATAAATCCTTAAATACAATCATTTTTTTATTTTTTATACAGGTATATATTCTTATCTCTTATCCATATCCATATAGTGATTTTGATAAACGTAAACGTTGACCACAGAACACCCCCTATAGAAGGGAAACGCCAATGCTGACGTTTTGAACAATATTGCAGCGCCTCTGGCGGATGCGATGAATTTTAGTCACACGCGGGAAATTTGATTTCATTTTCATTTAGCAAATCCAAATAAATTCTATTTAATTTTATACCACTGCCAGTAAAGAGGTTAAATTAGTCAAATAATTTTTTTAATGATTTTTATAGTGAAAGCAAAACAAGTTATGTTTTAATAACACACATACGCCTGTTTTAAGCTTTGCAATCATAGGAAAAATTAATTGGCAATTTGAACCTTCTAACACTTGCAGCTTCAGTTTTTACTATCGATATGATTAATGGAAAATCAAACAAGATAAAATACACTTACGTTTTATTAGAACAGTATTACTATTACATTTATTTTAAACCATTTTAATTCTAAAAGTAAGATGAAGTATATATTGCCATTCCTTATCGATAGGTAGGTATATTACAGCAGTCTGGTGCTTGTACACTATTACATTTATATGCTCATATGACTACAATGTATGGCAATGTTGTTTTTTCCTTCTTTTACGGTATGTATAAATGACGTCATATTGTCATTTATTAGAAAAACAATTGTGCACCCTTTAATTTCCTTCTTTATTTAAAATGAAACTTGGTAATATTCATCTGACAACAGTGTATACTATCGGGCTTTCTGATCGCCTTCCGAATCCACCCGATCCATTGTTTACTTCTGAGATGTTGTATAAATAGAAATAGACATTTTTATTTGCACTTTAAAATATATGAATACTTACTCAAAGGAAGATGTAATATGGGAACAGCAGTTCTTTTCAGGCCTCTTCTCATTTTAGGTACTTTATACTCATCAACGAAATGATCACAAATATAAAATCTATCGTAAATGGCTTGTGGATATAAACCAAGCATCTTAGGGTTTTGTACAGCTTTCACCTAGTCATGAAAATGGTCTTCAGATGATTTCAACGAAAAACGATGTCTTTTGCTAAATAATTCCAGGCACCCCGGAACACAATTAACAATAAATCGTTTTCTTGGTTGGTATCACATTTATATCCACACATTATTTATTTATAACCTATGAACTACTAAAACGTTCTAAACTTGCCTGAAAACTAAAACAGTTGTAATTATGTTTCACCAAAACACCTTGAACTATGAAAGCACCTTGCTTTTTTGATAAGAAAACTGAAAATAGAATTGAAATTACATGATTGTTTAAACACAAAGCTTATGAAAACGATCATATTTTGATTCACAAAAAAAAACGCACCTCTAAAACACAAAACCGACGAACAATGAAAACACTGTAAAGTATCCACTAAAAGTTAATAAATATAGGTAAACTGAATTAAAAGAAACGTTTAGCAACAAACTTGTATTAAAATTATACAATGAAAGAACTAGAAGCGAACAAAAATGTTTTTGCATTCAAAACATTTGAATTTTGAATGTATGATAAAATGGCGCACTGAACAGCTTGTTCAGTAGAATTGTAGCACTACTAGCGACATCTACTATATGCGATGTCCGAACTAGAGCCCTAATAAAGTCCAGGTTAGCTCCATTTAGGTGAAACTTCTATAGGGAGTGTTCTGTGACGTTGACCGACAAACTGCGCAACTCGCAAATGACGCCATGACAGTGTTGCCAGATCTAAAAATTTAACTCTAAATTATATTACAAAGTAAAACTTAATGTAATACATACAAACTTGGAGACTACTTCTCTGGCTTCACCGTTGTGTTTCGTTTCGGTAAGTGAAGGACGTAGCCAGTGCGTAAGCGAACTGGAGGAAGTGGCCCTTCTGAATTCCAGATGTTCTAGGATGTTCTTCAACGTTTCTGTAACCGGTTTCACTGCTTGGCAGCATTCTTAGACAGAGGATGCTGCCAAGCAGCGAAACCAGTTACAGAAAGACAGAAACGCTGAAGCACATCCTAGATTATCTAGAACTCAGAAGGGCCACTTGGTCCCGTTAGCTTACACATTGGCTACGTCCTTCACTTGCCGAAAGCAAACCCAACAGAGAAGTATAGTCTGTATGTAGTATAGACCATTTTCCCAAGTAAGGGCAACAACAATCAATGAACGTAATGTAATGTTTAGGATTTAGGTATATTGAATAATAATTAATATAATAATAATAGTTTATTTGCCGAACGGTATATTTTTTTTTTTTTTTTTATTATTCCCTCAGGGCTCGTCCGCGGCCTTGCCGCCCCGATAGCACCGCAACCCTTGGTTGATTGTGCATACCCCTAGTCTTACTCCACCCATTCCAAAATCACTGTGCCTTGAACTAGTCTGCACAGCGATTGGTAGGGTGAAGTTTTATATTGCTCTGTCTCCGGTCTAGAGTGACCGTAGATCAGTTGTCTTTTCCGGTCCAGAGCTATACACTCGCACAAGATGTGCTGGGCTGATTCCTCCCCCTCGCCGCAGAGTCTGCATGCGAGGTCCCCTTCGAACCGCCCCATTTTATGTAGGTGTTTCTTGACGGCCATGTGTCCCGTCAAGAGACCTGTTGTGTTTCTGAGCTGTCCTCTGCTAAGGTTTAGCAGCTCCACAGCTCTCTTTGAACTGGGTCCGTCAATTATTGACTTCCCATGTCTGAGCCCTGGACAGTCCGCCCAGTACACCTTGTGTTGGTTTCTGACCCAGGACTTAATGGCTCCCCTGGCAGTGCTCTTTGACACGCCCAGAGCCGGTTCTGGTCCCATAAATGGTTCTGCTGACCCTCTCTTCGCGAGACTGTCAGCTTCTTCATTGCCTTTGACCCCCGAGTGACCCGGCACCCAGATGAGGGTCACCTCATTCTGCCCAGCCAGGTCGCTCGTCTCGTCTCGGCACTCACTCACCAGCCAGGAATTTACCCGTGGGCTACTTAGTGCCTTAAGGGCTGCCTGGCTGTCTGTGGCTATGAGGATCCGCTTGTTGGTGTAGCCCCTCCTCTTGTTCTCCCGCACACAGTGCAGGATGGCGTACATCTCGGCCTGAAACACCGTTGCATGGGCTCCGAGGGAAATACTGTGACTTACCCTCGGTCCTTCCGAGTAAACACCTGCCCCCGTCCCACGCTCCCCGCCAGATCCGTCTGTGAACCAGACGAGCGCGTCCCGTGGTATGCCCGGCGTCTCCTCCCGCCATGCCCCGCGATCAGGGATTTCCACTGTGAAGTTGTTTTCCCTGCACATTCGCGGGCTCGCGAAGTCTGACCTCATTTCAAGCATGGGTTCCTTCACGATCTCCTGAATTTTGCAGTGGCCCCTGAAGCCTGGGTTGATCTTCAGTCTACCATTGCAGGCTAGTCTGTATAGTCCTAGCCTGGCCTCTCCCATAATAACTAAGTGTAGGGGGGGTAGATCCAGCAACACCTCCATGGCGGCTGTTGGGGTTGAAGACATGGCCCCTGTGATGCCTAGGCAAGCCATCCTTTGGATCTTGCCTAGTTTTTGTTTGGCACTGGATTGTGTCACCTTAGGCCACCAGACCAGTGCCGCATATGTTAACGATGGTCTGACCACCCTTGTGTACAGCCAGTGGGCCATACTAGGTCTTAGTCCCCACGTTTTTCCATATAGCCGCCTAGTGACGGCTAAGGTCATGACTGCCTTACGCAGTATTTTTCCAATGTGACCATTCCAGGTTAGCTTAGAGTCCAATACGACCCCAAGATATTTTACCTCCCTGGCCATTGGAACGCTCGTACCGTATAGAGTGAGAGTTCTGTGGCTTTCACACTTCCTCCTCCTCGTAAACGGCACGACGGTTGCTTTCTCGGGGCTCACCCCGAGCCCTTGATCAACCGTCCACCCTTCCACCACTTTCAGTGCAGTCTGCATACGCTCCCACACTGCCTGTGTGACCTTTCCTCGGACTATGATGACAATGTCGTCCGCATAGCCCTGTACCTCATACCCCCCTCCCGAGAGCCTCCCCAGCAGGCCGTCCACGACTAGACACCAGAGCAAGGGAGACAGAACGCTCCCCTGCGGACACTCCGCCGCGACCCCCGCCAGCAGAGTCCCTCCCGCGAGTGAGGTGAACACCGCCCTGTCCCTGAGCATGGAACCGATCCACCTGCAGCAGGTCTCCTCTATTCCACGCTCCCGGGCAGCTGCCAGAACCGATCCGAACGAGGTGTTGCTAAAGGCCCCCTCTATGTCTAGGAAGGCCCCCAGCGCCACCTCCTTGTTCTCCAGCGTATTCTCCAGTTTCAGCACCAGTTGGTGCAGTGCTGTTTCTGTTGAGAATCCTGCTCTGTATGCATACGAACGGTATATACAATAATGTGCAAAACTGCAAATAAACAATTACATCACTGGCGTTAAGGGACTGGTGTGCGAGTATACATAGGAAAAAAATTACACAAAAAACAAAATACACATAAATATAAATCGCATTTCTATGCCTAAAACTATTCTAATAAACACTTATATGAAAATATAAAACCTATTATGACACCCATCACAGTCCTTGGCAACAGTAAGACTACAATTAATATTCAGACACCCTTATACACGCTCTAGTGCGTCACAACGCTCAAGAATAGGACTGTGAGTTCTCTCCATCAATAGCAGCTTGTATGAGAGCCCTCGGTTGATCCAGCAAATACTCCTTTATACGCTTCTTAAAATTTGCGATACTGCAGTTAGTAACCAATGAAGCAGGAAGAAGATTATAAGCATTCTTGGTGCAAGGTACTTATAACTTCTTTGGCCAATATTATTTTTAGCAAATGGTGTTCTGTACGCCACCATTCCATGCCGTGTTTCATGATCGTGCTCGATAGGTGATAGACCCAATTCCTAAACTGCTTAATCATTGCCGATTTTTAAAATAATTGTCTTATATCATGTATGCCAGCCTCTTGGTACAGTCTATTTTTTTTTCCCTCAGGGCTCGTCCGCGGCCTTGCCGCCCCGATAGCAGCGAGGTACAGTCTATTACATGGATCCATATTGTCCCTGTTTAAGATTATATTTAAGAATTTTCTTTGGATTACTTCAAGTTCAATCGGTCCCCGACCGCGAGGCATGGCGAGAAGAGACGCCAGGCATACCACGGGACGCGCTCGTCTGGTTCACGGACGGATCCGGCGGGGAGCGTGGGACGGGGGCAGGTGTTTACTCGGAAGGACCGAGGGTAAGTCATAGTATTTCCCTCGCAGCCCATGCAACGGTGTTTCAGGCC
This sequence comes from Tillus elongatus, assembly GCA_964006375.1. Taxonomy (NCBI): domain Eukaryota; kingdom Metazoa; phylum Arthropoda; class Insecta; order Coleoptera; family Cleridae; genus Tillus; species Tillus elongatus. Next base: position 10,301,308 of record OZ023266.1, on the reverse strand, counting down.
GAAATGTACGTCATCCTGCACTGTGTGCGAGAGAACAAGAGGAGGGGCTACACCAACAAGCGGATCCTCATAGCCACAGACAGCCAGGCAGCCCTTAAGGCATAAGTAGCCCACGGGTAAATTCCTGGTTGGTGAGTGAGTGCCGAGCGACCTGGCTGGGCAGAATGAGGCAACCCTCATCTGGGTGCCGGATCACCCGGGGGTGAAAGGCAATGAAGAAGCACTCTCGCGAAGAGAGGGTCAGCAGAACCATTTATGGGACCAGAACCGGCTCTGGGCGTGACAAAGAGCACTGCCAGGGAAGCCATTATGTCCTGGGTCAGAAACCAACACAAGGTGTACTGGGCGGACTGTCCAGGGCTCAGACATGGGAAGTCAATAATTGACGAACCCAGTTCAAAGAGAGCTGTGGAGCTGCTAAATCTTAGCAGAGGACAGCTCAGAAACACAACAGGTCTCTTGGCGATACACATGGCTGTCAAGAAACAGCTGCATAAAATGGGGCGGTTCGAAAGGGACCTCGCATGCAGACTCTGCGGCGAGGGGGAATAATCAGCCCAGCACATCTTGTACGAGTGTAAAGCTCTGGACCGCAAAAGACAACTGATCTACGGTCAGTCTAGACCGCAGACAGAGCAATATAAAACTTCACCCCACCAATCGCTCTGAAGACTAGTTCAAGGCACAGTGATTTTGGAGTAAGACTAAGGGTATGCTCAATAAACCAAAGGTTGCAGTGCTATCGGGACGGCAAGGCCGCGGACGAGCCCTGAGGGAAAAAAAAGTTCAATCGGGTTTGCCTTTCCAACAACCCCCCAATCCCGCCAACAATGAATGAATTAGGTATTTGTAGTTTTAAATTATAGCACATCGAATTTTCTGTTTCAAAATTTCCTATATAAGTTATCGCGTAAGTATGGTACCTACCTACTTATATATTATATAAGTATTAGGTACCTTAAATGGTTACTTTATTATACAATTTGTACATCGAAGATAAAGGAATAATTATTATTGTTTACATATAATTACATTTGGAGAACCCAAATCACCAGAACACATCTTTTTAAAGCTCTGATGATGGTTTCACTAACAAGGTTAGCGTCATCCGAGTATGAAAAATTGAATGAGATATGTTTTCATCCTCTAATGATGCTAACCTTCTTAGTGAAACGATCGTCAGGGCTTCAAAAAGATGTGTTGTAGTGATTTGGGTTCTCCAAGTGTACTTATCAGTGCTCATCACAGCTTCCAATCTTCACTTAGTGAATTATTGCTTACAGTTTTACTAGGAAAGAATACTTAGGCAGTTGAATCAATGAAACTGTTGTTAAAATTATTGCTTTTTCCATTGTATCTTAAGTATTTTAGTGAATTTTTATTTTAAAAAATTCACCATTAGAGAGGTATCGGTATATATATATATATATATATATATATATATATATATATATATATATATATATATATATATATATATATATATATATATATATATATATTTATCCAACCGATAACTTCAAAAGTAATTTACCGATTTTGATGAAACTCGGCAAGTGCCTTTCTTTTATTAATAGCTTAGATGAGTTCGTTAACCAGAAAAATCGGCTAAGGTTTTCCGGAAAAATTTAGTTTTCTTTCGAAAAAAATTTTATCTCCGAAAATTACAAAGCTGTTTTGATGAAATTCGGTAAATACGTTGCCTTGGGAAAGACCTTTTTTTTCCCTCAGGGCTCGTCCGCGGCCTTGCCGCCCCGATAGCACCGCAACCCTTGTGGGAAAGACCTTACTATATACCAAAATTCAACTTTCTAGATTTATAGAAAATTGAGTTATTTAAATTTGAAGCATTTAATGAAAATTCACTGCCATAACGCACTTGCTGCGTCCAAAACTTTTCTTTTTCAACACCTTCTCGCTTCTCGTTACTTTAATTACCTAAATGATTGAATAAAAATAAAAGTTATCTGTCGGAGTCGAACACACATGCAAATACCAAGCTCTCAGAGGCTGCTATAACCTCTGATCACTCGGCCGTTATTAAGTGGTAACAAACGTATTCCACTTGACTTATATTATGTCGTGTGGTATTACAATTATGAGTGGTTTAATTTTTTTTATATTGTTCTTAATATAGTTTTCATCGTCTGATAACTCTAACTTTGTTAGTGAAACGATCGTCAGGTCTTTAAAAACATATGTTGTAGTGATTTGGGTTTTTCTAGTGTACTTATCAGTGCTCATCATAGGTTTCAACTCTCACTTAGTCACTCAGTTCGTAATTGTTTTAAAAGCTTTGGTAATTTTCCTTGTAATTTCATATTCATATTATACATCCAGGTTTTTAATTTTCCTACATTACAAAAGTATGACGCAATAAGTATATATTTTGTCTTGAGAACAAAGGCCGAGTTCACGGGACGCGAATAGTCGTCAACTGTTGAATAGTTATGTCAAAGCACAGCATTAAGCTTGATCCTTACACTCGCGAATTGAGAAATCGCAGCGAAACGTTTCCCTATTGGTTTATTTGAAAGAATATCCAAATATTATTTAAAATGGACCAATAGGAATTAGTTTCGCAATTCGCATTTCTCAAGTATATGAACCTGAGTGGTGGACGTGCCGCCACCTAGTTGCCGAACCAAGTAGTATGTTGTCACGCCAGCTTTGTGTTATTTGGAGCTGGCGTGACAACATACTACTTGGTTCCGCAACTAGGTGGCGGCACGTCCACCACTCACTTAGTGTTGAAAGGCTGGCAACTATAGCCGTATTACATTATAGGTGTATTTTTGCTGCAATTAGTATGCCGTACTGAAGAGCTCTAATGAGAGCGAAACCGGTCTACGGTTCTAATTGTTGCGAGAATGCATCTAGCCTTATATATGAACCTAGCTTTATCTGTGGTCAAAGTATGAGCACCAGCTCTGCAGTGTCTCTGCTGGAGCTCAACTGTTGCCGATTTGTCAGAGTGAATTGACAGACAAACGTCACAAAATAGTCCAACCGCTGAAATGTAACGTTAGCCAGCAGATAAGCGCTTGAACTCATCGGATGGCATCTGATGAACTCCACGATTTCATTTTTTCTCTATGTACAACAGTCATAACGGACGAACGACGAAATTGTTCTTATTCTGTGCTATGGGGTGGGAAAGAAAATTCTGGAACATACTGGATTTACGCCCAGAAACATCAAAATTGTATTCGGCGCTGTTAGCTGTTAGTGTTAGTAAGTTTTCGACTATTCCAGAACAATAATTTGAATGAGTCATTGAGTGACATATAATTGACAAAAACAATAGAATAGAATAGAATAATAAGAATTACGAAGTGTCTCCTCGTGCAACTAGCTGAAGCTATCACACACCGTTGAGTATATTTATCAAAAGTGGATTGTTTAAGTTGCCGGCACAATGGATCAGGTAAAGTAAATCATTTCATTTACATATTAAACTTCTTGTACTGTAAGGTGGAATAACAAGCATAAATAATTCTTTACGTTCATGTTTCACGAGTTCTAAAACCACATTGTTGTTTAGGTTTCTGTATTGAAAGATAAGGGTAACGCTGCTTTAGCCGAAAACAAGGTAGAAGACGCCATTAATTATTACACCGAAGCTATTCAAATAGATGGGAAAAACCACGTCCTGTTTTCCAATAGGTCAGCTGCATACGCCAAAGCTCATAAATATGATTTAGCGTTGAATGATGCGGAGAAAACCGTAGAGTTGAACCCCAATTGGGGTAAGGGGTATTCCAGGAAAGGTGCTGCTTTAACTTATCTAGGAAGAGTTGATGAAGCAGTGGCTACTTACGAGAAAGGACTGCAGATCGACCCTAACAATCAACAGTTAAAGGATAGCTTGGCAGATGTAAGTACCAGAATATAACTAGAATTTTTTTTGACAAAGTTTGGGGTAAATATGCACTTGAAACCTCCCAAACCCTCCGTCGTTGCATAACATACATTTATAAATTTATATTTGGTTTTAGAAGAATCCTGCCCAACCAACCTTCCTGACCTGCCCTGTCCTTTGGCTACTTTAAAGCTAAAAGCACGAAAACCCACTGTGCCATGATGAGGTTGTGTTCGCATGACCTTGAAATATGGCACAGTTGGTTTTCCTTCCTTTAGCTTTTAATTAGGCAAACCGATGTCAGACAGGTGAGTTGGCAGAATTGTATGTAAAGAGCACCTCAGGGAGGTTCTTTATTTGGTAAAACAGAGCCTCCAGTGGCTTTTGGCATCTTGTTTCGGGAGTGTCAAATGCATATATTTACTGTGTGTGTGTTCTTTTGTATTTCACTGTGCCGGATTGCTTTCTGCATTTTAAAATGATTTAAATTATAGTTACGCAATAAAGGTTATTCATTTCTACATCACTCACAAGTTTGACATCTTTGATAATCTTATGTAGGGGTTAGGTGAAGATGATTTTAATAAGTAAAATCAGCAAATTGGGTAATCCTTAAGATTGATACGACAAGGATGCACAGATATTTGCACGTGTCCCGAAGCGTCGCTCGGCTGTTTGAATTTCACACAGCGGTGCCACGTCCTATTCGGGAATCAATAGTCAGGGAAAATAATTAAATATATCAGTTAATTGAAATTCTGGGCCTAAGGGTCCCGGTCAAGTCCCAGGAAATGTTCAATAGTGCCCCCTTCGGAGGAGCCGTGTAGCAGTCGGGCCTGTGTACCATGTGTTATTGGGCACGTACAAGATCCCAACCCTCCTTACAGAAAGCAAGAGATTCGGCAAATTTTCCACCTTAGTGAGGTTAACAAAATTTCCAGCAGAGTGAGGTTAAACTGGTCCCAGGTGATTGGCCATAGTTGCGGAAATAGACCGACGTTAAAGACACAAAATACAATCCAATAATTCATTACGGTCCCAATATTGTTTTTCACAATTCACAAAATTAATTTCTGGAGAAAAAAATGTTTGAAAATGGTATAGCTAGTCCTGTATCGCATTTTGTTTCTATAAGTCAGTCTATTTTGACAACTATGTAAGAAACATAGTGGTATTTAACGTGCCTAACATCACATAGTAAACAGAAGCGACAGCTTTACGTTCCCTCTGAACTGCGGAACGTGAGGAGGTTTTTATATAGCTGGCAGCATTTTACATGACGCTTTTTCTTCAGAATATTAATTCGCTAACCTGAACTATACTGCATTCTAACCATAGCTCTGGAGATACGATGGTACAGTACATTCTAAATTCCGCACCACATGACCTTGCACTTCTAATAAAAGTAACAGCTATGGTGGCACACCGGTAATAGTGTGCCTCTGAAGCCAGGGGTTGCAGCTTCAAATCCCAGTAAAGCGAATATGTGGCATTGTCTTTGAGCAAGTTTAATGTTGTTTGGTAGATCTTTGACATGTAAAATATTCGTATGCTCTTTATAGTTACGGCCTCGGCGGTGGAGTGTGCTGTGAAACATTTCCAGCCATTCAACGCGCCAGGGGAGGATGGGGTGGTACCAGTCCTACTACAAAATGGACTGGAGATTCTCCTACCTTTCCTAATCAGACTGTATAGAGCCAGTCTGGCTTGGAACTATATTCCATCCAGCTGGACGGTGATTAGGGGGTTTACATTCCCAAATTGGGACGTAATGACCTCCTACCCACATCACTGAGACCTCTCAGTATTACATCATTCCTCTTGAAGGGATTGGAAAAAATACTGGACGGACACATTAGGGGGAGCATCTTAGTCAACAACTCCCTTAATACCCACCAGTATGCCTACCAAACTTGCAAATCTACTGAGTTAGCACTCAATAACCTCGTCGAGAAGATCACACACTCCCTGTAAATTTGCCGTTAACAAACTGGGCAGCTGTAATGAGGTGTCGCTGGCCTGGATACCGGGTCACTCGGCCCATGATGGCAATGTGGCGGCTGACGCGCTTGCCAGGAGTGGTGCCCAGAGAGACTTTGTCAGACCAGAACCGGTGCTGGGGATAACATCTTGCACAGCAAAACGCACCTTAAAGACCTAGACAGAAAGAATGACAACCCAGTATTGGCAAAATCTTCCAGGATTAGCTCAATCTGAGGCCTTCATAAATGGCCTTTCTGAGTCAAGGGCTAAAAAACTTCTAGAGTTAAACAGGCAGCAACTGAGTACTCTAGTCGGCCTGTATACAGGACACTGCCGCTTGCGTCACCACATGCACCGTATTGGCGTCGGTCAGGAGACTGAGTGCCAGCTGCGTGTGGAGAGTGACGAGACAGCAGAGCACGTACTGTGTTCCAGGACTAGATACCTGCTCTTTGGCAAGATAAAGCTTGCTCCAGAGGATCTGGATCAACTTTCGCCCACAAAGATTATCGACCTCTGTAGGAGGCTGGCTTTGTTGGGCGAAATATAGACTATTAGGCGTGAGCCACAATAGACCTTATGGTCGCAGTGGAGGGACCGGTATGGCCCACTCACAATCAAACCTAACCTAACCTAGCTCTTTATACGATTAGGTCAAATGTACAAAATGGTACGGTGGAACTGCTGGCGTCGCTGATTGGCCATAGTTGTGGAAACACACCGACGTTAAAATAAAAATACAAACAAACCAATAGAAGCATCATAGAATAAGGGTTATATTTCAAAGTACACAAATTCTATTATTTAATATATCCATGAAGGGTTAGCAAGTTTAATGTTATTTGGTGGCGAGCGTTATGACGCCGGTCCCGTGTACTATGCGATGTTTTGCACGTTATATATCCGTATGCTCTTTATAGATGGAAGGGATTAGGTAAAATGTATTATTATATATTCATGAAGGGTTAGCAAGTTTAATGTTATTTGGTGGCGGTTGTAACGACGCCGGTTCCGTGTACTATGCGATGTTTGACAGGTTAAATATCCGTATGCTCCTTATAGAATGGAAAGGATTAGGTATAATGTACGAAATGGTAAGGTGGAACTGTTGGAGTTTCTAATTGGCCATAGTCATGGAAACAGGCAAACATTAAAATAAAAATACAAACAAATCAATAGTAACATCATAGAATAAGAGTTATGTTTCAAAGTACACAAATCCTACTATATTATATACTCATGAAGTATTATGCTTCAAAGTACAATAGTATTTTACTTAGTCAATAAAAATTATTTTATGTGATTTAATAGAATTATTGATTCTGGAATAGGACGTGGCAACGCTGTGTGACATTGTTGCAGCGATAAAACCTTTTTTGCCTTCCTCAGTTATGTGTGTTAATGAAATAGACCATGTCTTTTCTGCACACACAGTTTCTTCTGCCTCCTTAACGTATGTAAATTTACGTACGAAAAGCCAGTTCCTATTCTGTCCGCACTTCTTTTTCAGTAACAATTCTTCCTCAGATTCACTGTCCGAACGATATGCAGGAATTTCATTTTGCACTTACACATTGCCACTACTTGTCCCAGGTAAAACTTCAATGACACTATTCAATTCCATATTATTTGGTGTTTGAAAAAGTCTTTTAAACACTCGCACCACATTAACCAATTTGTAAACTATCAAAGAAGGTTATTTTTTCAGGCGGCAACACGCTTAGTTACTGAACAACATGTTTTGTCATTCTTTGGCTGGCCGTCGCGGTGCGCTAATCCTAAGGTTAGGTGTTGAAAAGAAAATGTGGTGCTTAATATGGAAATTAGATACTCAGTGTTTTTGATGCTAAACTAGAATGTCAGGTGATGCATATATAATAAATGTTGTTTATTTCTGTTGCCATTTTTTGTGGATAAGGCATTGTTCGCCGTTTTATTTATTTGATGTACGAAAGTTTAATAGTGGTGCTTAATATGAAAATTAGATGCTCAGTTAGTATTTTTGATGCTAAACTAAAATGTCAGATGATGCATATATAATATATGTTGTTTACTTCTGTTGCAATTTTAGAATTCTTTTGTGGATAAGGCATTGTTTGCCGGTTTATTTATTTGATGTACGAAAGTTTAATAGCTGTTAGTTAAATTAAATAGATGCTGTATTTTGTTGCCCATACATATATTAGATGCTCATTTAAAAATTCCCCATTATAAATGAAAAATAATTATAAGTATTGCAAAACATTTATTGTAACAAAGAAATACAATGTAACTATTTAATGTCAGGGTACCCAGCGACCTGGAATACCTGGAAAAATCAGGGAATTTGAAATAACCCTTAAATGTCAGGGTAATTTGTGATTTTGCTCAAATGTCATGGAAATCGTTCAGTAGACCTGAAGCAGATTTATTTTTATTTTGATTTGATATATTTATATTATATGAATTTTTTTACATAATTATTGCTGCCGTTTGGTACATTAATTGAAATCTCCAATGAACACGTGACATGTCATACAGCAATATAATATAATGTCTTCTTTATCTATCTCAAACATGTCTCATTCGTTTATCTCACTTGGAATGCTCTGCCTTGAATGCATAAAATGCAAACTGCGTTCTAGCTATTGGCGGCGTAAATGTGTTTATTATATTTTAACCTTTATGATCATGTAACATAGAGTCGAAGTCGGAGTGTAAATATTTGGAATTTGTATATGGGCATTTGTATTGTAATCCAGAAGAGAAAAGTTTATCATTGCAACGCATTGTGTATGATAGTGTAAAGAAATTTTGTTTATTTATTTATTTATTCATACACCATCCAACAGCTTAAAAGCCAATTATGAGAAGTGGGAAATATAGACATCAACTATAAGCTGACGCCAACTTTCAATAATTCATATCATGATTTTCTTAAGTATTTGACAGGTATAAATTTACCACGTGTCTGGATTGGTTAACAAAATTAAGCATATTTATGTTTTTGATTATGATTGTGATTATTTTTTTCATTAAAACGTGTTCAGAGATGTGTGTTGTTCATTGTGAGTATTATTAAAAAATCGCTTGGGCCTGGAAATGTCAGGGAATTTGATTTTTTATTTCTGCTCGGTACCCTGAATGTGAAGAATGAAATTTTTCACATATTTTCTTATAATAGCACTAAAATTAGGCTTTATGTCTGACAATTGACCGCGAAAATCTGGAGAGAGGTAATTACACAATTTTCCTTCAAGCCATACTCAAGTTTGCCACGGTTCTTCAGAATTGTGGATAGTGTATTTGCTGGAATGCCAAATTTTTTTGCAATATCCTTTTTCTTAAAAAGACCCTTAGCTTCTTCTAAAACATTTAGTTTTTCTTGCTCTTACAGACACTTAACTTTTTGTTATTGCTCATGGCAAATCGGAACCGATAATAAAATTCTCTACATAATATAAAATAAAGATACATGCTAGATGATGTCGCGATACTGAACTAAAAGAAGTGGAGAGCAAATCAAGTTTAAAGAAAGCTGGCACTCCCCACTGTACATACATAAAATGTTTTAAAGTTAAAGAGGGTTAGAAATAGGTATTGGCTTTCTTAACTAACTTGCACATACTTAATGCATTATTATTGTAATGTCAGAAGTGGAACATCTGTTTTTAACTACACCCTGTCCCACTGTCCCACCCTAGTAGGGTGTATAATAGAAATGAAGTCGTAAATATTAATTGCCATAAATTTATGAAGGTTGTGTTTGTAGAATCAACTTCTGATAACATACATTCATTTTTTCAACCTCAACTTATAGAGAAACAATAAAGAAAGGGTTTGAGTACCCAAATTTTCTCCGATTTACAGAAATTAGTAAATAGCACTAAAATCTGTTCAAAATTCAATGTTGTTAGTAAAAAATTCGAGATAAAATAATTTGACTGAGAAGTTCGAGTTATAAAAGCGCCACCTGTATATATATATATATATATATATATATATATATATATATATATATATATATATATATATATATATATATATATATATATATATATATATATATATATATATATATATATATATATATATATATATATATATATATATGATCTTCCAAAGCATTTGGAGCCCAGGTGAATCATGAAAATTTCAATTGTTTCCTGCGAATCATCCTGTTATCCTGTGCAGCATACTAGTCATACTTATCCACCTAAAGGCTGGAATATTTTATCAGATTAAACTATGCATTCACAATGTTGTAAGTTCTAATACTATAGGATTTATTTCTTGTTACAGCTAAAAGCACAACAGGCGAACACCTATGGAATGCCAAATCTCTTCAGCTCTCCTGATTTATTTATGAAATTGCGTAACGACCCAAGAACCAAGGAACTGCTTAACGATCCGGATTATTTACAACTACTTCAACAACTCCAGCAAAATCCCAATCTTTTAGGTCAGAAATTACAAGATCCTCGGATTCTTAATACCTTAAGTGTCATTATGGGAATAACTGGTGATGAACCAATGGAAACTGAATCAGTATACACACCTCCACCTAAAAAAAATGAACCCAAACCAGAACCAAAGAAAGAACCCGAACCGGACCTACCGGAGAATAAGAGATTAGCCAAGGCTGAAAAAGAAGAAGGCAATGAGTACTATAAGAAGAAGGAGTTTGATAAAGCCATCGAGCATTATCAGAAAGCAATAGAACATGATCCCACTGACATGACGTTCTATAACAACTTAGCAGCGGTATATTTCGAGCAGAAAGAGTTTGATAAATGTATTAAAGAATGTGAAAAGGCCATTGAAATTGGGAGGGAAAATCGTGCTGATTTTAAATTGATTGCGAAATCTTTTACGCGTATTGGTAACGCATATAAACGCATGAAGGATTACAAAAGTGCAAAGATAAACTATGAAAAATCTCTCTCAGAACACAGGACTCCCGAAACAAAGACACTTTTGTCAGATGTGGAGAAGGTCATCAAGGATGAAGAAAGGAAAGCTTACGTCAATCCAGAATTAGCCGAACAAGAGAAAGAATTAGGTGAGTCTTTAATTTATATCAGTATATATAATATTAAGAGGTGTGTCAATCTTTTCAGTTATTGCTTTTGTATTTTAAAAGTATTGCTTCTTTTTCTGTTCTCTAATATTGTTTCTCATATGTTGCATAGAGTGATTTACTGAAATATATTAGTGATGGGAAAGATCGAATCCTTTTGTGGGTACTGGGTATTGAGTACTGAATTCAAATCCTATAGAATGAATTTTTTGTGAGTAGTGGGTAGTGTTAGGTTAGGTTTGGTTGTGAGTGGGCCATACCAGTCTCTCCACTGCGACCATAAGGTCTATTGTGGCTCACGCCTAATAGTCTATATTTCACCCAACAAAGCCAGCCTCCTGCAGAGGTCGATAATCTTGGTGGGCGAAAGTTGATCCAGATCTTCCGGAGCAAGCTCTGTCTTGCCAAAGAGCAGGTGTCTAGTCCTGTCCGCCGCCGGACAGGAACACAGTACGTGCTCTGCTGTTTCGTCACTCCATACACAGCTGGCACTCAGTTTCCTGATCGACTCCAATTCGGTGCATGTGGTGACACAAGCGGCAGTGTCCTGTATACAGGCCGACTAGAGTACTCAGTTGTTGTCTGTTTAGCTCTAGAAGTTTTTTTGCTCTTGACTCAAGACAGGCCATTTATGAAGGCCTTAGAGTGAGCTAATCCTGGCAGATTTTGCCATTGCTGGATTGTCATTCTTTCAGTCTAGGTCTTTAAGGTGCGTTTTACTGTGCACGATGTTATCCCCAGCACAGGTTCTGGTCTGATGAAGTCCCTCTGGGTCCCACTCCTGGCAAGCAATCGGCCGTAACATTGCCATCATGGTCTGAGTGACACTGTATCTAGATCAGCGACACCTCATTGCAGCTGCCCAGTTCGTTGAGGGAAGATTTACAACTCCATACCGTGTTTGAATTGCAACGGTAGGAACCAAGGGCCTTTACTGCAGCTTGGCTATCTGAATATATCTTTATCGATTTGTGTGCGCACTGGTTTTCTATACTTTCCCTTGCACACACCTCGATGGCTACACTTTTTCCTGGTGTATGGTTGCGTACTTTCCGAGGCTAGCTGATAGTCTAGCATCGGTGTTGCCCTCATATGTGCCTGCTCATACTCCCATATTGGTCTTGGAGCCGTCAGAATACCAGAGATCGGCTCTCAATAGGGTCGTTTAATTTCGTTCCTAGTCCTCCCTTTCCGGGAGGACCGGTCTTGAAAGACAGATCTCTACTGATCTTTGTAGGCATCAAGTCTGAGACCATTCCCAGAATCTCATTACCCTCAATGTCATCGAGGAGTCCAGACCCTCCCAGACTGATTTCCTTCGACATGCTGTCGGCCATTTGTTTTAATCTGTACGTTGTCCACCTCACCACCCTTTCCAGCCAAATATAAAGAGGTGGAATATTAAGGAGGATCTCCAGAGCGGCTGATGGTGCGGTGCTTATTGCTCCCGTTATCATCAGACAAGCTTGTCTCTGTAGATGAGCCAGTTTGGCCCTCGCGATACCACGAAGTGCCTTGGGCCACCAAACTATGGCTCCATACGTTATCATTGGTCTGATAATCACTACATAGAGCCAGTACATCTGGTGGGGGTTTGTTCCCCAGTTATTTCCACAGATTCTACGGCATGTCCACAGGGACAGTTTAGCCCCGCGGATTACATTCTCTAACTGTATGTCCCAGTTGAGCATCCTATCTAGGGTAACCCCCAGATATTTTGCTTGGTCTGTAAATCAAATCGTTTCCCACATAAGAATAGGTGGTTTTAATCTGCCCAACCGTCTTCTTCTGATAGATGCAACAATGATCGTTTAGCGGGGGCTCACAGACATCTGTTCCCTCAGACACCAATAATTTATTTATTGCCTTTTGAAGAGTACTTGCAAGTTCCTCCTCAGAATTGCCTCTAACCATTATGACAAGATCATCAGCATACACCTGGACCTCAACCTCCCGCACCCCCAATAGCCAGCAAATCGTCCACAATGAGGGACCACAGCAGGGGGGATAGAACTTCCCCTGAGGGCACACCCTCTCAGTCCTGAAGCTGACCACCTCCCCCTGCAACGAGGTAATAACGGTCCTATTGTCAAGCATGCTTCCAATCCAGCCACAAATGGTAGGTTCCACCCCTCTAGCGATAGTGGCTGCGTAGAGGGAGATAGGTAATGCATTATTAAATGCTCCTTCATTGTCGAGAAATGCAGCCACCGCCACCTTCCTGTTATCCAGGGAATATGTAAGTTTCTGGACGAGTTTATTGAGTGGGTAGTGTAGTGAATCTACTTGGCAAGAAAATGGATATGAATGAAAACTGAATACTCGTGTGCTAGGAAGTGAAACTCGTCATCGTAATTAATTGGTGTATGTAGACCTAAGGCTTATAATTAATTTAACTTTAAAATTAAATTTAATAATTGATTTAAATTATCAGATTTTACGCAAATTACATAAGCCATCAAAAACAAAACCTTGAAAAATAGAACTTTTATAAAGATGTTCATTACATTTTTGATTATTTAAAATACTATTTTATAATATTATCAGTTAATTGTATAAGTACTGTGTCTGACGAAAATGGCATGGTTTATAATGAACCCCAAGCAATTGTTAACTGTTTTGGAAACTATTTTAAAAGTGTGTACCGTCCTCAATACATCACTGAACCGGTAGATACCTCTGGACCATCGCATATGGCAGTCAGTGTGACAGTGATTGGTGATAAGGAAATTCTTAAAGCCATCAAGAAGCTCAAGAACAAGTTTACTGCTGGACCAGATTTGGTGCCTTCCTTCTTGATTAAGGACTGTGCGCATGCTCTTCTCAGACCCCTTAGAACCCTGTTTAACTTGTCGCTGCGCACACATTGCTTCCCTGTGGTTTGGAAGGTTGCTCGGATCTGTCCTGTTTTTAAGTCTGGGGACCGTTCGAGGGTCAGCAACTACAGGCCTATAGCTATCCTATGTAATTTTGCTAAAATTTTTGAGGCAGTTGTGTATGCTCGTATTTATCCTGCCGTGAAGTGTCGCTTGTCACAATACCAGCATGGGTTTATGGAGGGGCGCTCAACACTGACGAATTTATCCCTGTTCACACAGTATGTAAGTGAAGCTTTGGATGGACGGGGTCAGGTGGATGTTATTTATACAGACTTTTCCAAAGCGTTCGATCGAGTTGACCACTCAACACTTTTGTACAAGCTGCATTTGGCGGGGCTTGATGGACGGCTGATAGCATTCTTTGGATCCTACTTGACTAACCGTGTGCAATATGTTTTTTATAATGGATTTAAGTCTGAACCCTTCACTGCTAGCTCCGGCGTTCCACAGGGTTCCAATCTTGGCCCACTCCTCTTTTTGTTATTTATCAACGACATAAGCTCTGTAATTTCTGGTAATCATCTATTATTTGCTGATGATCTCAAGTTATACTCCAGTGTTCACGATATTGGTGACTGTTCAGGACTCCAGGTAGACCTTGACAACTTGCAGCTGTGGTGTGTTGAGAACAGACTTGAATTAAATGTCTCGAAGTGCAAAGTGATGACATACACTAGAAAAACCAGCCGTATAGCTTTTCCCTACAAAGTGGGTGGTGTACCATTGGCTAGGACTGAAACGCACAGGGATCTAGGCATTGTATATGATCAACATTTAAGTTTCACTGGACATATTCAAACAATTACAGCATCCTGTTTGAAGTTGATGGGTTTCATTGTGAGGAATAGCAGATCATTTTCCAATTTGGATAGCTTGAAAATTCTCTATTTTGCCTATATTCGATCGAGACTTGAATATTGTAGCTTGGTTTTTTATCCCTTTTATAGTGTTCAGATTGGTGCTCTGGAAGATGTTCAGCGTAAGTTTTTAAAACACCTTGTATATAGGGCATCTGGTACCTACCCACAGAGAGGATGTGATCATGGCCAATTGCTGATGCAAGCTGGCATACCCAGTTTGTATTCTCGTAGAAAAGTTGCATCTGTGATGTTCCTGCATAACTTGTTTCATGGTAAAGTTGATTGCCCAGACTTATTGATGCAATTAAATTTCTCAGTTCCACGGGCTGCATCAAGAGTGGTGAGAGTGTTTAAGCCTCCAATACCAAGGACTAACTTGTATATGAAATCACCTGTTTATAAAATGAGCTCTGACTTTAATAACATTGCAAACTTGTGCGACTTCTATTCGGATAATGCTGCGGTTATTCGTAGGGTGGCTATATCATACTTTGTCGGTTATTAGAACCATTATATGTACTGTTTTGTAGAATTTCTGCCTTGTGATGTTTTGCACAGTATTTTAGTTTTGTAGTTTAGTTTAATTTAGTTTTTAGTTTTTTTTTTTGGGAGTATTTTTTGTTCATATTATTACATATTGTTCTTTTTGTATGGTGCCCTATTAATGGGATTATCCTGTTGGGCATGTATTCAATAAATAAATAAAAATAAATAAATAAATAATAATATAGAAACAACAAATTAAAAATATAATTTCTAATATACTAAAGTGTTTGGAATTAATGAGGACACTAGATGAAACTTCAACTTGTATAACGTTTTGTATAGTTTAGTTCTTTTTTAAATTGGATTTTACCCTTGAAGGTGTGGTTGTTATAACGGTCAAAACGCGTATGGTTAAATAAATTGTGTCCGGAACACAAGCCTTTTTTATTGAAGTCAGTATGTGGTTATGTCACACCTAGGCGTTTTGACGTTTAGAATTAATATATTTATATGTATGTATGCATGTATGTTATATGTATGTATGCGCTAGGTGGTAGTGGACTTTTCCTTTACGTGATAGTAAAGGATTTTTTCACGCCCGAGGAGGTACCACCCCTTACGTCAAGAGGCCGGTGAAGTCCCAACGGACGTTTCCGGTTCTGGTGTATGAGTCGGTTTCTCTTATAAACAAAAATGATAAGATAAAATACCCCTCCATTCGGATCTCCCCAAGAGGGGTGTGCAGGGGACACCGGCATCAAGATTTAAAACATCCTTCTCGAACATATGTGGCCTAAATTCTAACCTGAACTCCGTACCACCATTTCCTCCAGGCGAATAGGCACCAACTCCTCTTCCTCACCGAAACCCAAATCAGTGCCAAAACAGCCACTAATCACCTTAATTTCCCGGGGTATGAGCTCCTTACTTCCTTTAGATTGCATGGAGGTGTGTGCGCATACGTCCGTAGCAATCTACCCTGCATCAGACTCCCCAATTTAGAAGCTGGAAGAAAAGACATACTTTGGTTGAAACTCTCTCAGGGCTGCAACTAAATTCATGTGTTGCATTTACTTTTACAACTTTCTCCAGCTCTTCGACTACCTTTCTGAAAAAAACCGACCATCTGATTTCTGAATATCCTTCCTCCGAGGTCACTATTCTTAGTGACTTCCAATGTCCATAATAAGGAATGGCTAGGATCTTCAAAAACCGATCCACAAGGGAGAGCAGTGGAGGCCTTCGCAGACAGCAATACTTTAGTCAATATGGTTCAGCAACCTACTTACTTTCCTCACATCCCAACACACAGCTCAAATCCCTTGGATCTCCTTCTTACTACACAACCTGAATGCTATAAGATATCAGTCACCGCCCCCCCTTGTTCGCTCAGATCACGGCATGGACACTGCTTCCTGCGCAATGCAACCCGAGGTCACACAGTCATCACACCCACGTATCATTTGGCACTACAACTCCGCAAACTGGGACGAAATGCGGGATTACTTTTCCTCATTTCCATGAGTGTCTGTCTGCTTCTCTCATCCTGACTTCTCTGATATCTCACAAAACGTCACCAAAATCACCCAAGCTTGCATGGAATTATTTATTCCACGTACACAGAAAACCTCTTCAGCCACTCAAAAGCCCTGGTTTTCTGAATCTTGTGACAAGGCCAGACTTCAAAAGGTCAAAGCTCACAAAACGCTTCTACACAAACTCAGTCAAGAAAACCGTCAAGCTTTTAACAACGCAAGAAACTGTTATGTCTGCATCCTTTCTGAGACAAAAAATTCGTTTAAGAACCACATCAAAAACAAAGTCCTCTCAAGCTCCAACATCAGCAAATCCTTCTGGAGTCTTGATAAATTTATTGGGAATATTTTCTGCAAGAGTATGTTCCCACCTCTTGTTTCAGGGGATGAAATCGTTTCTACCGCCCTGGGCAAGGCTGAATTTTTTGCCTCGTTGTTCGCTGTCTATTCTACTCTCAACCCACCCCCAAATGTTCAACCACCAACAGTCC
Source organism: Tillus elongatus (assembly GCA_964006375.1). Lineage (NCBI taxonomy): Eukaryota > Metazoa > Arthropoda > Insecta > Coleoptera > Cleridae > Tillus > Tillus elongatus. The sequence goes on along the minus strand of OZ023266.1, from coordinate 10,284,153 downwards.
ACAATATCGCGCATAAAATGATGGATATCATTTTCAAAACTAAAAAAGTACGAAAGATACTCTCTTCTCTTAATACAAGGGAAGCCTCTGGCTTTGATGAGATGCCAGCAATTATTCTCAAGAAATGCGCACCAGAACTTGCTCCTGTCCTGACTCGTCTGTTTCAGACATCTCACAATAGAGGCATATTCCTTAGTAACTGGTAAACTGCTCAGTACAACCATAAGAAAGAAACCTCTATACTCTGTTGGAGCATGATGGGCATTATTCCATCAAATCCGGGGGATTTGCATGGCTTAAAGCTGTTAATGGCCTATCTGATTGTGCTCCAAGTAATCACCTCTTTAGCGACTGTCCAGTCTACTCTAGATGCCCGCCTATAAGGCGCCTCTATTTCTGAGTGTTCCCAGTCCGGAGGTGATTGGTGTATTGTTACAGCCGGGGAAGTGCACCTGGAGTAAAAATTCCATAGTTTCCTCCCCGAGCTTGTAAAGCCTCCCGTAGATGTTCTAAGGGAGCCTATGTTGCTCTGAGTGTCCTTGGACAGGATCTTGTGTAGTCGAACACTCTCGGACCTGTTCTCCACTTCCTCTCAGTGCCTCCTCCAAGACTCCTTCTTCGCCTCCCTCAGTCTTTTGTTATAGGTCGTTAGGCCCTGTCTATATTCATCCCATGCTCCCGACCTCTTGGCCGCGTTAAACAGCTTACGAACCTGCGTCCTCCTTTGCCTGAGGTCCTCGTTCCACCACGGGACGTTCCTGGTGGACACCCTCATTTTCATGTTGGTCTGAGTGCACCTAGACAGGATCTTGTGTAGTCGAGCACTCCACTTCCTGGCAGTGCCTCCTCCACGACTCCTTCTTGGCATCCCTCAGTCTTTTGTTGTAGGTCGTTAGGGCCTGTCTATATTCATCCCATGCTCCCGACCTTCTGGCCGCGTTAAACAGCTTACGAACCTGCGTCCTCCTTTGTCTGAGGTCATCATTCCACCACGGGACATTCATTTTTAGGGGGCAGTTGGTGTTATAGGCCGAGATGATTGTGTCTCGCACTTGGGCTGCAATCTCGAGGTCTATTGAATTGTCTATGGTACTCTTTACCCCCCGCAGTTCCACTGCTAGGTCTGCCCTGTAAGCTTCCCAGTCCGCCTTGCGGGGTCCCGGTACCATACCGTTTGTCTTTCGACTTTGGCGATTTCAAACCGGATGTATCTGTGGTCTGAGCTACTCACTTCCCCAGCCACAGCCCAGCTCTTAACAAAGTCACCCAGAAACTGGGTGGAAACTGTTAGATCTAAAACTTCCTCACGCCGTGTTGTGACGAAAGTCAGTTTATTACCTCTATTCGATATGTCTAAATTGAATTTCATAAAGAATTGTAAAAGTGACTCACCCCTAGAGTTTGTGTCCGAGCTTCCCCACAACTCATGGTGCATTTTTGCATCCATGCTGATGATGGTCTGCCATCCGCCTGCTCTGCTACCCACCATCAGCTGCTCCAATTCCTTGTGTGGAGGAGGGTCCGTGCTGTCCCCTGGCAGATAGGTTGATCCGACAGTAATGTCCCTCTGCCCATCTGCTCCTCCACATCAGATTTTGATCGTTGCCAGGTCCCTGGCACAGAAGTTCATTAAAGGCAGAAACTCTATCCCTTCCCTGAAAAAAATGCAGGCCCTCGGGTTCTCACTGGATCTGCTGTAGATGAGCTTTTCAGCAGCTCCGCCGAGTCCTTTGATCTGTCCTTTATAGGAGTACGGTTCCTGGATGAGGGCCACATCCGTGTTCCTCAGAGCCATTAGTAGTCCGGCCGTGGCTACCCTACTGTGTTGGAGGTTGACCTGAAGGAACCTAAGCCTTATCAACCCCTGGTTGCTTCCCTAGTGGGCGGCACGAGTCTGTAGCCGGAGCCACTCCTTCGAGCCTCATTGGTTTTGGTTTTATTTATATTTATGTTCTTCATGTTGTTCCCCCGAGAATGGGGAAAATACTGTCCACACCATCAGAACCCCCTGTGTGGTGCAAGGCGGGTTACTCTGGAGGGTTGCCCGGTACTCCAGAGGTTCCGTTTACGACACTGTCACCCTGGTGCCATCCATCCCTAGGCACGGGTCACGTGACACCGTAAATTGGGGGAGTTTTTTTGGACCTCCACGTCTATATCCATCATGTTTAGTTATCAACAGGATCACCTCGTGCATGATACGGCTCCTCACCGCGCATGACGGTCTTGGGGAAAGCTTCATCGAAAGCTTATGTTGTTGTTTCCATTTCCTCAGCTTGCCCCCTGGAGTCATTTGGCCCACGACTCCACGACCCCTGGGTAAGACCTTACTAGATACCAAAATTCAAATTTCTAAGTTTATAGAAAATTGAGTTATTCAAATTTGAAGCATTGAATGAAAATTCACTACCATAACGCACTTGCTGTGTACCGAACTTTCTTTTATTGTAGGTTGATTATTAAATTTATTTATTTATTTATTTATTGAATACATGCCCAACAGGATAATCCCATTAATAGGGCACCATACAAAAAGAACAATATGTAATAATATGAACAAAAAATACTTCCAAAAAAAAAAAAAAAAACTAAACTAAACTAAATTAAACTAAACTACAAAACTAAAATACTGTGCAAAACATCACAAGGCAGAAATTCTACAAAACAGTACATATAATGGTTCTAATAACCGACAAAGTAAGATATAGCCACCCTACGAATAACCGCAGCATTATCCGAATAGAAGTCGCACAAGTTTGCAATGTTATTAAAGTCAGAGCTCATTGTATAAACAGGTGATTTCATATACAAGTTAGTCCTTGGTATTGGAGGCTTAAACACTCTCACCACTCTAGATGCAGCCCGTGAAACTGAGAAATTTAATTGCATCAATAAGTCTGGGCAATCAACTTTACCATGAAACAAGTTATGCAGGAACATCACAGATGCAACTTTTCTACGAGAATACAAACTGGGTATGCCAGCTTGCATCAGCAATTGGCCATGATCACATCCTCTCTGTGGGTAGGTACCAGATGCCCTATATACAAGGTGTTTTAAAAACTTACGCTGAACATCTTCCATATCACCAATCTGAACACTATAAAAGGGATCAAAAACCAAGCTACAATATTCAAGTCTCGATCGAATGTAGGCAAAATAGAGAATTTTCAAGCTATCCAAATTGGAAAATGATCTGCTATTCCTCACAATGAAACCCATCAACTTCAAACAGGATGCTGTAATTGTTTGATTATGTCCAGTGAAACTTAAATGTTGATCATATACAATGCCTAGATCCCTGTGCGTTTCAGTCCTAGCCAATGGTACACCACCCACTTTGTAGGGAAAAGCTATACGGCTGGTTTTTCTAGTGTATGTCATCACTTTGCACTTCGAGACATTTAATTCAAGTCTGTTCTCAACACACCACAGCTGCAAGTTGTCAAGGTCTACCTGGAGTCTTGAACAGTCACCAATATCGTGAACACTGGAGTATAACTTGAGATCATCAGCAAATAATAGATGATTACCAGAAATTACAGAGCTTATGTTGTTGATAAATAACAAAAAGAGGAGTGGGCCAAGATTGGAACCCTGTGGAACGCCGGAGCTAGCAGTGAAGGGTTCAGACTTAAATCCATTATAAAAAACATATTGCACACGGTTAGTCAAGTAGGATCCAAAGAATGCTATCAGCCGTCCATCAAGCCCCGCCAAATGCAGCTTGTACAGAAGTGTTGAGTGGTCAACTCGATCGAACGCTTTGGAAAAGTCTGTATAAATAACATCCACCTGACCCCGTCCATCCAAAGCTTCACTTACATACTGTGTGAACAGGGATAAATTCGTCAGTGTTGAGCGCCCCTCCATAAACCCATGCTGGTATTGTGACAAGCGACACTTCACGGCAGGATAAATACGAGCATACACAACTGCCTCAAAAATTTTAGCAAAATTACATAGGATAGCTATAGGCCTGTAGTTGCTGACCCTCGAACGGTCCCCAGACTTAAAAACAGGACAGATCCGAGCAACCTTCCAAACCACAGGGAAGCAATGTGTGCGCAGCGACAAGTTAAACAGGGTTCTAAGGGGTCTGAGAAGAGCATGCGCACAGTCCTTAATCAACAAGGATGGCACCAAATCTGGTCCAGCAGTAAACTTGTTCTTGAGCTTCTTGATGGCTTTAAGAATTTCCTTATCACCAATCACTGTCACACTGACTGCCATATGCGATGGTCCAGAGGTATCTACCGGTTCAGTGATGTATTGAGGACGGTACACACTTTTAAAATAGTTTCCAAAACAGTTAACAATTGTTTGGGGTTCATTATAAACCATGCCATTTTCGTCAGACACAGTACTTGGAATGTTACTTGCTCGCCTCCTTTCCTGCATGTGAGACCAAAATCTAGAGGGATCAATCTTAAGAGACTCTTCAGTTCCACGAACATACTCAGCATATGCCTCTCGTAGCTTGTTTTTAACTATAGATCTAAGAAGACTATACTCTGCATGATCACTATCACGTTTATGCCTCCTATATCTTGCATAGCACCTCTCCTTATTTTTTATATCATTTATTATTTCATTGGTAAACCAGGGAGGAAATTTTCTAGATGACCTCTTGCACTGAGGAACATGTTGTTCAAAGATACTGTAAAGTCTGCCATAAAAGTAACTACAAGCCTCATCAGCGGTAGTAAAGGACTCTAGTTGAGACCAATCTTCATCAAGTATTGCAGCATACAATGCAGGGTAATTGGCCTTTCGAAAGTTATAAGAGACCTGATTGTTACATGGAAAGTATTTAGGACCATTGTAATTTTTCCTGAATTCAGGAAATATGCCTAAAGCAGGGTGATATCCATCTTCGGGCACTAGTGGGTCCATATCATGGAGAACCGAGCAATTACAACTGGCAAAGACAAGGTCAAGCAGCCTATTGTTTCTATTGGAAATATTATTAAACTGTGACAGGTTTAAAAAATTTGAAAAATCATGGATAGCTTTGGTTTTAGGATCAGTGATTTGTCCATAAATAAACTGAGGTGCATTAAAATCACCTATAATAACCAAATTTTCCAACAGCGGAATGACAGATTGTTCCAGCACATTAAGAAAAAGTTCAAGCTGCGCTGCTGACACATATGGTGGTATGTATATACAAACCACATGAAACACAATCTGATCCAAAGTGCACCTGCAGGCAACAATATCAATAACCGGTACCGCCTCTAAAATCGCAGATAAATTCAATTGAGCCACCTGAACATCACAATGAACTGCCAAAAGTACTCCTCCACCAGATCTCTTAGTAGTAACATCCAGTCTTCTATCTGCCCTAAACACACTGTATGATCGCGGAAACAGCTCAGAATCACCAATGTCAGACTGTAAATTAGTTTCACTAAGAGCAATTATCTTGAATTCAGACAACCGACACAAGCCTATGTAGAGATCTTCTGTTTTAGTACGTAAACCACGAGAATTCTGGTAATAAATTGGTATCCTAACACTGTTGGGCTGATCTAGTTTAAAGAAGCAATAGTCGGAACACCGTTAACATACTTAATCTTGAGGTTTACTTCACCATCATCCACCCTCCTCCTCAATTCACTGACCACAGACTTGGAGTATGCACTTTGCCTAGGGGTTCTGTCCTGCCTAACTCTGACATTACGATACAAATGATCATCCTTGAGTCTTCCAGTCCTGCGCAGAATACTAAGTACCTGATGTTCATCAGAGAGAGTAACCTTTAGAGGTCTAGGAATGGATGCACTGCTGGAATGCCTACCCAGGCGAATTAGCCTAATCTGGGAGTAATCACCCTCAGGACACAACTTGTGGAGGATATTCTTCACTTCCAGTCTGTCAACATCACTCTCACCACGGCTAGCAGTAGACCCAGACTCAGATTCGGGGAGTCCAAAAATAATAATATTTGACTTCCTCTTGTCTCGCTCACGAATCTCCTGTATTATATCCTCTATATAGGAGTCACTACCAGTTGGAACCTGTACAGTATTGGGCAACTCTGCTGTTACCTTCAATTTCTCAAGCTGCTTCTCGACATCACTAATTCTAGCAATCAGGTTTGGCAACTGTTTGAGACCATCCTCACAATCAGAACACAGAAACAACAGCTTCCTCTTCTTCAACTCCATGCATCTAATCTCAGAGGCACTAAGGTCTGAACACTGCTCACAGAACAAGAGCTTACAGGTGTCACAACTAAAGGTCTTACCAGTAACACCACATTTTGAGCAGTCACTCATGATTTATGGACAGCTGTAGATAAACAGTATAAAATGAAATATAAATAAACTGATAAAGTTAAAAGCTTTTTCATCAACACAATACCAGGAGATAAGATAACCATGTGCAAAAAAAAATAACTGTTCAATTGCAGAATACACTCCAACAAAGAAAATTCAAATGTAACTTCCACTACAATGTTCAAAATCCGTAACCAACACTACCACCAGTGCACACAAACAAATGCTGCAGCTTGTCATAAACCTTAACAAATTTGGATGTAAAAAACTTGTGATAAGAACCATAAAAGTACAAGCAGATATTTCTGATGTTTACACTTTATTAATTAAATTATACAATGGAACGTAAGCGGTACAACTACCATCAATTAAGAGTGAATTCAAAATTAATTTAATTCAGAATTTTTAATGAGGCATATATAATAAATATTTGATCTTTAATTAACTGTTTTTTTGTGCTTATTTTCAGGTAATGAATTATTTAAGAAGGGTGACTATGCCACTGCTGTGAAACACTATACTGAAGCGATAAAACGCAATCCAGATGATCCCAAGCTTTATAGTAACCGTGCCGCATGCTACACAAAATTAGCCGCATTCGATTTGGGCCTGAAAGACTGTGATAAGTGTGTCGAATTAGATCCGAAATTCATCAAAGGTTGGATTAGGAAAGCTCATATTCTTGTGGGCATGCAGCAACCATCCAAGGCCATAGCAGCATTCCAGAAAGCCTTAGAATTGGATCCCAATAACACTGAAGCCCTGCAAGGTTATAGACAGTGCACAATGGAGAATAATTTAAGTGGTGATCCGGAAAAGATAAGGCAGAGGGCAATGGGTGATCCAGAAGTACAAAGCATTCTCAGGGACCCGGCTATGCGACTTATTTTGGAACAAATGCAGAACGATCCTAGAGCTTTGCAAGATCATCTTAAAAATCCTGATATCGCCGCAAAAATCCAGAAGTTGCTAGATGCAGGCTTGATCGCTATCCGTTAGGTTATTCAAATTTTTATACACTAGAATTAATCAGACGCATTTTTTTGTATAGATACTTTTTGATTTCATTTAGCCATGCATTAGGTTGACTTTTAACAGTTCAGTACACTTTATTTATTGTGTTTTTATTTTTAATATTAAATACAGTTATAAAGTACTGACTTTCAGTGTTTTATTTTGTAGATCATGTGTGTTTTTTTTTTCCCCAACAAGGCTCAAAGCCTAAATACATCATACAGTTGGTGTCGACAAGGAGGAACGAGGCAACTTGTTAATTCTGGTCATATGGAATAAGCTTATCTTGTTTAGCAAACAGGACTCATCATCAGGTACTAAACAACTTTGGCTTTTTGGCCAGACCAGCAGGTTACGATCGGGAATCAGCACCGCTCATAGGCACCCTGGTCAGTCAGTACAAGGGGGGGAAAGGGGCGGCGGTGTGGTTTGATCTTTGGACACCAACTCTCAGGAATCAACAACTGGGGCAGGCGTTTTAGACCAAACTAGATCGTACCATGCTATTACATCCAGGAGCACCGGCCCCTTCATGTAAGTGGTGGTACCTCCTCGGGCGTGAAAAAAATGCAGGGCAAATTAGAGATGTCCCCGCAGAACCTCCTCCAGGACTCCCTCTTAGCATTTCTTATCTCTTTGTTGTGATGTGTTAGAGCGGATTTATATTGTTCCCAGTTGCCTGTAGTCTTAGCACGATTGAAGAGACCTCACACTTCTCTTCGTAGTTTTTCGAGGTTATTGTTTCACCAAGTAGACCCTCACTATCTTTTTTTGACTTTAGTGGACAGTTTTCGTGATATGCTGAGACCACAGCATCCCTTACCTGTTCCTCCGCAATCACAATCTCTTCACGATCCCTCATTGTGGAGATAGCGGACACAAGTCGGGCGGCGAGGGATTGCTTGTACCCCTCCTCGGGTCACGATACTCCACCACAGGTCTAGGGCCTGTTTCGATCTCAAATAGGATATGGGCATGGTGCAAACATGAGGGTTCAGACGACACCCTCCATTTGAAGATTTTTGAGCTCAACAGCCTTGAGCTGATCGTGAGATCTAAAACCTCTCTTCGGTTGACCGTTAGAAAGGTGGGTTCCGAGCCTATGTTGTTGACAACCAGCTCCTCCCCTAAAATGTATTCAAATAGTGACTCACCTCGCCTGTTAGTGTCCGTGCTCCCCCAACCAGATGATGGGAGTTCGCATCACACCTCATTACAAGGTGATAATTGTTCCTCTTGCAGTAGGTGATCAATTTCCGCACCTCTGCTGGAGGTGGTTGTTCTGCATCTCTGTCTCATGGGAAATCAATAGGTTAGCCCATATCTATTGTTTTTCTTTAATTATTTGAACAACAGGAGTTGATCGTCATCACAATCCTCTCAGGTTGGGAATGTGAAAAACTAGTGCAAGAACAAAGTCCAATACTTTTTTCTTGGTAAAAAATAATTTACTGTTAACATTGCACATGTGGAATGTGATATGGATGTATGACTCCGATAACAATAAATAATAGGCCGATTTTGATCAAATTTGGTGAGTAACCTTCATTTTGCAAGTGGATTCGATAAGTTCGTTAGCCAGGAAAAAAATGTTGTGTTTTCTTTTGGAAAATGTTCATATGTCCGGGGAGTTCTAACCCCCTGCTGTGGTCCCTCTTTGTGGACGATTTGCTGGCTATCCTGAGGCTATGGGAGGTTGAGGTCCAGGCGTATGCTGATGATCTTGTCATAATGGTTAGCGGCAAATCTGAGGAGGAACTTGCAAGTACTCTTCAAGAGTCACTAAATGAATTATTGGTGTCTGAGGGACAGATGTCTGTGAACCCCCGCAAAACGATCATTGTCCCATTTACTAGAAGAAGAAGGTTGGACAAATTAAAACCACCTAATCTTATGGGGGAAAACATTCCATTTACGGAACAAGCAAAATATCTGGGGGTTACCCTAGATAAGAAGCTCAACTGGGACGTACAGTTAGAGAATGTAATCCGCAGGGCTAAACTGTCCCTGTGGACATGCCTGAGAATATGTGGTAACAACTGGGGAACAAACCCCCAACAGATGTACTGGCTCTATGTGGTGGTCATCAGACCAATGATAACATATGGAGCCATAATTTAATTTAGTATTTGTATCGGGAGTGATACATTTTACCTTTTGCTTTTTAATTCCACAGTAATCAACTGATACATCATTTTTCCTTGACCAACATAAAAACACGACTTTTCGCCAAATTTTACATTATTTAAGTAAGAGTTAGAATTGGGGGCAATGATGAATGCTCGGATTTATTAGGGCGCCTAGACTAAGATGACTAAATCAATTTTCAAGTAGGAGCCTCAGTGGTCCAGGGGTAAGAACGTTTGCCTCTGAACCGAAGGGTACTAGGTTCGATTCCTAGGGTTTCCCCCGTTCACTTTTTCAGTACATACTGTAGTAAATTAACATCAATCGAGATTCTGGCATTGTATTTGGGCAAGTTAAATGTCTGCACGTTCCGCCCTTCGGAACCGTCGGTCTCGTGTCAATGCGATGTTGGGCACGTTAAAGATCCCTACCCTCCTTACAGAAAGACAGGGGTACGGCAAAGTTTCCAGGATAGTGAGGTGAAACTGCTCCCTGGCGTCGATGATTGGCCATAGTGCGCCTGGTTTCAGATAAAAATAGAGTGTACGGCTTTGTTCTAAATTTGAACGCCAAAATTTATTTTAAACTAATTGACCGGACAGAGCATGGCACAAATTTTCTGGACAATTTTTCTTTCCCTAAAAACGATATTCAGACTATTACGAACATTTTGAAAATAGAATTAGCCCAATCGGTCCAGCCATTTTCAAGTGATATGCTTACCAAGGAACAGCATTTAATTTTCATTTATATAGACTAGAGTGCCTGTATTAGAATTAGATTATGGCGCCCACATTAATTCCACTAGGGTGCCTATATCGAAATGCAAACCCAAAAAAGGTGATGTTTTCATTCATCATTATAGTCTAAGGCCATGTCGCACTGTCGTAACCATATCTTCAGCAGCTTTTTTTTTCCAAGCCATCCAAATAATTTTTGACTTCCTCTGACATTTTCTTTAAGCAATTCTTCCTCTTTCGCCTTTTCTAGTACACTTTTCTTAGCCTTTCTACATGCCCACTTTGAAAAAGTTTTATTCTCTTCATGTCCTGTTTATTCGCAGCCCAGCCTTTCGCCCCATACATTAAAAACACTGCTTACATATAAACTTTATGAACCTCTTCCTTTCGCATCAGAGGCAAAAATCAGGTCTTTAGAAACAAACACATATGACATGCCCACTTTGAAAAAGTTTTATTCTCTTCATGTCCTGTTTATTCGCAGCCCAGCCTTTCGCCCCATACATTAAAAACACTGCTTACATATAAACTTTATGAACCTCTTCCTTTCGCATCAGAGGCAAAAATGAGGTCTTTAGAAACAAACACATATGACATGCCCACTTTGAAAAAGTTTTATTCTCTTCATGTCCTGTTTATTCGCAGCCCAGCCTTTCGCCCCATACATTAAAAACACTGCTTACATATAAACTTTATGAACCTCTTCCTTTCGCATCAGAGGCAAAAATGAGGTCTTTAGAAACAAACACATATGACATGCCCACTTTGAAAAAGTTTTATTCTCTTCATGTCCTGTTTATTCGCAGCCCAGCCTTTCGCCCCATACATTAAAAACACTGCTTACATATAAACTTTATGAACCTCTTCCTTTCGCATCAGAGGCAAAAATGAGGTCTTTAGAAACAAACACATATGACATGCCCACTTTGAAAAAGTTTTATTCTCTTCATGTCCTGTTTATTCGCCGCCCAGCCTTTCGCCCCATACATTAAAAACACTGCTTACATATAAACTTTATGAACCTCTTCCTTTCGCATCAGAGGCAAAAATGAGGTCTTTAGAAACAAACACATATGACATGCCCACTTTGAAAAAGTTTTATTCTCTTCATGTCCTGTTTATTCGCAGCCCAGCCTTTCGCCCCATACATTAAAAACACTGCTTACATATAAACTTTATGAACCTCTTCCTTTCGCATCAGAGGCAAAAATGAGGTCTTTAGAAACAAACACATATGACATGCCCACTTTGAAAAAGTTTTATTCTCTTCATGTCCTGTTTATTCGCAGCCCAGCCTTTCGCCCCATACATTAAAAACACTGCTTACATATAAACTTTATGAACCTCTTCCTTTCGCATCAGAGGCAAACATGAGGTCTTTAGAAACAAACACATATGACGCATATACATATTTATTTAAAGATATTTTAGAAATTATATAAAACATTTAACAAAAATCAAACATATTGCAACTTATCCTAAGAAAAAGTAAAATGGCAACATTTTTAAAATTCAATCATCACTAATCCAAACTTTAATACAATATACAATAATTTGGACACTAAATAGCATTTAAAATATATATACACAAATGTAATGATTACATTTAACCATCTGTAATGAAAGGTTGAGAAAAGAACAAAAACAAGAAGCTACATCAAATTTACTAATGTAAATGTAGAAACTAAATACTAGTAAAACAACAGTTAAAACACAAATGAACAAGAAAAAAATACATAGCGAACTAAAATAATAAAATTAGAGTAAAAAAGGCATATTTACATTTAAAAATTGGTGTTTTTTTTCCCAATAATGTCACATTTGCTGAGGCTGCTAACACTGCTTTGTAGCAATGATTGTACAATTTTCTTCAATAAATATAAGAGCAATATACTACGTAATATATTTTTATCCTTACAGGTTGTTCACAAAAATTTCAAAGTTAAAAGCTGTAAGGTCACAAATAAACCACGACATATTTTTGGTGATTACTTTGTAAAATCAGACAGAAAAATATTGCCGTGGCCTTTTATGGATTCTTAAAAAGGCACTCAAAACAGAAGTTATTTTTTATAGCAAAATCGACGGAATTTGAGGCACGTGTAATTTGGCTCAAAATTGAGGCACTCTTTTATTTTATATTTGTAGCTTCCACTATACAATCTACTTACGTCAGTAGTCCAATAAACTTTATAATTAAATTAAAATTGGTGAATCGAATTTTACAAAGTGTATTCATCTACAAAACCCAAATTTATTTTAGCCGTAAAAATGATTCTAACGATCAATGAGCACTGTCGCACCATAGTCGCCTGAACAAATTGAAGTAGAGAGGAGTGAGACACAAGCTGTGTTATACTTTTTAATCTATATTCAGAAGAAATCATGAATGAAGCTCTAGTCCCACATATCAGGAATTAAAGCAAATGACAAACCTGCCAATAAGACAAGTTTTGCCGCTGATACCCTGGAGAAACCAAATTGATGATAATAAGCAAATATGTATGTATTTAAGCAAACATATCCAGATGAATCTCACAGAGGGGGTGAAACGGAATGCATGTAACTCAGTATTGTAAATGAATAATTTACAAGGATTAGTATAACAAATAGATTAGTACAGAGGCATACATTTTAACAGCATTAGGAAGTTTTTTATGGTCAGCATAGGTTGTTTACATGTTACGTCTTTTCTTACAGCGACAACCAGTGGGTTTTTCACGCATCAAAAACCCTATCAAATATAAATGAACTACGAACAGTACATGGCTTGGGAGTTAGCAGCCACAGTAAAACTGTGCTAATATCTTGCTTGCTCTGCCACAAGACAACTACGAACAGTTCTGTGAAATGGTTCTTTTTCCAACTTAAGTGAGTGACCACATAAGTGAATATTTGTAGAGAGTTGGAACATATGAGAGAGATCAACTCCAATGCGCCCAGGGAGTGCTTTGTATGTATGGATTAAATCACATTTGGCTTGTCTCTCAGAAAACTTAAGACAAACCACACAGCCTCAGCCTTTCATCATAAATTGGATGCACAATGCCATAAGGCAGACATGTGGATTTCTGCTGCACTGACTCCAACAAACTCATGTCTCTTTCCAGTATACGATCGACACCGCACAACACTTGCACACGCTGGGACAGGACGAACATACATCGTGTAAAAAGCCTATTACAAGTTTGACCTGAACAGCCTTTAAAAGCATTATGCATCAAGTACAATAGTTTATTGGCTTTGGATGTTACATGTGCTATATGGAAAGACCATGACAAATTGGACGTAATAATAAGCCCTAAATATATTACATGTTATGACAATTTGGGATCGTTGACACCTAGGTGCAAAACAGAACATTTGTCGATGTTTAAAGGTAATAGCCAGTTAGCAGACCAATTCTCAATAACCAATAGGTCATGCTGAATATCACTAGTGAGTTAAAGGATTCTGAAACACTTTCAAATCATCCGCATATGGCGTACACTAGCATTTCAACAGGCGTGGTAAGTCAGATGTATATATAACAAAGAAGATAGGACCAAACACGGAACCCAGTGGTACTCCACTAAGAAGAGGACGATGTGAAGATATACTCTGTGAAATTCTAGACGATATAGTAGCGATCAGAAAGAAGCGTTTGCTCCAGTTCAGCACAGGGCTGGGAACACCGTAATGTTTAGGTCATGCTGAATATCACTAGCAAGTTAAAGGATTCTGAAACACTTTCAAATGATCCGCGTAGGGCGTACACTCGCATTTCAACAGGCGTGGTAAGTCAGAAGTATATATAACAAAGAAGATAGGACCAAACACAGATCCCTGTGGTACTCCACTAAGAACAGGACGATGTGAAGATACACTCTCTGGCATTCTAGACGAAATAGTAGCGTTCAGAAAGAAGCTTTTGATCCAGTTCAGCACAGGGCTGCGAACACTGTAATGTTCCAATTTTAGTAGAGGACGACTTTTTGGAACAGCTTTAGAAAAATCAAAATAGAGAACATCGACTGGATCTTTTCTATCAAGTGATCGCATCCACCAATCTACACAGGTTAATAAATTAGTGACAACTGAACGCCCAGAAAGAAATCAGTGTTGCTTGTTGGATAACATTTGGTTACTTAATAAAACTGTTCCGCAACTTTAGAGGTTATAGGTTGAAAACTTATAGGCATCTCGGAGCGGCACTCCGAGAACGGCTTCTACGCCCAGACGTACGGTGATGATGGGCTGGTCTTAGTCACCGGCAAATTCCTCGGCGTCGTCTGTGAGTGCATGCAAGCTGCCTGTAGCATAATCGAAAGGTGGTGTGGTGAGCTGTGACTCTCTGTAAACCCGGCGAAGACGGAGATGATCCTATTTACCAAGAAGAGGAAGGTAGAGGGGTTTAGGGCGCCGTGATGTTTGGAAAACTTTTAGCTTTAGGGCGGGAGGTCAAATATCTGGGGATGATCCTGGACTCCAAACTAACATGGGGGTTGCAAATAGAACGGGTTGTAAGGAAGGGATTAGCGACCCCCGGGCAGCTGCGTCGAGTGATAGGGAGGACCTGGTGAGTTAATCCTCGGATCCTCCACTGGATCTACACTGCGATCGTCAGGCTGAGAATAATCTATGGGGCGTTGGTCTGGTGGTGCGGTGTGAACCAAACTACCAGCAGGAAGCTGGCAATCCAGGGTATTTCAGGTGCTATGAGGACGACACCCTCAACTGCGCTAGAGGTCCTGTTAATGCTGCCACCGCTTCCCATCTGTGTCAGGAGCGAGACGATGGCGTCACATCTCAGAATGCGAGACCCAGGAAAAGGAAATTCTGATTTCCGCCATAAAGGTGCGGGATGCCGAGGATAATATTAGGTTGACTAGGCCAAACATCCCCAGTAGGGATCAGTGGAGGGAAAATGAGGTTGAATTCCAGCCCGCAAGCCTGGTCTGTTTCACTGACGGATCGCGGCTGGAGGATCAACAATCCTCCGGGGCAGGAATATACATCGAGGGCCTGGGGGGAGTCCCGAGAAATGTGTGTACATCTGCTCGGATAGCCAGACAGTCCTCCGTGCAGTCTGCGCGGCCAGAATCAGGTCTACACTGGTTCAGGAGTGCGCTAACGCCCTCAAAGGACTAGCCAGGGAATGAGGTCGCGAATAATCTCGCAAGGCTTGGTTCCCGGTGGCCGTTCTGTGGCCCGGAGCCGGCGATAGGTATAAGTAGGAAGACAGTCTATGTCGCCTTAGACAGGTGGACCGAAGAAGCAATGAAGAGGCACTGGGGGTCGGTTGGTGGCTGCAGGCAGGCGAGGGACTTTGTGGAGGGGCCGAACTGAGATAAAGCTGTCTGGCTACTCGGGAAGAGTAGAGCATGGTTGCTGGGGTTGGCAAAAAGGGCCCATGTTGGCCTACTTGCTTGGCGTTGGCCTCCCCACCACTGCTACTACTACTACTATAGGCCTGTAGTTTGCGTGATCTAGCTTATTGCCTATTTTAAATATAGCAATAATAGACAGTCAGTCAACCAAGATTTGGGTAATATTCCTGTTGAAACGAACCTGAAAAACTTGAATCATGGATATTAAACAGTGACAACATGAACAGATTTCAAGCATTCAAATTGAGGGTATATGTATGATTTGAAGGTATGCTGGGTCAAAAAATCGCTAATATAGAAATACGGATCTCATCTCTGAACATCACACAGTCTGGGATAGACACAACTAAACATTAAATGAAAGGCTTCTCTCCAGACCACAAATTTACTTAAAAATATATCCCGACGCGTTTCGACCCTCTAAGAAGTCATCTTCAGGGAATAAAATTTTCAATCCTTTAAAATTGAAGTTGAAACTATACAAATGGTTCAACAGGTAGAAACTTCATCTATTGCACTAGAGGATCTGCAACACCACATCTGAATTCGCCAGAAATTTGTCCTCCAACAAAAATTAATGAAAAGAACGGCACAATACGGAGAATAATGGAAATGGAAGTAGAAAACAAACAAAAATTAATGAAAAAGAACGGCTCAATACGGAGAATAATGGAAATGGAAGCAGAAATCATTCCCCAAAAAAACAACAAGAGTTAACATGGGTCATATTATGTGAAGGAAAAATGCAAATTACTACAACTAATAATAAAATAAAAAAGTATGTAGGGTAAAAGAAGTGTATGACACATGCATTTCATGCGCTACAAATTTCCGAATGGTAAAAACTCCCTGTCAACAGAATTACTCATCCCGGCTTTGTTAAGAGTGAGAATTGCTATCATGATTATCAATCTGCCCAAAGATGACAGCGTCTAAAGAATAATTTACTATTTCAAGGAATATCTTTAATATACATACAGCACACTAGTCTTATTATTTGGTGGTCGTTACAGTCTTTCAGATTCATTTTCTTTAGCCTTGTGGTCTTAGAAGATACTTTACGTTTGTAGGTGTTAAAAGGGATCCCACTTGGCAGGCTCAATACGGAGAATAATGGAAATGGAAGCAGAAATCATTCCCCAAAAAAACAACAAGAGTTAACATGGGTCATATTATGTGAAGGAAAAATGCAAATTACTACAACTAATAATAAAATAAAAAAGTATGTAGGGTAAAAGAAGTGTATGACACATGCATTTCATGCGCTACAAATTTCCGAATGGTAAAAACTCCCTGTCAACAGAATTACTCATCCCGGCTTTGTTAAGAGTGAGAATTGCTATCATGATTATCAATCTGCCCAAAGATGACAGCGTCTAAAGAATAATTTACTATTTCAAGGAATATCTTTAATATACATACAGCACACTAGTCTTATTATTTGGTGGTCGTTACAGTCTTTCAGATTCATTTTCTTTAGCCTTGTGGTCTTAGAAGATACTTTACGTTTGTAGGTGTTAAAAGGGATCCCACTTGGCAGGAATTCCGTGAGACTGAAGAAACGTCTTACTACTACCTGTGTGAATGTGACGTTTTTGGGAGTCTTTGAACATAAATGTTTGGACCAAGGACCTACGGAGTAGTCCAGTAAGTTCCGTTCAATGGAAGACTGCCATGGCTTTTATTTTAAGGTCGATGTGGTTTGGTGATGGAACCAAAGAGGGGTAGTGCATAGTTGCTGGATGCCAAGGTTGGCAAAAAGGCCTGATACTTGCCTCCCACCATTGCTTACTACTTGTTTGACTTTACCAAGGAAGCTGTCAAATGCCATCTTCTCGGAATACACGTTTTATACAGTGTTAAAAATCTCAATTATGACATGACTACAGACAATAACTTTGTAAATGTCTGAAGGTGCTTAAAGAGATCGTTTTGCAATTTAAGCGACTTGAATTTCAACTTGCAACAAGAAACTGTAGAGCATGAAGCTACAAATCCTACTTTATTTTAGGCATTTTTTAAGGCAGTTATGAATAAAATTAAATAACTGAACAACCTGGTTAACAATTACATTGAAATTGTAAATAATTTTAGATCGATTTGTTAAAACTGTAAATATTCATAGCTTAATTTCTATTTATAATTCAGAACACTTATTAGTAACAATTTATCAGTTGAATATATTTCCATAAAAATAGATTTTAATATTCATTTAATATTGTATAAATATCCTTAATATATAGAGATCATATATTTTTATTTATATAATTTAAACTGAAAGTTGTACATTAGAATCGACTACGGTAACATTTTCTTTTTTTTCAAATACACTGTAAAGACACATTTTTACAATGAACTTCTAGGGTTTTCTTCAGAAGATTTCTACTTCTATTTTTACAACAGACTACTTGTTAACTGTATATAAACAACACCTCATATTGTCATTGTTTATTTTTACATATTTAGTCGAGCAATTTTCTTATAAAATTTGCGCAGAATGTCTTGAACCCAGAGCTGTTTAATATATTAGATATCGACACATAAAAGAATGCAAATAATGGAGCCTACATTACTAGCCTGCCTTTGCTTGCTATAGAACGACAAGTGGTCGTATCATTGTACGTTCAACCTCAACTAATGTTTTCTGACAGTAGCCGGGCAGCTCTTGGGTTTGTGGTTCAAGAGATTTTGCACAAACCAAATCAATATTTTATAAGATACAAGAATTCAATTTACAAGTATTTTCTATGAAACAAGACAGTAAGTACATGACATTCAAATTTAGACAGCGAACAAACTAACAATGTATAGACAATTACAACTTAAAATGTATTCAACAAAACCTTAAGGACAATTTTAGAGATAAACACAGCTATATTAAAAACAAGTTGGTTTGTAATGAAATAAAAGTTTTAATTGGGGTTTTTACAATAACTCTGTTAATAATTCTCTTTGATTTGATCATCCATCAAATAGTTTGTCGCAAACACAGTAATTTTCTTATTTTCTCCGAACGATAAAATAGCAAATACAACACCTGTTACTTCTAAAAAAAAGTCTGGACACAAGTATGTTATGGAAATGAATTTTCATAAAAATGTTTTGAATAGCAAATATGTATTTTTTAATGTAATGCCTAAAATTTGGTTACCAGTATAACCTATATTTTTTTGTGGACTTGCATAAGGCTTTCGACACTGTGGAGCTGGACGCAGTGTTGCAGTCCCTGGAAGCATGCCATATTGACTATCGCTACACCAAACTAATCTACAATATATATAAAAATGCTACTCTTGTGGTAAAACTACATGAAAACACGAATCCTATAAAAATTGGGAGAGGAGTACGCCAGGGAGATACGATGTCTCCAAAACTGTTTATCACCGTCCTGGAGTATGTGTTCAAGAAGCTAGATTGGGACCAAAAAGGTCTAAGAATAGACGGCCAAAGTCTGTCAAACTTATGGTTTGCAGACGACACTGTCTTACTAGCTGACAACTCGGAAGATATTAGAGAGATGCTACAGGAACTTCAGGAGGTCTGTGCCACAGTAGGTCTAAAAATGAACATCGGAAAAACAAAATTTATGAGAAACCTCGTCCCTAGTAACAACCTAATTATTGAAAACTCTGAGGTGGAATGGGTAGACAAATACACATATTTGGGCCACGAGATAAGCATATCCAAAACCAACCAAACATGCGAGATAAACAGAAGAGTTATACTCTCCTGGGCGGCTTACGGCAAATTTAGAGACGTTTTCAGAAGTGACCTTCCGATATGCTTGAAAAGAAAAGTTTTCAACCAATGTGTTCTACCGGTTATGACTTACGACGCCGAAACACACGCTTCTGCTAAGAAACTGAAAGTAACACAGCGCAAAATGGAGAGGTCGATGCTTGGCGTTTCGTTACGTGACCACATTAGAAATGAAGAATTACGCAGAAGAACAGGAGTGACTGATGTGGTCGTACATGTGGCAAAACTCAAGTGGAAATGGACGGGACATGTGGCTCGCATGCAAGATGACAGGTGGACAAAACGATTACTTGAATGGAGACCCAGATCCGATAAAAGAAGCAGAGGAAGACCACCAACTCGCTGGACAGACATTACAAAAATTACAAAAAACTGGATTCGTAGCGCTCAAGACAGAAAAGAATGGACTCAACTAGGGGAGACCTATGTCCAGCAGTTGACGCAGAGGGCTGATTGATGATGATGATGAAAACCTATATAGTGGAAACAATGTACCATATTTCATCGAAATAACTTTGTTTGAATATGTACAAAAAATTTCCAAAAATAGACTTAAAATGTTCCCGATAAAACTGGTTTCCTAGCCAATGAATATATCAAGAACAATAGTTATTGAAATATGAAGCATTTAATGAAAATTCGCTGCCAAAACGTCCGAATTTTTCTTCTTACAAACATGCGTTATATTTCGATAAAAAAAAAATGCAAAAATGCAATAATATAAAGCGTGTTCGATTAATAAAAAATAAAGTTTGACATTCAGTATGAACGCATCTATATACATCTGTTTACCATTTTTTTCCTTCCTTAGGGCTCGCCCGTGGCTTTGCCGCCCCGATAGCACTGTTTGACCATAGAGTAATATGTTTTGATATTGACAGAATAATGTAGATAATAACGATAGGCACAGAACTAGCACGGGCAGGGGAATTTGACTTCTAATTAAGACAACGCATTGTGCAATCTATTTGTAACACATATAATACATAAACTTTATCTTTCTGCACTCCTTTATATGAACTTTAAGTATGACAAATCTCACCGAGTGCGCATTGTGCTTAAAAAGGGGTACAAAGTTTTTTCTATATATATATATATATATATATATATATATATATATATATATATATATATATATATATCCTGAAACTACTGCCAAAGGACCACATAAAGGGTGCATTTGAAATCAATTTTCTGCAAATATTCGGGTACAGTGAAGGACAATGACGACTGAATCTGAAACTTAATGCTTTATAGAACACACTTCTTATGACATTTCTTCTACATACCCCGTATTGGTTTCAAATCATGTCTTTGACGTTTTAAGAAGAAAAACTATACTTTTTTTAAATGCTTATAGCTTTTTCCCCTTTTATCATAGATACCAATTTTGGCACATGGTGTAATTTTTATGATATAAACCCGCGTACCAAATTTGGTTGTAATAAATTTGTTATTTCCGGAGATATAAAAATTTTCCGAAAGATAACAGAAAATATTCCAAGAAAAACTGGTCCCACTTTCCTGCATAAGGAACTTATCCAAGCCATATATATATATATATATATATATATATATATATATATATATATATATATATATATATATATATATATATATATATATATATATATATATATATATATATATATATATATATATATATATATATATATATATATATATATATATATATATATATATATATATATATATATATATATATATATATATATAGGGTGGCGCATTAAAAACGAAACAGACCGATTTGCGTCCAGAGAATTTTTTTTCAAGAAACGCTGAAACACGTCAATTTTAATATCGAGGGGGACATGTTTTGGCATAAAACTCAACTTTGTCACATCAACCCCTTAAGGGTGGTGATAACAACCCTTATATTTTAAATAGGGAACATGGGTCGAGTGTTACATCATTTAAAAGCTCTTTCTTTTCTGAATTCAGCACACTAATTTTTTTGGAAGTTTTATCAACTCGTTTAAAAATTATTCACAGTTGGAGTTGCATTTCACTCATTCCGATAAGAAATCTGCTGATAGTCAATGTTTTGTTGGTTTGTAAACAAAAACTTGACTATCACAACATTTCTTATCGGAATGAGAAATGCGGTTTATTATTTCAGTTTTATCAGTCGGTTTGATACTTGATAGTACTACCGAAAATTAATTTCACAATGGTGTATTCTGTAGAAGAAAGAGTTGAAATAATTACTCTTTTTTTCAAAAACGATGACTGTACCAACCGTACCGCAAATTTGTTTAATGAACGACATCCGAACAGACATGTTAACAGAAAATACATTTTGGAGTTAGTTGCAAAGTTTCGACAAAGTGGTTCAGTATCCAACAAAAAACGGGATCCTGAACTTAATTTCCAAAACATGTCCTTCTCAATATTAAAATTGATGTGTTTTAGCGTTTCTTGACAAAAAATTTATCTGGGTGCAAATCAGTCTGTTTCGTATTCAATGCGCCACCCTGTATATATATATATATATATATATATATATATATATATATATATATATATATATATATATATATATATATATATATAATATAGTCTAAAGCTGACCTTGGATTCAGGTTCTAGGGCTCCTAGTTTGTGTTCATTTAAAGAAATTTTTTCAAAATTCCAAAGTTCTCATTGATGATTTTTTTTTTAAAGAAAATTAACCAAAAGGAGTTTAGCGAAAATTCACTGAGACGTGAACTTGGAACAAATGTCTTCAAATCTTTCGGAAAAGTATTATATATCTGAAAATAACAAAGCTGTGGCAACCATTTGGTTTATTAGGTTTATATTATAAAAAGTAAACTATACACCAACACTTATATCCGAGGGGTAAATCACAGAAGTATTGTTACATTACTATTACCCCGGCATTGTCATACCCTTGACATTTTCTTTCGATTTTCCATCCCATTAAACACAAGACGTTAAAAGATTACATTCGGAAAATGTCCCTGGCAGCTCCATCGTTTATCCACAAATTGTTGCATTTTAGGGTTTGAACGAAACACAATAGTCCAAGGAAAACCTTGAACTCGGTAACCGTTTTGTCCCCTATAAAATATTGTATAGAGCTATATTTCTGGATTTTCCCACAATTCTTCATGTCGGTATATTTCACTATTATCAATCATATCATCATTGAGCGAAGTTCTACAGTCCTAGTGATGGTTTTGGAATCATTCAACCATATACTGTGACCCCCACAAAAATTCATTTCGTCTCCCTTGGGGTCCCGACCTACTTTTTTTCCTTCCAGGGCTCGTCCGCGACTTTGGCGCCCCGATAGCACTGCAACCTTTGGCTTATTGTGCATGTCCCGACGCACTTGTTAGGAACCATTGCTTTAAAACAATAAATTGTCTTTTACAGCTATCTATTAAAAAATCCTTCTAATTGGTGATAATTATCTGAACTAAGTGCTTTATCTATTCAAGATGTGTATGCAATTTACTGTTGGTACAGTTATTCTGCAGGAAATTTGTGACATCATTACAACAAGGATATTGCATAATTAAATAAACACTGAGATCTGTGTAAACTGGTTACCATAGCAATGAAGAAAAAATGAGAGCAAACAGGTTAGTTTAATGATCAGCTAGACAAGAATACTAAATAATTATGGGAAAACTAATACTGTAACTGTAAACCAGGTGTGGTGGAACCTAGAGGTTTAGCAATGTCATAAAAATATACTCTAGGAAGTTCATTTATTAGAAAACACCTGTGTGGTAATTTAAAGTGAGGTTATGAATATAACTACAGATTAATGACACAGGTGTTTTTATATGTTTTTATGTACCTACTTCCGTTACTGTAACTTACAGTAATTGTTAATTATTGTTTGTTGATTTGTGGACCAGAAATTTTATAGTTTTCATTAATCGTCACTGCCCTAACTTGGTGAAACCCTTTTCAAACTAAATACAGATGTAGATGCTTTTTATCTCGTTTCTCAAATGTCTCTTCATCTGTATTTTACAGTTTTGTTGACATTTGGTGGAAATTTATGATGGTCATCTAAAATACAGGAATCCCTCGTTTGAGTTCTTTAGGTACCACTATAAAGAGATTAAGAAATCCATATTATGGAATATAGAAAACATACAATGCATGCTTATGTGAGATAGAACGACAATCTTAAGTTTGTCATGAAAAGAAGCCACAGGAGTATAATCGGCTGCGGTAGATTATTTCACTATCTTACCGTGAAATTTTCTCAGAACTCAGAACATGAAGCAAAACACTGCCAACCAGGCCTCGAAACAAGAACAGGCCCCTCGAGAGTTTACCAACCACTGGGTCAACATGTTTGTCCCACAGAAACCTTTAGTCAATGACAACACCCAGAAATTTTGTACTCTCCAACAGTGCCCCTGCCTTGTCAAGTTGCCTCATAGAGAACACCATTCTATTTGTCTTTTCTCTGTTAGGTTTGAATGTGAGTGTTGCTGTCAAGCAGCAGATCATTTGCTGCAAATCATTGGTCGGTCTCACCCTTAGCCGCCACCGAGCCCCCCAAGGAACTCTCAAGGCTATCAGCGATGACAGATATCATTGGCGAACAGCGTGAACTCGGCAAAATCGCTACACTTTGGCAGATCGTTTATATAGATTAGGAACAAAATGGGTCCCAGGACGGACCCCTGCGGTACACCTGCAGAAATAATAAATATATGTCAGGCATTGATCAACATGATCAAATGCAGGCATATTACCTTTGTGTCCGAAAAACACTGTGCTGGTATACAAACATATTTGTGCAGATATCACACATGAGTGTAATAAATTCGGCTATTCTGTTCAACAAATACTCAGTGCAACAAAGAACCTTTATTATTTTGGATTAGAATCACTCTAACCACCAAAAGTTGGCCCCAAAGCTTCTGCGATCCAACACGAATTACAAAAAATATTTAAAACTACAGAGGAAGAATATATAGCATCTGATGAAAAAAGTAGCAAGAAAAGAGTGTACAGTTTGTAGAACTCAGCAGAAGAGGAAGGCAACTATGTGTGCGTAATGCCTATGAAGGTTCACCAGGTTTTTACGTTGAATGTTTCTTTATTTTTCATAAGTAATAATAACTATTAGTTTAAATCCAATATCGCCTATAAGTCTAATCAGCACTGAGAATGGAATTTTCATCAGATGTGCCGACTACACCTACAGTTTTTTTTTATATAACTAAAAATTGTATTAGCCAATTTTAAGAAAAATTCGCTAATAGAGAGGTCACGATGAAAAGCTTTTGAAAAGATGCCTTTAGATGAGCGCGAATTTGGGGCCCTAGAACCCAGAACCAATGCCCGTGAAAATTTTTATAATATATATATATATATATATATATATATATATATATATATATATATATATATATATATATATATATATATATATATATATTATTATCTACGAGCGATGACTTAAAAAAATTCTAAACAAATTTCAATCAACCTTGGCAAAAATCTTGTTTGGGCGAAAATCGAGGTCGAGTTCGTTAATCAGCCTTTATGCTCAAGTTTTTCCGGTGGAAAATCGGGGAAAACTGTTTGAAAGTGCTATATTTTTTAAATTATTAAAGTGAGTGGAATGGAATTTTTCACATATAGAGCATTCAATGATCTTCTCATATATTAATTTTGAGGCGTTTCTCTCAACACAAATTTAAGTTATCCTGAATTTTAAAAATTTAAAAGGTATGACAAGCTCCTAAAAGTTTATTAAGGCGTTGTGTAATGTGCATGAGAGAGGTTGAGATAACGGATGTCTTAGTTTGTTTTCTTTGAATGTTGAAAAGCTACAAAATGTGCCTAATAAATTGAAACAGCCAGAGTTATCAGTTTCAAAATTTTATTACACAAAGTTGGGAAGTTTCCCTCGTTAGGAAAATTAACGGTAATATTTATTTCTAGAATTGATTTGTTACTTAACAAGCTATATGGTAAAATCGGTAGTTAAACAGTTCTGATTTTAAGTTATGATCCAAACAACAACTAAATAAAAACCTTATAAATTCAAAAACTTTTGCAATTATAACATTTTTTGTGAATTTAGCCTAGGGAGATTATCTATAGATTTGGCATTCTGAAATGAACAACAACACGATTCTTGGTCACGTGGTCAGAAATTAAATTGCTATTGGTTTGTGTAGCGTCATATGTCATATCAATTTATTTTTATTTTAGGTTAATGAGAGAATAGTTTGTTTTTGGATTAATAATTTTAGTTTATATGAAAATTTTGTCAATTATCCTGAAAACAACAAAGTTGTTTGATCATATTGCGAAGTGAGTTGTCCAAGACCCTAACCTTTAAAATAAGTTATGTTAAATTCTTTCACACAGGAACAGTACATATGCAAACAGGACTGTTAAAAGTGTGTAAATATTGCAAAATTTGAAAATAATTTAATTCTTCATTTAAAATCGAAACTTAAAATAAAAATTAATAAAGAATATATAAATGTTGGATAAATAATCTCTTCAAGCGAACAGCTATAGCATGCACAATAAGCCAAAGGTTGCAGTGCTACAGCACTTTGAAAAAACCGATTCTCATGCAATCACCGAGGTGAAGCAATCTCGGGCATGGTCAGTGTCTGGATGGGTGACCGCCTGGTAACACCGTATAGTGTTGCCTTTTTTAGGCAGTGACATTTCTGTTTTGTTCTTATTACCGAATTTTTTATTTAAGAAAATTAAGCGTTTTTTTATTTAAAAAAATTCGCTAATAGAGAGGTATCGATGCTGAAACTGAAAAAATTTGTAAATACCTTACTCCACCAAGACTCAACTTTCTAGGTTTATAGAGAATTCAGTTATACAAATTTGAAGCATTTAATGCAAATTCGCTACCATAACGCACTTGCTGCATCCCGAAATTATTTTTTTAGTAACATATAATAATAAATAGCATTTTTCTATTGGTAAACCACTTTTTTATATGATTTTATTCTAACTGGCACCACTATTGCGACACTATATACGTTGGCAGTGAAGCTGTTAATAGTTTTACTCAAAAATATTGGAGTAGCAATGTTTGACATATAATGCCAAATGTCATTTTATGCGACAGTAACACAGGTGCTGTATTTTTGGCCACTTGTGGAGATACTAAATGAGAACTCAAAATAATAAATATATAAATTATTTTCTGCAAAAAAAACCATAAGAAAACTCTTTTCTCGTTTGTGAATAACACTATAACTCCCTTGTCATTTTGACAGATTTTACAATTACTACTACCAATATAGCTTGAAGCCTGTTGTTGCCAACTTTGAAACATAAGGCTTCCAAAAATGTTTAACAAGTCAATTTGATAGTAAACTTTTTAGTAAAAGTTTTAACATCATACGATCAGTAGTAAAACAAGTCTAGATCAAGTGAAAATTGCACTACATATAGGAATTAGCAAGAAAATCATTGCACTTTTGAAAAAGCAATTAAATTAACACAATATATGACATACAGTAGTCTTGTTCTTTCGAATTTTGCTTATCAGAGCTCCTATACTTTTAAAGATAGGAGGATAAAAACAGTCAGACTTGAGAATAGAATCCTTGGTCACTTTATTAAAAAATTGATTATATTTTCACTTAAAACACGATTTTTTTTTAATACATCAAAATATATAAACTTTTAGGTTATTGATGTGTGATACGGCCAAAGATACAATGTACGGTTTAATCAAATTTTACTACCCAAATATTAACAGATAGGGCAAGTGAGATCACCACAATGACAAGTTCAGAAAGTGATAAATTCATTTATGAAATGAACAATCTAGACAAAATATTAATAGAGTTGCTTCCGGATTCATCACTGAAAAAAGCAGAAGGAATAGCCATATAGAAAAAAAATAGCCGAGAGAAAAATATTTGCTATTGGCAAAATCACTTAGCTGTTAGTATTTTTAATTCGTCTTCTCAAATAAGTACACTTGGAGAACCGCAAAATCACCCCAAAACATTTTTTAAGACCTAACGATCGTTTCTCCAGCAAATGCTGCCATCATCAGAGGATGAAAATTCTATTCAAATTATTACTACACCTTTACTTATCTATCAGGTAGACGACGGAAACGAAGGTAAAAATTGCAGTCGGATGCCTATCGTTTTTCTATTGTGTCTATGTTGAACGGACAAGGTTGACGACCTGCCCTAATCTTTTACTTGACAAATTTATGAGCCTCTATCTAATTTTATAGGATAATGGGCTCAAAAGCAAGTAGCCATGTTAGGAGTTCACGTTCTTTATTGATATATAAATTCACCATGTAAATACCGGAAGCCACGATGATCACCGACATGAGTGGTATACACCCGAAGTTTGGGGCCCACACTGTGTGCTACGTAACAGACGGACGGCCTCGCTTGGGAGCGGAACTCGATAGGATGTTGCCTTGAATTTAACACTGCAGTGTCAGGTTTAGACGAACCGGGAGGAGGGGAGGGGGGTTCTGAGATCTCTAGGGGTGGATCACAACTGGAGATTGGATGCTGCTCAAGAGCGGGACTTCATGATACCGCCTCGAGGCAAACACTGACGGATGTCGGGTCCAGACGAACTCGGAGAGAGATCATTTCTCTTTGAGCTTCGAAACAGGCAAGCGACTTCACTCAGATGGCAGTACACCTGCCAAACAAACTTTCACCCTCAAGAAAAGATCAAATCCCGCAGGGAGCTGGAATTGATTGGTGAAATTTAAATAATTAGATGTGAGCCACAATAGACCTAAGGTCGCGGTGGAAGGACTGGAATAGCCCACTCACAGTAAATCTAATCTAATCTAAACTTTGTATAACTCACTGCCAGCATCCATATAAGGGATATTGGTGATTTTAATCATTTCAAATTACCAGTGAAACAGTTACTTTGCGATCACGCTTTCTTCTCTATCTTAGAGGATTTGAATAGAGATGTGCATGGACACCGACCATGCCGGTTACGTTTTTCAGGCGTTTTTCTGTTATATGTAGTATTATGCGTTATGTGTGTGTTTTATGACGATTGTATATTGTGTATTTTATTACTGTGACGAGCATTTTTTATTTGTTTGTTTGTTATTGCTGTATACTGATTTTTATTGACATGCCATATCTACTATAGTGTATCAACATGGCGAATAAATTATTATTCTTATATCATTGATGTTACCTTCGGTCACTTTGAACTCTAAAGAACGAGACTAGTGTACTTAGTAAAAACAAAATGAAAAGTTCAACAAAATAAAATGTATAAAGATAAAAATCAAAGTTCTTCTATATTTGGCGTGTACTTCCACAGAAGTTATTATTTGTCTTTACTTCATTTTATATGTTTGGACTCAAGGTACCGCAAACAAAATAAAATCAAACAGTCACAATCACAATAATAAAAAAGTCTTGCCTTTCTCAGATCTACAACTGCAAGTTGTTAAAAATAATCCTCACATGATAAAAAAAAACATACCTCTGAAAGTTTAAATCATTCCTTGCAGGTCAACACACTTAAAAGCATGTACAAACACAATCCTAACCTTACTCTACAGAAAATATGGCCCACGTTAACGTTTACTAGATTCTCCTGCGAAATCATTAAGACACAGAACTGATAGCATTGTGTGGAGCACCCATTTGTATCAATACCTTATCCAGCCACTGGAGAGGTCCATGCAGGTGAACCTCTATCCAACAGGGTGTGCTCGTCACGTCTTGTCGATGGTATTCAGCTCCCCAACCTTTCACGAAACTCATCCTAATAGTGCACATCTTTGTCAGTTCGTAAACAGCTTCGAAACCGTGATTCACACACTGCGATAAGAGCTGAGCGAATTCCGCATTGTTGAAGATTCGGAGAGAACATCCTGCTGGTATTTTACAGACTGTCGAAGGATGAAATCCGTGGTGGTGATTGCAGTTGCGGGATTGCACAAAGATGGGGGCGTCAGATAAGCACTCTGCGTAAACTTCTCCATTTACATAATATAAGTGTACGCCTTTACCTATGTGACGTCTAGTGTTTTCAATGGTTGAATTTCTGTTCACATTGCTAAGCTGGCCCAGGCAAAAACGATCACTGTTGTTGCTAGGGTTTGTGAATCCATCCACGATGACAGATGTGGAGCTACAATGGAATATCTCACCGACCCTGCAGTTCAATTCATAGTAGGCTATGGAAGCCCAATATGGTTGATCCTGGTACGCTATTGGTTGCGCATCTTGGGTTAATGGTGGTTCCGGACTCGTTGTGTTGTTATTTGTGCTTGTGGTGCTTTCATCAGTAGGACTGTATGCCGGTGGTGGTGTTTCGGCCAAGTTATTATATGGAGATTGGGGATTGTTTGATGAAACACTGCCAGGACTGGAGATATTTGAAAGCGGAGGCGAAGGGCTCAAATGGTTCGTGTTGAAGCTGCCGTTTGTGTTGTATGTAACATTATGTTGCATATTTGGCTCTACCAATTGTTGAAAAGGCAACAACGAATGTCCAGGTACGAAATCATTATGTCTCGGAACAAGAACTGGCGGTAACACTGGACTCTCTACCCTCTTATAATGATAAGGGTTGATGCATACTTCCTTGTGTTTGGCAGAAAATGGAAACTGGCAATGCTCAAGAGGTTTTAATTCGTGATGGCTTTGTAGATCAGGCCATCTCCAAACTCTACAGTAGATCACATGAGGAAGGCCTTTTTTGTGTGACACTTGGAGTCTACCATCTAGACTCCTAGGGATTGTGACACACTTACTTGGTGTGCCTGGACATGAGAGGGCTCGTTCTAGTTCCTCGATGGCACCTTTTCTTTTTTTCAGCTTCTTAACGAGGCTGTCTACTGCTTTTTCTGCCCACCTTTCTTCTTCATCACCTTGTTTCCACCCGAGCAGCTTCTTTACTGCAGGACTGGTGAAGGAAAACAGGCTATTCAACGTGGAAATGGGACCACCACTTGATTCTCCTTCGTCTGTGTCCATAGTTGAACTGAAAAGAAAATTCATTATGAAAGAAGGTAGGTATTTAAAAGAAGACAAACAAAAAATCAATGAAAACATGGAGAAAAACTAATGAGTTGACAGTTTTATGTGTATGATAATATAAGCACCCTTTCTACAACATTTAAGGAATAGGCAATCCACCAAAACAATATTTTAGTTTAAACAAAAACAGATAATTTTGTCCAACAACATTTTTCTATTTTGCATCATGTGGTTATTATGGAATGTTTAACAAGTAGCCTCATAAGCTTTCTGTTGATATTCAAATTGTTACTATTTAAAGTAGCAGTAATCAACTTCATTGATAGTTGTTGCCTTTATTTGGTGAAACCATCCCAAACTAAATACAAACTACCAATACTGGTTAGGGGCATAAACTCTGACATCAAATTTAAATCCCTTTCATTTGGGTTTTTGTTAAAATTTATTGAAATTACATAATCTGACCAGATAACGTTAAATCTGAAGACAAAAACAAACCAAAAAATAATAAAGAAACCCAGTCACCACTAGAATTTGTACCCACTTTAGAAGACAATTATTTACTGATATACTATGCCATTTAGCATTCGAACACTGAGAACATGTCATGTGAATATTCTATGTTCTCGACTTATTTGTAATAAGTAAGGTCTATCTGAAATGCGTTGTGTAAATATTTTAATCAAACAGTTAAAACATAAATCTAGGACCTTGTTAAAGACATTTCATGCAATATTTGCCGGCCATAAACAGCAACAGTTGCAGAATTTTTGTTTAAAAATCATCTATTTAGACGTTTAAAACCGTCTTTTGACATCATAAGAAAAAGTCTGGACGCAGCAAGTGCGTTATGGTAGTGAATCTTCATTAAAATGTTTTTAATAGCAAATATGTGTGTGTGTTTTTTAAAGAAAGCAGGCATCAAATCTGGTTACCAGTATAACCTATATAGTAAAAACAATGTGCCATGTTTCATCAAAATAACTTTATTGTTTGAAAATGTACAAAAATTTCCGAATGTAAACTGTAAGTGCTCCCGAAAAAACTTGTTTCTTGGCCAACCTTATAGGTTAATAGTAAATTGAGCTATTCAACTATGAAGCATTTAATCAAAATTCGCTACCACAACGCACTTGCTGCGTCCCGAATTTCTTTTCTTACAAACATTATAATTTGATGGAAAATGCAAAAATGTAATAACATAAGGCGTGTTCGACTAAAAAAAATTTTCCGAAAATAAACTTAAAATGTTTCCGAGAAAACTCGTTTCCTAGCCGACGAACCTTAGGTTAATAGCAAATTGGGTTATTGAATTTTGAAGCATATAATGAAAATTCGCTACCAAAACGCACTTACTGCGTCTCGATTTTTTTTACAAACGTGCATCATATTTCGATGAAAAATGCAAAAATGCAATAAGGGATGTCAAAAAAAAAAATGTAGTTATCACCAACGATTTATGGGCCAGCCTGTGATTATCAAAATAATTTTATAAGATGTAGCTCAAGACGTATACATTTTTTCTCGTATCTTGCACAATAAGAATTATATTGAGGTTTACCGTAGAAATGCGTGACCCTGTATATATGTAAACAGAAAGTACACCCGGATATGGATTCTAGGGGACCTAGTTTGCGCTCATTTGAAGAAATTTTTTTAGAATTCAAAAGCCGCGGTCTCCTTAAAAACGAATTTTTTCTACGAAAATTAGCTAAAAATTATGGACCGTTAAACCATAAACTTAACTAAAACTACTTCCAAAGCATCAGAGAAAGTGCCTGAAATGAATTTTCTGTAAATATTTTATTAAAATGAAGGGCAATGATGGTTGAAGCTGAAACTTAAGGGTTTGCAGAACACTCTTTACATAATCCGTATTTATTTCACGTTCTTTGCCTAAATGTTGCCAATTTTGACTTTTCAATCGCGGCTTTTTACGTTTTGAGGAAAACCCCAATTTTTTTTCTTTAAATGCCTCTAACTTTTTTGTCTTTAACCTTACAGACCTAAATTTTGGTAAATTGCTCACCATATATATATATATATATATATATATATATATATATATATATATATATATATATATATATATATATATATATAATTGAAACTGACCCTGGATTTGGGTTCTAGGGAGCCTAGTTCGCGCTCATTTGAAGAAATTTTTTCTAAATTCAAAAGTCGGGATCTTCTAGTTAGTGATTTTTTTAAAGAAAATTCACTACAACAAACAATGTACCATATTTCATCAAAGTAACTTTATTGTTTGAAAATATATAATCATTTTTCAAAAGTCTCGATGCAGCAAGTGTGTTATGGAAGTGAATT
The DNA here is from genome assembly GCA_964006375.1 of Tillus elongatus. NCBI lineage: Eukaryota > Metazoa > Arthropoda > Insecta > Coleoptera > Cleridae > Tillus > Tillus elongatus. Next base: position 10,251,544 of record OZ023266.1, on the reverse strand, counting down.
TCCATAAAAATGGTTTTAATAACAAATGCGAGCAGGGATCAATCTGATTACCGGTATAGCGTATGTAGTAGAAACAATGTACATTTTATCAAAATTACTTATGATTTGAAAATATACAAAAAATTTCCAAAAATTAACTTAAATGTTGGTTTCCTAACCAACAAAGCTTACGTTAATAGCAAATTGAGTTATTGGAATATGAAGGATTTAATGAAAACTCGGTAAATTTGCAGATTAGCTCCCGAACGCTTTTCAAAACATTGTTTTGAGAAATATTACTAGGACCCCACCTGGATGCGCAAACCACAAGAAAAATTTCTTGTTCCACCCCCAAAGAAGTTACGGGACTGGGAGTGAATAGGGGTGCTGGTCGGGGTAGGTAGTAAAAGGGAAATATGAGCAAAAAAGCGAAGAAAACTGCTTAAAAGCTGTCCATTTGAAGCCATATCCTCATTAAACCCCGCCTACCCCGCACAGCACCCCTATTCGCCCCCCAGGTCACGTAACTTCCTTGGGGGGTATGAACAAGAAGTTTTTCTTCTGGTTTAAGCAACGAGGGTGGTTGTATGCACACGAGGGGGGGAAGGAAAATGCCTGCGACGAAGCAGACCCCCCCCCCGCGCTTCGACTTGCGGTAGGGTTGGGGGTGGCTGCTTCGTCGTCGATTTTCCGTCCCCCCTCGCGTGCCTACAACCACCCTCGTTGCATAAACCACAAGAAAAATTTCTTGTTCATACCCGCCAAGGAAGTTACGGTACCTGGAGGAATAGGGGTGCTGTGCGGGGTAGGCAGGGTTTAAGGGGGATAGTGCTTCAAGATGTGAAAAAGACAACTTTCAAGCCCGTTTTATTCGCATTTTCTGCTCATATTTTCTTTTTACTACCTACCCCGCCCCGCACCCCTACTCACTCCTGGTCCCATAACTTCCTTGGGGGGTAACAAAAAAAAATTCTTGGGGTTTGTGGATCCAGGGGGGGCGCTGGCAGGTTTCTCAAAACATTTTGAAAAGCGCCCGGGAGCTAATCTGCAAATTTACCGAAAATTCGCTACCAAAACGCACTTACTGCGTCCAGATTTTTTTATAAACGCATCATACTTCGATAAAAAATTCAAAAATGCATTAATGTGTTCTACGAAAATTAGCTAAAAAAAAATTATAGACCGTTAAACCATAAGCTTCACTAAACCTACAGTGAAAGCATCAACTTAACTAAACTGACAGTCGAAGCATCAAAGAAAGGGTCTATTTGAAATGAATATTCTGTAAATATTGACAGTTGAATCTGAAATTTAAGGGTTCGCGGAACACTCTTCTTGCAACGTTTCCTTTACACAATCCGTAGTTGTTTCACGTTCTTTGCCTAAACATTGCCAATTTTGACGTTTCAAATTGCGAGTTTGACGTTTTGAGGAAAACTCCAAAATTTGTTTCTTTAACTGCGCATAACTTCTTTGTCTTTAAAGCTAAAGACCTAAATTTTGGTACAGAGTTCACTCTTTATAATACAAACAAGCGTGCCAAATTTGGTTGTACTTTGTTATTTCCGGAGATGTGAATTTTTTTTAGAAAGAAAACACAAATTTTCCGGGAAAACCTTGTCCGATTTTCCTGGCTAACGAACTTATCCAAGCCACTTGCAAAAGGAAGGTACTCACCAAATTTGATCAAGATCGGTCCATTATCTTTTGAGCTTACGTTCGGATATATATATATATATATATATATATATATATATATATATATATATATATATATATATATATATAAACACAGATCTCCTCATTAGCGAATTAAAAAAAAATTACTAAAAATAAACATAATCACGAAGGAAATACCACTCAAGTTGGAAATTATATAATTAATGATAAAATAAATTTTATTAAATATACAGGGTGGGGGATTTTGAGTGTGAAATACCATTGGGATCTACAAGGTGGATGACACATTTTGAAATATTTTTCACATTTACCCCTGCTTCTTATTTTGATTGGCCGGGGTCACGTTATGAGTACCAAATGGAGTGGTGTTTTTCTCTCCAAAATTCGATTCTCATTTGCTCTACTGGTTACAGACTTATGTATTTTCCAAGAAATAAAATTGGGTCACATTTTTTTAAAGACCACCTAAATAGGGGGGTGTACAATGATTTTTTAAGCACCTATTACCTTAACTTCAGAACCAGGTAGTAAATCAACAAGCGGTGTGGTTTCAACAAGCCGGACCCCCCGCCACATTTTGCGCGCCAAGTAAGAAACATGTTTGGAGATAGATGGATTGGCCCGCAAGGTCTCCAGATCTCATTCCTTAAGATTTTTTACTTTAGGAGATTCATAAAAAGTCTGCACGCAGCAAGTGTGTTATGGTGGTGAATTTTCATTAAAATGTTTTTAATAGCAAATATGTGGCTCTCTTTTCAAAGAAAGCAGTCATCCGATTTGGTTACCAGTATAACATGTATAGGCGAAACAATGTACCATAGTTCATCAAAATAACTTTATTGCTTGAAAATGTATACAAATTTTCCGAAAATTAAAAAAAAAAGTCTACACGCAGCAAGTGCGTTATGGTGGTGAATTTTCATAAAAATGTTTTTAATAGCAAATGTGTGGTTCTCTTTTCAAAGAGGGCAGGCATCCGATTTGGTTACCAGTATAACTTTACCTACACTAATTCTATTTTTTTGGAAAATTCATAAGTATGCAACCAGTAGAGCAAATGCAACGATTTTCTACGTACATACGCAGTTCTTCACGGCTGATATAATTTTGAAAAAAAAAACACCATTCCTTTTGGCGTTTATGTGACACCGGCTTCAAAATGAGGAGGAGGGGTAAATTTCAAAAATATATCCAAATGTGTCCCCCCGCCTACTTATCACCTCACCAAATTTTTGTCAAAATACTCCCAAGCAGTTCTCCAGATATGCGATATAACTGATTATGAATCTATAGAAATTTTCAAGAGCCTCGGTGGTTCAGTGGCAAGGACGTGTACCTCTAAACCGAGAGGTACCAGGTTCGATTCCCAGGGCCCCCCCTTTCACTTTTTCAGCACATACTGTCAAATTATCATCAACCGAGGTTGTCGGAGCGTGTTTGGGCAAGTTGAATGTCTGCACATTCCACCATTCGAAGTGGGCGTAAAGCCGTCGGTCCCTGGTCCGTGCGATGTTGGGCACCCTAACCTCCTTACAGAAAGGCGGGGGTTCGGCAAAATTTCCAGGATAGTGAGGTGAAACTGCTCCCTGACGTCGGTGATTGGCCATAGTCGCGGAAATAAAGCGACGTTAAAGAAAAAACGTTTCAGACTTTTTTGTAGTTTAACTTCGGTCTATTTACGCGAGTATGGTCAATCACCTAGGGAGCAGTTGCACCTCACTATTCTGGAAATTTTGCCGAACACCAGCCTTCTTTAACGTGCCCAACATAGTATGGAGATGGGACAGACGGCTTTACGCGCCCTCTAAAGGGCGGAACGTTCAGATATTCAACTTGCTCAAATACAATGCCACAACCTCAGTTGATATGAATGGTTTAATGTACTGAAAGTGAAAGGGGACCCCTGGTAATCGAACCTAGTACTCTTCGATTGCGAGGCACACGTTCCTACCCCTTATGCCTGAACCAACGAAGCTCTAAATTCAGACTTCTAGAATAACTGGTTTTTGAAATTAAAAAAGAAGGAAAACGGATTTTATTTTATTTTTGTCTATATCTAGCGATTTGCCATTTTTTTTCAAATCTGAAGAAACTTCTGAGATGCCCTTACAATTGTAAGGGCGTCTCAGAAGCTGTACAATTGTACATCTTTTGTCTAATTTCATCAACGTCGTATCACGTATAGCTTTCGATGGTGTTGAACTCAAAATCGTCCACCCTGTTTATTTTTTATTTTTGGTAACACAGGTTAATAAAACAAAAAAGGTGTAAGGTTAACAGATAGATAAAACTTACGGTGTTTTACGATGAAACATGATATAGAAAGAAAAGCCCCAAGCTGGGATATTCTGAAATGAAATAATAACACAGGAATTTAAAAGCAGTAAAATCAACAGAGAGAACTACTCTTAAACAATCCTAAATTAAGTAACAACAGCTGGATTACGGTCAGATACCTGACGTACCCATGGGTACTCTATAGTTATCATCAGGGCTAGGATTATGTGCAATTCGCATATTTTTTTTGCAGAAGTTGCATATTTTAGTGTATTTTGCCTAAATTGCATATATTTTGCATTATCTGCATATTCTACAATTCTTAGGGGTTTCCGTATATAAAAAAAGCCATATACTTGTTTCAATGTAAGCAACTGTTAAAGTAAATTTATAGGCCGTTCAAATGAAGCTGGCGGAAAGGAGATTCCAAATTCCTGGTATTGTATAGTTCGAGTGCTTTACTCAGATATAAGACAGTGCGCCAGACAGGATGAGCTACCTTTGGGTTTTTAGAATCTACCGCCTCCTAGCTTTGTACGTGCTATACCTAAATGAAACTAGTAGCTAGTAGGTGAGAGTATAAAAACAAATTCTTGAGGATTGTCGGTAATGGCGCTCTTTTCTTTGTACTTTACATCAAGGTGAAATAAATGGAAAAATGCAATTTGTAGGTATTGTATAAATCTAAAATTCGTAAGAACTAGGGTTTTACGCCCGCCTATCATAAAAACTGTGTCTGGAATTCCCAATAATAACTGGAGAAGGTATTGAAAGGACTGACCGCCAGGTAATTTTATTCGTAATTAAGTCTCGTAAGAAGACATTAAAGGGGATTAGGACTGATTACGCCAGCAGTGTCTAGAATTGAAATAATTTGTTTCTATTATTTAATTTGCTTGTGCTTAGTTGCACGCACAGTGCATTTACTTCATCTTTAGACAATATTAGTGTAGGGTCGTTTTTATTATTTTATACTGTAAAAAAATGTGTTCCAAATTGTCAAACTGGATACGGCCACACTCAGTGCTTTCCGTAGATGGTGACAACGTTTTTTGTAAACCATGCGGGAAACTGGTAACTTACTTTTTATTTTAAGCAACTGATCTATTTACTTTGTTTTTCTAACCTTAGCCATTAATCAGCCCAGTATGTATTTGCCAAATTTTCCGACACATGATTTTTGTAATCGAAAATTATAAAACGCAATCGAAATAAAAAATTAAATAAACTATTAAAAGAATAACTTACAGTTCTCAAAAAAATACTGAAATACAAATTAAAAAGATACTTCTTTATTTTTATTACTTAGTTCACGACTATTGTATAAAAACAATACTAAATTTATATTTATTCACAAAAAAATGTAGATGTCTGTAGTAACATTGATTTCTTTTCCAACAGATTTCAAGCGCAAGGAAATATCTCATAGACCAACACTGTAAGCCACCTCGGCATCAAAGAAATTGTGAAAAAAATTCAAATAATACATACCAAGCATCAATACCCGAATGTTTGGGAAACCAAACAAAGAAAGCAGAAGATGATACCTTTAAAATTGACTTAGGCAAGTCAATGGTTGCTTCTAACATTCCACTGAATAAATTAAATAACACTGTCTTAAGTCATTTTTGGAAAGCTATTGTAAACAGTATATACCAGATGAAAGTCCTTTGAGAAAAATTATGGTTGAGAAATGCCATTTAGAAACTTTTTCAGCAGTAAAAGTCTTATAAAAAATAATTGTTATGTTGTAGTAGATGAAACTCAAGATGTTTGTGGTAGATATCTTGATAATTTAATGATAGGCAGCTTAACTGAAATTTCTTTATCTAGACCTTATTTAATTGCAGTCAAAGAATTAGAAAAAAACAAATAATATTACTATAACAAGATTTATTCAAGATGGTTAGTCAAACGTGTTTTTACCAGATGCTGCTTCATATATGGTCAAAGTTGGAATTCATTTAAAAATATTTTATCCCAACTTAATTCACTGTACGTGCCTGGCTCACGGATTAAACAGGGTAGCAGAAGAAATTAAACAGCAATTTCCTTTAGTCAATGAATGTATTAATAATATGAAAAAAGTGTTCATCAAAGCACATTTAAGAGTTCAAAGATATAGAGAAGTTCTGCCTGTGGTACCATTACCTCCTAGACCTGTAATCACGCGATGGGGAACCTGGATCAAGGCTGCCTTTTATTTTGAACATTTTAGAGAAATAACGGTGGTAATGCTTGAATTTGCAGCTGAAGCAGGTGCGTCAGTGAAACAAGCAAAAATTAAGCGGTCTTTAGAATATATATTTTCAGAAACATGCTTAGAACACTCCCTAGTTGCACAAACCATAAGAAAAAATTCTTGCAAACAACCCCCAAGAATGTTACGGGACCAGGAGCGAATAGGGGTGCTGGGCGGGGAAGAATAAAAAGGAAATATGTGCGGAAAATGCGAAAAAAAAAAAGCTTAGTCGGACATCATAAAGCTGCTTTTTTTCACATTTTGAAGCCATACCTCCTTCAAACCCCGTCTACCCCACATAGCACGCGATTCGTCGCAGGTCCCGTAACTGTTTTGGGGGTTGTTCCCAAAAAAAATTCTTGTTTGTGCATTGGGGGTGGTTATAGAGATGCAGGATAAGAAGGAAAACCCCACGACGAAGTGTCGGCCCTAACCCCCGCCTTGGCCCTCAGTCCAAAACACGACAGGGTGCAATCTGAGAAATGGATAGCGATATGTAACCGCAGGGGAAGGGGTGCACCGGAAAAATAGGATGTCTATAGCAAGCGAAAAAATAAATTAGGAAAATAAAATTAATTTTTAACTCACCGCAGCAAGTTTAAATGTAAATACCTCAGCAAAGACAAGGAAGCGAAAGGTGATAATAGTGCCAGCATGCACGTAAGATGCCAAGTTTTATCTATCAACAGTCGATAAAAGATAGAATACTGAGGCTGGAAACTGAAACAAAAAGCAGAATCACCACAAAAATAATAACAGAGCGTTAGATACGTATTTCGACAACGAAGTGATCTTCATCAGTATCCAGGGCATAACTCTCCGTTATTATTTTTGTGGTGATTTTGCTTTTTGTATCAGCAGTAGATTTGGTAAATTTGTAGATTAGCTCCTGAAGGCTTTTCAAAAAATTGTTTTCAGAAACATTACTAGGACCCCACCTGGATGCACAAACCACAAGAAACATTTCTTGTTCACACCCCCTAAGGAAGTTACGGGACTGGGAGTGAATAGGGGTGCTGGGCGGGGTAGGTAGTAAAAAGGAAATATGAGCAGAAAATGCAAAGAAAACTGCCTGAAAGCTGTCTACTTGAAGCCGTATCCCCATTAAACCCTGCCTACCCCGCACAGCACCCCCTATTTGCCCCAGGCCAGGTAACTTCCTTGGGGGGTATGAACAAGAAGTTTTTCTTGTGGTTTATGCAACGAGGGTGGTTGTATGCACACGAGGGGGGGAGGAAAATGCCTACGACGAAGCAGACCCCCTTGTTCGACTTGTGGCAGGGGTGGAGGGTGGCTGCTTCATCGTGGGGATTTTCCTTCGCCCTCGCGTGCATACAACCGCCCTCGCTGCATAAACCAGAAGAAAAATGTCTTGTTCCTACCCGCCAAGGAAGTTATGGCACCTGGGGGGGGGGGGGGGATAGGGATGCTGTGTGGGGTAGGCAGGGTTCAAGGGGGATATGGCTTCAAGATGTGAAAAGACAGCTTTCAAGCCCGTTTTATTCGAATTTTCTGGTGGTCATATTTCCTTTTTACTACCTACCCCGCCCAGCACCCCTACTCACTCCTGGTCCCGTAACTTCCTTGAGGGTGTGAACAAGAAATTTTTGTAGGGGTTTGTGGATGGGGGGCAGGTTTCTGAAAACAGTTTTTTGAAAAGCGTTCGGGAGATAAACTGCAAATTTACCGTGGATATATCTGTCTGTCAAGTAAACTGCAAATTCACCCCTTTCTCTCGTGGTTTATGCATGCAGGGGTGATAGTGAGCACGTTTATATATATATATATATATATATATATATATATATATATATATATATATATATATATATATATATATATATATATATATATATATTTCAAGAAGTGGACATTGTGCCACTCCTTCAAAAAATCCCTGATTCACCCAAATAAAGCCAGGGGAAGGGAAAACAACATCAGCGTGCACCCCTGCAGAGGTTCAGTGCAAGGAGAAACTATCTTACACACCCCTGGAAAATAACCAAGGTAAAAATATCATCTAAGTTTATGTGAGGTGGTAAGCTTTATCTATCGGCAGTCAGTTTATCTAAGACCTAACCTGGGATAATCTGCAAATTCACACATATATATATATATATATATATATATATATATATATATATATATATATATATATATATATAAAATTCATAAAAATCAAACACGGCCCCCGAAAGTAAACCATTACCGGTAATTTATTAGAATACCGAAAAGAATTAGGTACATCCTTCAAAAGATAAAAAATAAAATTACTAACTTTTTTCCTTTCTTTCCAGCCTCTAATTAAAATTAAATCTGATGAAATAATTCCAAAATAGATTGTGGTCTATTATGATTATCTATTATCTACCACTCCCAAGATATCAGTTAAAAATCCTACACTATATGAATAAAAAAAACCATTATAGTTTACACTCCAATATAATCTATGAACGGACATGATTTCATTACATAAAATTGTCTCAGTGAGAGTTCGATGTATCTTTCCGTTTCCTTCTTTCCATAAAACTTTAATGCCAATAAAAAAAAAAAGATATACCTACTGTTATTTCAGTATGAAAAAAATGTGTATATTACTTATTAAAATGGAAAATGTCCACATTAAGCTGTATTTACATATTATTCCCGTGTCCATGCGATGTTGGGCACATCAAAGATCGCTACCCTCCTTACAGAAAGGCAGAGGTTCGGCAAAATTTCCAGGATAGTGAGGTGAAACTGCTCCCTGGCGTCGGTGATTGGCCATAGTCGCGGAAATAGGCCGACGTTAAAGAAACAAAACACACACATACATATATGGAAAAGCTTTCCAACAGGCAACAAACAATTTACTGACATACATGTAATAAACTTTTAATTAACGATTGCAATAAATGGGGACAGCAGTTACATAAACCCAAAACCTTATAATTGCCCATAATACTATGCAGCAATTAAACACTGGAATTTACACAAAACAAATACTCCACACAAAAAAATCCCTGCAAATGTTTGATAAGATAAAGATACCTACATAATATCCACAATAAATTCCAAACATTTAAATGAAATAATTGTCAATAAAGAAATTTAAAAAACCAAACAACTGAAGGATGAATTTTGCAGGGCCACAGCTGATACTTGTGGCATGAGAAGGAACAATGCGAGATGAAAAACACATGTTTCTAATTCGCCTAAAAATCAACAATACAAATGCTGACACTGCATCTGGATATTTTCAGTGAAGGAAAAAAAAACATGCTGCAAAAGGTTTGATTTTTGCAGCCTGCAATAAACGGGAATATATACTTAAAGGCGGGATACGGATATTCGTCCCAGCGAATTCGCATGCTAATGCATTGCATTCTTAAGTGCCCTTTTGAAGTACAAGATGAGTCACTCACAATGTGTTAAAATGAGTCACAAAATATTGATAATCCAAAGCCATGTTGACCATGCACTAATATCACTACTTTCCGTCACAACATCTGCACTAGAACTAGCGCAATTTAATGCAAACTTGTGTATTTATCTCAGAGCAAGATTGGTTTTTTAAGAACAACAAAAATAAAGCTGTGTGTGTGTGTGTACCACAATGTGCAGCAGGCTCGTTTAAACGGTAAATTCTGTAAATGTGCTGTACTTACGTTGTTTATTAATCAAAGATTTATTATCCAGTGGCCCTTGGATTTGTTATAATTGAAAATATTAGGAAATTCTTGCAATAACACTAGATTGACGCTACAAACCGATGGCTTTATCTATGCGCTAGGTCAACTAGAATAGTTACTTAATTGCACGACATAATATGGATGTAGTTGGCGCTGCTTGACAGTCGAACTACAGGCGGCAGTTTTAAAACTGAATTATATTTTCGTGAGTTTTAGTATTATAATTTGGATTTGTTTCTCGATTCATTTTTATTAAATAAATAAAATTATAATAAATGTGTTCACACACACACACGTCAGCTTTTAAACACCTGCTGAGTGTACAGATATAATAGAATAAGTGAAAATTTCTCTATGATTACAAGAAACTTATAGGTATTCAGGTTCCGAAAATTATTTATGTAATTTGGATTCTGGGGTTTATTAGAATAGTTGTAGAAATTACATAATGGAAACGCTTAAGCTGTTTATGAATAAAATGTATGAGTTTGTTATGCAAAAAAATAATAATAGTAGTTAGAACAAAAATATTGGGAAGTTCCTATTTTACTAATAGTGTACTTCTATCCATATAAAGATATTTTGAAATTATCCTTTTAATAACGTTAGTATTTTTTTCCATTAAAGGGATTTTATTTTGAGAACAAACTAGAATAACTAATAAAATTTGTCGATATGACATTACTAAACTGACCAAAAGATGACGCTGACAACAATATTAATATTACCAACATCGTAAACGCACTGAAGGACAAATAGAAGGCTTTAGTAACACAGCATAAGGCATAAGGTTTATTGCGCTCCAGTTGTAGGTTTTATATTATATGCTGTGTTAAAGGCAAATTCAAATGATTAATGAGTTAATTAGAAAAATAACAAAACTATAGTACATTCATATGTATCATCAAATTATTAACTTAGACTGATTATACTCACTTTTTAATCGTTACATTTAAATTTTACGAAACAGTTAAGTGTATTTATTTATTTATTGTTATTTTAATTATACAGCATGTCTCACAAAAAAGCTTAGCTTGTGCTTGCAAATGACACAATTTTAAACTTCTTCCAATAAAATCAAACTGTCAAATGGTTTTATTCTGTCACTTTCCAAATTTCCTCTGAACTTCTCTCCCCTTCAATCCCAAATCTCACCAATATATCCACTTTAGCATTTTATATTTAAATTTACTTTGGTATAAAAATAATTACTTTTCTACAACCATATTTCTCCAAAAATTTTAATTCTTCTAGGACAAAAATTTGACATTACATTTCTGACATTTTTACAGAATGTAAAATATAAAAAAATATAATTTTTAAACTTCGATACGTCTGGGTTTGATATGATTAAAGGAACCAGAATCAACGGCTTTTCTACCAGACAATGTTTTAGTGAAATTTATTTTAAAAAAATAACTATTGAGGAGATCTCGACATTTGAATTTTGAAAAAAATTATTCAAATGAGCGCTAACTAGGTCCCCTAGAACCCATATCCAGGTCAGTTTCAATTTTTATAAATATATAAAAATTGAAACTGACCCCGGATATGTGTTCTAGGGGGCCTAGTAAGTGTTCATTTGAAGTAATTTTTTCAAAATTCAAAAGTCGAGAACTCCTCATCATTAGTGAATTTTTTTTAAAGAAAATTCACTAAAACATTGTCTGGTAGAAAAGCCGTTAATTCTCATATATATATGTATATATATATATATATATATATATATATATATATATATATATATATATATATATATATATATATATATATATATATATATATGTATCACACCGATAACTTCGAAAATAATGGGCCGATGATGATTAATTTGGTAAATACCTTCCTTTAGCAAGTGGCTTGGATAAGTTCGTTAGCCAGGAAAATCGACCCAGGTTTTCCCGGAAAATTTTGTGTTTTCTTTCGAACAAAAATGATATCTCCGGAAATAACAAAGTAAGAGCAACCAAATTTGGTAAGCGGATTTATATCATCATAGGTAAATTACCTACCAAAATTTCGCTCTGTAGGTTAAAAGCAAAACAAGTTATAGGCATTTAAAGAAAAATAAATTGGAGTTTTCCTCAAAACGTCAAAGTCGCGATTTAAAACGTCAAAATTGGTAACATTTAGTCAAAGAACCTGAAACTAATATGAGCTATGGAAAGAAAATGTCTCAAGAAGAATGTTTTACAAAGCCTGAAGTCCTAAAATGTTTCCGGAAAATTCATTTCAAATAGGCTCTTTTTCTGATGCTTTGGCAATTTTTTTTGTTCCCTCAGGGCTCGTCCGCGGCCTTGCCGCCCCGATAGCACCGCAACCCTTGGTTGATTGTGCATACCCTTAGTCTTACTCCACCCATTCCAAGATCACTGTGCCTTGAACTAGTCTGCACAGCGATTGGTAGGGTGAAGTTTTATATTGCTCTGTCTCCGGTCTAGAGTGACCGTAGATCAGTTGTCTTTTCCGGCCCAGAGCTATACACTCACACAAGATGTGCTGGGCTGATTCCTCCCCCTCGTCGCAGAGTCTGCATGCGAGGTCCCCTTCGAACCGCCCCATTTTATGCAGGTGTTTCTTGACGGCCATGTGTCCCGTCAAGAGACCTGTTGTGTTTCTGAGCTGTCCTCTGCTAAGGTTTAGCAGCTCCACAGCTCTCTTTGAACTGGGTCCGTCAATTATTGACTTCCCATGTCTGAGCCCTGGACAGTCCGCCCAGTACACCTTGTGTTGGTTTCTGACCCAGGACTTAATGGCTCCCCTGGCAGTGCTCTTAGACACGACCAGAGCCGGTTCTGGTCCCATAAATGGTTCTGCTGACCCTCTCTTCGCGACACTGTCAGCTTCTTCATTGCCTTTAACCCCCGAGTGATCCGGCACCCAGATGAGGGTCACCACATTCTGCCCAGCCAGGTCGCTCGTCTCGTCTCGGCACTCACTCACCAGCCAGGAATTTACCCGTGGGCTACTTAGTGCCTTAAGGGCTGCCTGGCTGTCTGTGGCTATGAGGATCCGCTTGTTGGTGTAGCCCCTCCTCTTGTTCTCCCGCACACAGTGCAGGATGGCGTACATTTCGGCCTGAAACACCGTTGCATGGGCTCCGAGGGAAATACTATGACTTACCCTCGGTCCTTCCGAGTAAACACCTGCCCCCGTCCCACGCTCCCCGCCAGATCCGTCCGTGAACCAGACGAGCACGTCCCGTGGCATGCCCGGCGTCTCCTCCCGCCATGCCTCGCGATCAGGGATTTCCACTGTAAAGTTGTTTTCCCTGTACATTCGCGGGCTCGCGAAGTCTGACCTTATTTCAAGCATGGGCTCCTTCACGATCTCCTGAATTTTGCAGTGGCCTCTGAAGCCTGGGTTGATCTTCAGTCTACCATTGCAGGCTAGTCTGTATAGTCCTAGCCTGGCCTCTCCCATAATAACTAAGTGTAGGGGGGGTAGATCCAGCAACACCTCCATGGCGGCTGTTGGGGTTGAAGACATGGCCCCTGTGATGCCTAGGCAAGCCATCCTTTGGATCTTGCCTAGTTTTTGTTTGGCACTGGATTGTGTCACCTTAGGCCACCAGACCAGTGCCGCATATGTTAACGATGGTCTGACCACCCTTGTGTACAGCCAGTGGGCCATACTAGGTCTTAGTCCCCACGTTTTTCCATATAGCCGCCTAGTGACGGCTAAGGTCATGACTGCCTTACGCAGTATTTTTCCAATGTGACCATTCCAGGTTAGCTTAGAGTCCAATACGACCCCAAGATATTTTACCTCCCTGGCGATTGGAACGCTCCTACCGTATAGAGTGAGAGTTCTGTGGCTTTCACACTTCCTCCTCCTCGTAAACGGCACGACGGTTGCTTTCTCGGGGCTCACCCCGAGCCCTTGATCAACCGTCCACCCTTCCACCACTTTCAGTGCAGTCTGCATACGCTCCCACACTGCCTGTGTGACCTTTCCTCGGACTATGATGACAATGTCGTCCGCATAGCCCTGTAGGCAGGCCGTCCACGACTAGACACCAGAGCAAGGGAGACAGAACGCTCCCCTGCGGACACCCCGCCGCGACCCCCGCCAGCAGAGTCCCTCCCGCGAGTGAGGTGAACACCGCCCTGTCCCTGAGCATGGAACCGATCCACCTGCAGCAGGTCTCCTCTATTCCACGCTCCCGGGCAGCTGTCAGAACCGATCCGAACGAGGTGTTGCTTTGGCAATAGTCTTAGCTATAGAGTTTATCGTTTCATGGTATATAATTTTCGTCGAATTTTCGTAAAAAATCATTAAAGCTCAATATATCCGTTATTATCCAAGATACGAAAAAAAATGTATACATTAATTATAGGGTGTTTTGAACTACATCTTAAAAATATTTCTACAATCACAGGCTGGCCCATAAGTCGTTGGTGCTACAAATTTTGTTTTTTATTTTATTTAATCGAACATGCCTTATGTTATTGCATTTGCCATAGAAATATAATGCATGTTTGTAAGAATAGACATTCGGCACGCAGCAAGTGCGTTATGGTAGCGAATTTTCATTAAATGCTTCAAATTTGAATTGCTCAATTTGCTATTAACCTATAAGGTTGACCAAGAAACCAGTTTTTTCAGGAACACTTTAAGTTTACTTTCGGAAATTTTTGTGCATTTTTAAACAATAAAGTTATTTTGATGAAACATGGCACATTGTTGCTAATATGTAGGTTATACTGGTAACCAAATTTGCTGCCTGATTTCTTAAAAAAAAAACAAATATATTTGGTATTAAAATTATTTTTATGAAAATTCACTACCATAACGCACTTGCTGCGTCCAAACTTTTTATTTTTAAACAACCCGAAGCCTTTAATTCTTGTTTCTTTAATCATATAAATAAATAGATAAATAAATAAATAAATAAATAAATAAATAAATAAATATATAAATAAATAAATAAATAAATAAATAAATAAATTAATAAATTAATAAATTAATAAATTAATAAATAAATAAATAAATAAATAAATAAATAAATAAATAAATAAATAAATAAATAAATAAATAAATAAATAAATAAATAAATAAATAAATAAATATGGTTACTTCGGTAGTCATATGTACTTAACCTAATCGTCTAATATTAATTTTGTTCCGATGTATCAAACTGTAGGATTGATATACGAGGTAAACAGCAAAATTTCCCGGTCTGGCTATGAAAGAAACGGCGTAGACTTACGATTAAATTTTGTTTTTCGATATAGTCCCCGTAACATCGTTTCCCGTATTATTACATCGATTTAGCAACAATTCGACACCCCTAAAAAATATTGTTTCGGTTTGTCCTCAAAATGTGCCCAAATTGCAACTTTTACACCATCGTCGCCACTGAAACACCGCTCGCGAAGGTTCTTTTTCAAATTACCAAATAGATAGTGCGAGAATTCAGATACACATGACTTCCAGCATGGAATAAATAGTAGCCAATCAAACGATGCTTTTCCCTTCCATATATCGCAGGGTGTTAGTGAATTTTTATTTAAAAAAATTCACTAATAGAGGAACTAGGACCCCTAGAACCTATAATTTCAATTTATATATATATATATATATATATATATATATATATATATATATATATATATATATATATATATATATATATATATATGTATCCATCCGATAACTCAAAAAATAATTAACGATTTCGATGAAACTCGGCAAGTGCCTTTCTTTTGTTAATGGCTTGGATGAGTTCGTTAGCCAGGAAAATCGGACAGCGTTTTCCGGGAATATTTTGAGTTTTCTTTCGAAAAAACTTTTTTTCTCCGAAAATTACAAAAGTGTTTTAATGAAATTTATTTGATGTTGCCTCGGGAGGGTCCTTTCTTTTTTCTCTCCCTCAGAGCTCGTCCGCGGCCTCGCCGCACTGATAGCACTGCAACCGGGAGAGGCCTTACTACTACGTACCAAAATTCAACTTTCTAAGTTGATAGAAAATTGAATTATTCAAATTTTGAATTTTCTTTGGAATTTTTTTTTTCTCCGAATATTACAAAGTTATTTTAATGAAATTCGGTGGATATCTTGCCTTAGGAAAGAGCTTACTACATACCAAAATTAAACTTTCTAAGTTTAGAGAAAATTGAGTTATTCAAGTTTGAAGCATTTAATAAAAATGCACTACCATAACGCACTTGCTGCGTCCCGAACTTTTTAAAACACGTTTGGAACAGAGCAGTTTTGAGCCACCTTATTTATTACCTGGTTCGCTCATAATCTTAAACATTAATCATTGTAATATAAAACTACATTTCAACACAAAGCTAAATGATCTAGATATGAATTCACTTAAACATTCCAATAGCAGGCTGGCTACCTTAGCCGATAATACTTACGGTGTGTTGTCGCTGTAATTAATATACCGCACTGACGGGCTCTAATAAGAGCGAAGCCGGTATGCGTTTCTAATTATGATGAAAACGCATCTAGCTTTTAAATTTTCAATTACAAATTTAAAAATCTGATTGAAACTATTTTGCAGGTTAATTAGTGTAATTATAAATAAGCCCATATCAATATTTAAAGAGAAACTTCAGCATATTTTATATATATATATATATATATATATATATATATATATATATATATATATATATATATATGTTTTGGAATGTTGCACTACACTGTAATCACTTTTAATTATACTTTATTTGTTTGCTGTACTTTCAGTGATTTGTTATTTGGTTGCGTGTACACGTAACCAAATAACAAATCACTGAAAGTACAGCAAACAAATAAAGCGTATATTTATATGTCCATATATATATATATATATATATATATATATATATATATATATATATATATATATATATATATATATATATATATAGTGTCCAACACTAAGTGAGATGTAAGACACGAAACACGTGGCCCCACCTCGTTGCGGAACCAAGTAGTATGTTGTCACAGCAGCACCAAATAACACAGAATGTTAAAAAATAGAGACTGTATACAACCAACTAACAATTTAGTAAATTGTCAGCCCTGGCCCATTTCCACCCCAATATAGGGACAAAGTATGTAAGGCTGTTTGAGATAGCCCCATAAATAAAAGTCCATTATGGTAAGATCGGGACAAGGTACTGGCCCATATCGACCAATCCAGCGCCCAGGAAATTTGCGATCTAACCATTCTCGAACGATTCCTGTTGCATGTGCTGGGTGGCCGTCATGTTGAAAGTATGCCGTTTGTCTATCTCCTAGTGACATGTTACGCAAATGGTCTTGAAGAATATTTTCCAGCATTTCCAGATAACTGTACTGGTTCATATTCCGCTCAAAAAAATATTGCCCAATTATCCCAGTGTAAGAAACAGCACACCACACATTTACTTTTTATGGCATTGTCTTCTGCAATTAACTCTATAATTTGGATTTTTCATAGACCAATGATGTGCATTTTGGGAATTTACCACCCCATTGGTGGTGAAAGTGGATTCGTCCGAAAAAATAATATTTCTGCCAAAATTGTGATTTTGTAGATATCGCTCGCCGTACCATAAACAAAAATATAATCGTTTTGACTCGTCATTTTCTTCCAAAGTGTGTATAAGTTTTAATTTAAAAGGTTTCACCTTGTTGGTACGATAAATTTGTTGCAAATGCGATTTGCTAATATTGCCAATTTCTAATGCCCTTCTTCTTAATGCTAATTTCAGAAAACGCCTAACAGAATCCATAGCTAATGCAGCTGCAGCATTTTCTTCTTCATTTAGGTCGGATTTTGTCTTCTTAACATTTAAAACACTCACAGTACGCATAAATTTTGTAACAACTTTTTTTACACCAGTAGCGGAAACCTAATAATTTGGCCAGCGTTCAAGGAATTTTCTTATCACTCCCTGATTAAAATGTTCTTCACCCAAAACATAGCACTGCACAATAAACACTTTTTGTTCTGTTGTTAACATTTTTAAATACAGAAGCTTGCCGTTCGTGACAAATAAAATTAACCTTAGAATTTTCCAAATAAGTAGTATCCCGGGAAACGAACAACAAGGCAGAGATCAAGTAGCCATGCAACTCGCCAATTATTGCTTCGAATGTTCAATTGTGCGTTTACTTTACTTTTTTTATTGGTTGAGATGAAAGCAAACCTACCCCAAGTTTAATTATGGTAAAGACTTTTTTAATACAGTTTCAAGTTATTTTTGAAGTACACCTAATCACAGAAGTCGGTTGAACGTCATTTAAATAAAGTCGCAGCTAAAAAAATATTCATAGTAGGCTGATCTGTTTGAAAATTGAGAGTCTGTCATAAATTTTAATTCTAAACAATTTTTGTTAATAACTTTTGCGGTATCTTTATAAACGAAGGTAGTTTACTCTTAATACATTTCATTGCATCAGTTATAAACCAGCCTATATATTAATTGATTTTGTTCATTTTCTCAACATATCAGTTTAAGACAAAGCAGGAGCGATTCCCGGAATATCAGGTTCTGATTCGAATTTTTTTGTCACTTATACCTTACCCACACTCAATCCGTGGACACACTGTATATATACCTATATATAAACATATAAAAATTGAAACTGACTCCGGATATGAGTTCTAGGGGTCCTAGTTCGCGCTCATTTGAATTTTTTTTCAACATTCAAAAGTGGGAATCTCCCCATTAGGTAGTTTTTTCGAAGAAACTTCACTAACAACACAGAGAATTTCAAGGAACGCCCTTGCCGTTGTAAATTGTTACAGTAGTTCTGATAACAGAACTTTATTGGCTTATGCCTTTCTCGGTATTCTATCTCAACAGATGCGTGGATTTGTATTTTAAATTAAAAATATTTTTATGAAAATCCGCTACCTAACGCACTTGCTGCGTCCAGCCTTCTTTATAAGTAGATATTTTCTGTGAGGCGGTTCTGCCTAGTTAGATATGCAAATTATAAAAGGAAAACTAAAATTGCTAATGAAAATAAAAAGACCGGTGACTTGATCTTATCGAATAAAATAAATACGAGCCAAGTAGATAATTATCATTTGGAGTTTATGATTGACAATCTAGATTCCTATATTTTCGATAATGTATCCAATTTTGAATGTAATTCTGGAAGTTAGTACAAAAATATAAATTCCAAAATTGCATTAACGCAAACTCGTCGGCTATCGGTGGTGTTCGTGCGCGCGCTCCACTATCAGAGCGTTTATTTTTCGGTATATTCATGTATGTATTGATCCATGATTGTATTGTGGACGTTAGTGTATTTCATGTGAATTTCAACACTGGATAACATGGCAAAGGTGAGTTTTTAATTAAATTTATAATGATAATTAAAACTAACCTCGTACTGACATTAATTTTACTTGGAAAATTATACTCGCCATTTCCCGGTTATGTTATTGACATATGCGATACAGAGCCACCGTCGATGGCACTTTGTTTTTATTGTGTATACCTAGGATGAACTGTCCGATGTCATTTGAATGGTTTTGATTGAATCCTTCGTTCCTTTGTCCTGATTTTTAATTGAAAGCCCCGAATAGGGATGGCAAGACAAATATTTGTACAATTGAATTAGCTTTTATACAACAAGAACTACATTTGTTGGGAAACAGGGAAAAGGAAGTCACCGGACTATTACAAACAAATTGACATAATTGAATTTTTTCAAATCGATTTAGTGTGTATTTGCAAGGATGATCCTTTGAATTGATATTTATGTACACGCATTGTGTAAAAGCTATGAAGATTTAAGACGAATGTAATGTTATTACCCATGTTGTTTTTTGAATGGAATTACCTAGTTAAAAATCAAGTAGGTACTTCTGGATTATTATTTACTTTTTAGTTTATTTGTTCTATCCGTTTAAAATATGCCTTTGCTGCAGCTAAGTTTATACTGTCATATTTTGACAATGACAATTTCTTATCTTACTACTTGTTCTATTTGTTTAAAATATGCCTTTAGGCAGGTAAACGTCATATGACCATGACAATGTCTTATTTTATTTTCAAACTTGATGGGTTAAAAGTGAAAAGCGCTTTGCAAAGATGATCCTTGGGATTACTTATGCCGTGTAGAAGAGCCAAATTCAGTCACGTCAATGTTAGATAAAAAAAAACTCTGGGCACAGCAAGTGCGTTATGGAAGTGAATTTTCATAAAAATGTTTTTAATTACAAATATATCGCTCTAATGCAAGCAGGCATCAATTTGGTTACCGGTATAACCTATATAGTAGGAACAACGTACCATATTTTATCAAAATTACTTATTGTTTGAAAATGTACAAAAATTTTACGAAAATAAACTTTAAATGTTTCTGAGAAAACTGGTCTCCTAGCCAATGAACCTTAGGTTAATAGCAAATTGAGTTATTGAAATTTGAAACATTTAATAAAAATTCGCAACCAAAACGACCTTGTTGCGTTATACAAAAACTTTCCGAAAATAAAGTTAAATGTTGGTTTTCTAACCAACAAAACTTACGTCAATAGCAAATTGAGTTATTGAAATTTGAAGGATTTAATGAAAATTTGCTACCAAAACGCACTTACTGCGTCCAGAATTTTGTCTTACAAACATGTATCATATTTCGATAAAAAATGCTAAAATGCAGTAACGAATTTATTCTACGAAAATAAGCTAAAAATTATAGACCGTTAAACCATAAATTTCACTTAACCTACAGCGAAAGCATCAACTTAACTAAACCGACAGCCAACGCATCAGAGAGAAATGAATTTTCTCTAAACATTGTAGTAAAATGAAGGGCAATGACGGTTGAAGCTGAAACTTAAGGGTTTGCAGAACACTCTTCTTGCAACATTTTCTTTTCACAATCCGTATTTGTTTTACGTTCTTTGCTTAAACATTGCCAATTTTGACGTTTTAAATTGCGAGTTTGACGTTTTGAGGAAAACTCCAAAATTTGTTTCTTTAGCTGCCCGTAACTTCTTTCTTTGTCCTTAAACTTAGAGACCTAGATTTCTGTACATGGTTCACCCTTTATAATACAAATACGTGCACCAAATTTAGTTGCACTCACTTTGTTATTTCCGGGGATATAAATTTTTTTAGAAAGAAAACACAAAATTTTCCGGGAAAACCTGGTCCGATTTTCCTGGCTAACAAACTTATCCAAGCCACTTGCAAAAGGAAGGTACTCACCAAATTTGATCAAGGTCGATCCATTATTTTTTGAGTTATCGGTACTATATTTTATCAAAATTATGTTGATATATGTTAAAGTTGGCAATGCTGATAAAATATGGTGTAGAAATGTCAATGTCATTATGTCTATGACAAGTTATAATAATAAAATATACGCAAGAAGTATTGTGTGATATGAAGGCATGTTGTTGATTATTTTATTCTTAAAACATAAATCTCAAAACATCACTTAACAAAAAGACTAATAAAATCAAATAAATTAATATAACAACAAATGTACAAACATTTCCGAAAATAAACTTAAATGTTGGTTTCCTAACCAACAAAGCTTACATTAATAGCAAATTGAGGTATTGAAATTTGAAGGATTTAATGAAACTTCGCTACCAAAACGCACTTAGTGCGTCCAGATTTTTTTTTTACCAACATGCATCATATCTCGATAAAAAATGCAAAAATGCATTAATGAATTTGTTCTACGAAAATTAGCTAAAAATTATAGACCGTTAAACCATAAACTTAACTAAACCTACAGCGAAAGCATCAACCTAACTAAACCGACAGCCAAAGCATCAGAGAAAGGGTCTATTTAAAATGAATTTTCTGTAAATATTTTAGTAAAATGAAGGGCAATGACGGTTGAAGCTGAAACTTAAGGGTTCGCAGAACACTCTTCTTGCAACATTTTCTTTTCACAATCCGTATATGTTTTACGTTATTTGCCTAAACATTGTCAATTTTGACGTTTCAAATCGCGACTTTGACGTTTTGAGGAAAACTCCAATTGTTTTGTTCTTTGACTGTCCATAACATTTTTGTCCTTAAACTTATAGACCTATTTTGGTACATGGTTCACTCTTTATAATACAAACACGGGTAACAATTTTGGTTGCCCTTACTATGTTATTTCCGGAGATATATTTTTTTTAGAAAGAAAACACAAAACTTTCCGGGAAAACCCGGGCCGATTTTCCTGGCTAACGAACTTATCCAAGCCACTTGCAAAAGGAAGGTACTCACCAAATTTGATTAAGATCGGCCCATTATTTTTTGAGTTATCGGTGTGATACACACACACACACAAATATATATATATATATATATATATATATATATATATATATATATATATATATATATATATATATATATATATATATATATATATATATATATATATATATATATATATATATATATATATATATATATATATATATATATATATATATATAGGGTGTCCCAATAGTGTGTAATTCCTCTATATATTCGTTACCCTAAGAGCTAGCAAAAAAACTTTGAACAAAATTTTCTTGTGATTATCTAAGGTATATCGAGAAGATATATTCAGCTTTGTGGAACTTCCGGTTGCATCGGAAGTAGCTATCAACTTCGTTATTTTAAATGGAATGCTATACTTTTTATGACATTTTTGGATAGAGATTAAAAAATAAGTGTAACTTTGTGTAGTATTCTCTATAGCTACCTTTGATATTTATGAAAATATTACGACTTCCTTTTTTAGTGAATTTTCGTAGAAAAAATTCACTAATGGGGAGATCCCGACTTTTGAATTTTGAAAAAATTTTTGCAAATGAGTGCGAACTAGGACCCCTAGAACCCATATCCCGGGTTAGTTTCAATTTTTATATGTTTATATATATATATATATATATATATATATATATATATATATATATTATATATATATATATATATATATATATATATATATATATATATATATATCGGCTATCGGTGTGATATATATATATATATATATATATATATATATATATATATATATATATATATATATATATATATAAATATATATATAAATATATATATAAATATATATATATATATATATATATATATATATTTATATATATATTTATATATATATTTATATATATATATATATATATATATATATATATATATATATATATATATATATATATATATATATATATATATATATATATATATATATATATATCACACCGATAGCTCAAAAAATAATGGGCCGATTTTGATAAAATTTGGCATGTACGTTTCTTTTGTAAATAGCTTGGATAAGTTCGTTAGTCAGGAAAATCGGACGAGGTTTTCCGGGAAAATTTTGAGTTTTCATTCGAAAAAAATTCTTATCTCAAAAAGTAATAAGACGATTTTAATAAAATTTGGCATGTACCTTCCTTTTATAAATGGCCTTGATAAGTTTGTTAGTCAGGAAAATCGGACAAGGTTTTCCGGAAAATTTTTGAGTTTTCATTCAAAAAAAATTTTTATCTCAAAGAATAATGGGACTATTTTGATAAAATTTGACATGTACCTTCCTTTTGTAAATGTCTTCGATAAGTTCGTTAATCAGAAAAATCGGACGAGGTTTTCCGGAAAAATTTTGAGTTTTCATTTGAAAAAAATTTTTATCTTAAAAAATAAAAACTCTATGATAACCAAATTTGGTAGGTACGTTTACGATATAAAATATAAAAAGTAAACTATACACCAAAATTTAGATTTCTATGTTACAAGAAAAAAAAGTTATAATAAAATATTTTGTGCCAGATCATTTTTATGAAAATTCACTACCATAACGCACTTGCTGCGTCTTCGACTTTTTTTAGCTCCGATTTACATGTTACCCCAAACGTATGCTATGGAGCTGAGTTTTGAATTTCCGTGCCTTAAATTCGAAATATCAATAGACGACATTCAATTCTTTGAAATAGTTAAAGAATAATTTATTATCATTGTACAGGGTGTATTTCTTTTGGGTTACAACATACCTAACTTTAAAGTAACATAACTTTTGTTTTTCAAATGGAACACCCTATATTTTATGGATTGGTCAGGTCAGGTCATTCAATTCTGCATCGATCTAGTATAGGTTTTCCTATATCTATAGTTGATAGTTTTCGAGTTATAGTGGTTTGTTTTACTTTCGATTGTAAAAACTGTATTCTGTCAGATACAGGAGGCACAGAGAACGTAACAACTGATATTTATTGCGAGATTACAGATAAACGCCACTAAAATTTCGACTACTTCTAACGTATTGTCTTTTTTAGATAATTTTTTATGCTAACGACTGTGGTTTATTATTATTATAGTTATGTAATTATAATAATAATGTTATGTAATAATAATAATAATAATAATAATAATAATAATAATAATAATAATAATAATAATAATAATAATAATAATAATAATAATAATAATAATAATAATAATAATAATAATAATAATAATAATAATAATAATAATAATAATAATAATAATAATAATAATAATAATAATAATAATAATAATAATAATAATAATAATAATAATAATAATAATAATAATAATAATAATAATAATAAACCACAGTCATTAGGATAAAAAATAGCCTAAAAAAGACGATACATTAGAAATATTCGAAATTTTAGTGACGTTTATCTGTCATCTCACAATCAATATCAGTTGTTACGTTCTCTGTGCCTCCTGTATCTGACAGAATACCGTTTTTACAAGCGAAAGTAAAACAAACCACTATAACTCGAAAACTATCAACTATAGGTATAGGAAAACCTATACTAGATCGATGCAGAATTGAATGACCTGACCTGACCAATCCATAAAATATAGGGTGTTCCATTTGAAAAACGCAAATTATGCCGCTAGGTATGTTGTAATCCAAATACACCCTGTACACTGATAATGAATTATTCTTTGACTATTTCAAAGAGTTGAATGTCGTCTATTGATATTTCGAATCTAAGGCAGTAAAACTCCAAAGTCAGCCCACAGCATACGTTTGAAGTAACATATAAATTGGAGCTAAAAAAAAAATAAAGTCGTAATATTTTCACAAATATAAAGAATAGGTATAGGGAATGCTACACAAAGTTACATTTATTTTTTTATCTATCCAAAACTGCAATAAAAAGTATAGCATTCCATTTAAAATAACGAAGTTGATAGTTACTTCCGGTGCAACCAGAAGTTCTGCAAAGCTGAATATATTTTCTGGGCTTAAAAAAGAAAAATCGGCTGGATTGGATGGCAGTCCATCGTTTATTTGTAAAATGTGTAATGAATTATTGATGCCTCTAACTAAATTGATTAACCTGTCGTTGCTTCGGGGTGAATTTCCCAGACGATTGAAAGTTGCTGCTATCATAGCTCTGCATAAAGGGGGAGATAAAAACAATATCGATAATTATAGGCCTATTGCGTTGCTAAGTATTTTCTCCAAAATATTCGCAAAGAATGCAAGAATACTTGGACGGCAACAACTTAATCTCTAACCGACAGTACAGTTTCCGTAAGGGGCTCTCCCGGAATCAGCTGTGACTGATTTTGTGCAGGCGACACTGGAAAAGATGGATTTGAAGGAATACACCGTGGGGTTATTTTTTGTTGTCCCATGCGTTCAACACGATAAACTCTATCTTTGTTTGTAACAAACTGCATTATACGGGAATTAGAGGGAATTTGAACAACTGGATTCGGTCATTTCTGTCTAACAGAAAACTTGTTTTTAGGATGCCCAATGCCTTATCAGACTCAAAAGTCATAAACACTGGCGCCCCACAGAGAAGCATTTTGGGCCCGCTGCTGTTCCCGCTCTATGTTAACGACTTGCCAAAACATATATCAAATGGATTGGTATTCATGTACGCTGACGATACGTCAATTTTAGTCTTTTTTTTTTTTTTGTTCCCTCAGGGCTCGTCCGCGGCCTTGCCGCCCCGATAGCACCGCAACCCTTGGTTGATTGTGCATACCCCTAGTCTTACTCCACCCATTCCAAAATCACTGTGCCTTGAACTAGTCTGCACAGCGATTGGTAGGGTGAAGTTTTATATTGCTCTGTCTCCGGTCTAGAGTGACCGTAGATCAGTTGTCTTTTCCGGTCCAGAGCTATACACTCGCACAAGATGTGCTGGGCTGATTCCTCCCCCTCGCCGCAGAGTCTGCATGCGAGGTCCCCTTCGAACCGCCCCATTTTATGTAGGTGTTTCTTGACGGCCATGTGTCCCGTCAAGAGACCTGTTGTGTTTCTGAGCTGTCCTCTGCTAAGGTTTAGCAGCTCCACAGCTCTCTTTGAACTGGGTCCGTCAATTATTGACTTCCCATGTCTGAGCCCTGGACAGTCCGCCCAGTACACCTTGTGTTGGTTTCTGACCCAGGACTTAATGGCTCCCCTGGCAGTGCTCTTTGACACGCCCAGAGCCGGTTCTGGTCCCATAAATGGTTCTGCTGACCCCCTCTTTGCGAGACTGTCAGCTTCTTCATTGCCTTTGACCCCCGAGTGACCCGGCACCCAGATGAGGGTCACCTCATTCTGCCCAGCCAGGTCGCTCGTCTCGTCTCGGCCCTCACTCACCAGCCAGGAATTTACCCGTGGGCTACTTAGTGCCTTAAGGGCTGCCTGGCTGTCTGTGGCTATGAGGATCCGCTTGTTGGTGTAGCCCCTCCTCTTGTTCTCCCGCACACAGTGCAGGATGGCGTACATCTCGGCCTGAAACACCGTTGCATGGGCTCCGAGGGAAATACTGTGACTTACCCTCGGTCCTTCCGAGTAAACACCTGCCCCCGTCCCACGCTCCCCGCCAGATCCGTCCGTGAACCAGACGAGCGCGTCCCGTGGTATGCCCGGTGTCTCCTCCCGCCATGCCCCGCGATCAGGGATTTCCACTGTGAAGTTGTTTTCCCTGCACATTCGCGGGCTCGCGAAGTCTGACCTCATTTCAAGCATGGGTTCCTTCACGATCTCCTGAATTTTGCAGTGGCCCCTGAAGCCTGGGTTGATCTTCAGTCTACCATTGCAGGCTAGTCTGTATAGTCCTAGCCTGGCCTCTCCCATAATAACGAAGTGTAGGGGGGGTAGATCCAGCAACACCTCCATGGCGGCTGTTGGGGTTGAAGACATGGCCCCTGTGATGCCTAGGCAAGCCATCCTTTGGATCTTGCCTAGTTTTTGTTTGGCACTGGATTGTGTCACCTTAGGCCACCAGACCAGTGCCGCATATGTTAACGATGGTCTGACCACCCTTGTGTACAGCCAGTGGGCCATACTAGGTCTTAGTCCCCACGTTTTTCCATATAGCCGCCTAGTGACGGCTAAGGTCATGACTGCCTTACGCAGTATTTTTCCAATGTGACCATTCCAGGTTAGCTTAGAGTCCAATACGACCCCAAGATATTTTACCTCCCTGGCCATTGGAACGCTCCTACCGTATAGAGTGAGAGTTCTGTGGCTTTCACACTTCCTCCTCCTCGTAAACGGCACGACGGTTGCTTTCTCGGGGCTCACCCCGAGCCCTTGATCAACCGTCCACCCTTCCACCACTTTCAGTGCAGTCTGCATACGCTCCCACACTGCCTGTGTGACCTTTCCTCGGACTATGATGACAATGTCGTCCGCATAGCCCTGTACCTCATACCCCCCTCCCGAGAGCCTCCCCAGCAGGCCGTCCACGACTAGACACCAGAGCAAGGGAGACAGAACGCTCCCCTGCGGACACCCCGCCGCGACCCCCGCCAGCAGAGTCCCTCCCGCGAGTGAGGTGAACACCGCCCTGTCCCTGAGCATGGAACCGATCCACTTGCAGCAGGTCTCCTCTATTCCACGCTCCCGGGCAGCTGCCAGAACCGATCCGAACGAGGTGTTGCTAAAGGCCCCCTCTATGTCTAGGAAGGCCCCCAGCGCCACCTCTTTGTTCTCCAGCGTATTCTCCAGTTTCAGCACCAGTTGGTGCAGTGCTGTTTCTGTTGAGAATCCTGCTCTGTATGCATATTGTCCGCAGTGTAGAGGATATGCTTCCAGTACACCGCCCCTAATGTGCCGGTCGAGCAGTTTTTCCACTGTTTTCAGCAAGAAGGACATGAGACTTATTGGCCTCAGGGACTTTGCCTGGTCTGTTGGACGCCCAGGTTTAGGAATAAATACAACCCTGGCCAGTCTCCATGCCCTCGGAATGTACCCCAGAGCCAGGCTGGCCCTCATAATGAGGGTAAGCACCGGCGCCAGTATGTCTATCCCCTGTTGGAGCATGATGGGCATTATTCCATCAAATCCCGGCGATTTGTATGGCTTAAAGCTGTTAATGGCCCATCTGATTTTGCTCCAGGTAACCACCTCTTTAGCGACTGTCCAGTCTACTCTAGATGCCCGCCTATAAGGCGCCTCTATTTCTGAGTGTTCCCAGTCCGGAGGTGATTGGTTTATTATGTTACAGCCGGGGAAGTGCGTCTGGAGTAAAATTTCCATAGTTTCCTCCCCCGAGCTTGTAAAGCCTCCCGTGGGTGTTCTAAGGGAGCCTATGTTAGTCTGAGGGCCCTTAGACAGGATCTTGTGTAGTCGAGCACTCTCGGACGTGTTTTCCACTTCTTCGCAGTGCCTCCTCCACGACTCCTTCTTGGCGTCCCTCAGTCTTTTGTTATAGGTCGATAGGGCCTGTCTATATTCATCCCATGCTCCCGACCTTTTGGCCGCGTTAAACAGCTTACGAACCTGCGTCCTCCTTTGCCTGAGGTCCTCGTTCCACCATGGGACGTTCCTGGTGGACACCCTCATTTTCAGGGGGCAGTTGGCGTTATAGGCCGAGGTAATTGCGTCTCGCAATTGGACTGCTGCAATCTCGAGGTCTATTGAATCCCTTATGGCCCTCTCAACCCCCCGCAGTTCCACAGCTAGGTCTGCCCTGTAGGCTTCCCAGTCCGCCTTGCGGGGGTCCCGGTACCATACCGTTTCTCTTTCGACTTTGGCGATTTCAAACCGGATGTATCTGTGGTCTGAGCTACTCACTTCCCCAGACACAGCCCAGCTTTTAACAAAGTCACCCAGAAACTGGGTGGAAACTGTTAGGTCTAAAACTTCCTCACGCCGTGTTGTGACGAATGTCGGTTTATTACCTCTATTCAATATGTCTAAATTAAATTTCATAAAGAATTGTAAAAGTGCCTCACCCCTAGAGTTTGTGTCCGAGCTACCCCACAACTCATGGTGCGCATTCGCATCCATGCCGATGATGGTCTGCCATCCACCTGCTCTGCTACCCACCATCAGCTGCTCCAATTCGTTGGGTGGAGGAGGGTCCGTGCTGTCCCCTGGCAGATAGGCTGACGCGACAGTAATGTCCCTCAGCCCATCCGCTCCTCCACATCGGATTTTGATCGTTGCCAGGTCCCTGGAACAGAAATTCATTAGAGGGAGAAACTCTATCCCTTCCCTGACAAAAATGCAGGCCCTCGGATTCTCGCTGGACCTGCTGTAGATGAGCTTTCCATTAGCTCCGCCGAGTCCCTTGATCTCTCCTTTGTAGGAGTACGGTTCCTGGATGAGGGCCACATCCGTGTTCCTCAGAGCCATTAGTAGTCCGGCCGTGGCTGCCCTACTGTGTTGGAGGTTGACCTGAAGGAACCTAAGTCCCATTAACCCTTAATTGCTTCCCCAGTGGGCGGAAGCTAACCCTTCCCAT
Source organism: Tillus elongatus (assembly GCA_964006375.1). Classification (NCBI taxonomy): domain Eukaryota; kingdom Metazoa; phylum Arthropoda; class Insecta; order Coleoptera; family Cleridae; genus Tillus; species Tillus elongatus. Next base: position 10,222,056 of record OZ023266.1, on the reverse strand, counting down.
GCCCCAGAATGCCTTGAAGGAGGTTCCTTCAAGGGCTCTGTAAGATGTCGGGTCGATCGAGAAGGCGAGCGTCTGTCCTTTCTCCTCTGCCTTCCTGCTTAGAACCGACCAGTGTTGCGTCCCCAGTTCAGGGTTCTGGATCTTAAGTCTGCTGATCACCGTCTCCTGCGGGACGGTGTCAGGGATCCGTACGAGGACCTTGCGTCTCTTTGGGAGTTCCTTGGGCTCGACGGCTGTCAAGTCCGCCCCCTCCCAAATCTGACCGAGGCCCCCGATCGTTTTCCGCAGCCAGTCCCGCGACTGCGGGCCGGCACAGGTTATCCAGAGGATGCCCCCCGTCAGGCGCGTCCGGTGGAACTGAGGCGGGCTCTCCCCTTCCTGAAGAGAGTCCACTGCAGCTACCACCGCAGCCTGGATCAGGTCCGCCTTCCCCTGGTCTAGCGTGACCTCAGGATGGCGTCTGTCAATCACCGCCATCCCGAGGCCCTCCGCAGCCTCCCTGTAAGAGCCAGTCTGCGCCGGTGTTCCGGCCTTAGTTCCTTTGGGAGGTCTGTATGTAGTAGGCGTGCTAGAGCCAGAGCGCGGCGTCTTCCGACTCGCACTCTCCTCTTGCGCCTTTACAGGCACCCTGGCCCTTTTGGAACGTCTGTCTGTAGTGGGCGTGCTAGAGTTCGAGCGCGTCCTCTTCTGACCCGCACTCCCCTCTTGCGCCTTTACAGGTTTCTCGACCGTCCAGGTCACGGCCGCCATTTTTTGCGCCCTCCGGAGCTTCTTTCTTTGCGCCCCGGAAAGACGCTTGGACTGCCGGGGCAGTCCCTCTACTCTAACAGTAGAGTCCTCACTGGTGGAGGGGCCCCCGGAGTCCGCGGAGCTCGCCGCCCTCCGGTGGGACCCAGCCTCCAGCTTGGGTGTCGGGGACAGGTCTCTGGCCGAAGCTACCCCCTGATCCCCCGTATCTACGCCGGTCGTGGGACCTCCAGAGTCCGCTGCCGCACCCTGGCTCGTCTCCGTTTCCGGGATAGACTCAAGGCTCAAGTCTGTAGCCGGAGCCACTCCTCGAGCCTCATTGGTTTTGGTTTTATATGTATTTATAATCTTCATGTTGTTCCCACGAGAATGGGGGAAATACTGTCCACACCATCAGAACCCCCTGTGTGGTGCAAGGCGGGTTACTCTGGAGGGTTGCCTGGTACTCCAGAGGTTCCGTTCACGACACCATCGCCCTGGTGCCATCCATCCATAGGCACGGGTCACGTGACACCGTAGATTGGGGGAGTTTAGTTCGACCTCCTTGTCTAGATCCGTCATGTTTAGTTATTAGCAGGGTCACCTCGTGCAGGATGCGGATTTTTACCGCGCATGACGGTCTTGGGGAAAGCTTCATCGGGAGTTTATGTTGTTATTTCCACTTCCTCAGCTTGCCCCCTGGAGTCCTTTGGCCCGCGACTCCTTAACCCCAATTTTAGTCTTAGCCTCAGATCTTCCATCTCTCTATAACAAAATTAATAACGTTTTACATGAATTCGGCAACTCGTGTACAAAAAACAGTATGATTATAAACTATGACTAAACGCAATTGCTGCATTTTCAAACTCAGTTGAGTCCGCGTGTTGACATCAGTGTTAACTTCAATCGCAGCTCTTTAACTTCTGTTGTCTCTACATCATTTCTGGGAACAATAATTGACAGAGTTTTCTCCTGGTCCAGTAATGTTGATGCAGTCTGCTCGAGGCTGAACAGATGTTTTTACATTCTAAAGACTTTAAAGTGTTTTTATTCTGTCGATGAGTTCGAAAATCACTTAAGGTCATCATAGTTGTTGGTGTTTTATTTGTGATTTCACAGTGATATAGTGTGTGACTGTTTGTATTTATGTGAATATTTTGTACATTATTGTACTTATTGATTCTTGTTTTTATACTTTTATTGGCGTGTCTGTCTGAAACATTGTATCAGCTCATGACAAATAAATCTATCTATCTATTTATCTATCTATCTACATTAACTGTTTAACTACGTAATATTTTGATGGCTAAAATCTATTGCTGCTCTTACATTTGGACCAGCCTGTATAAAATGCTATCAAACTTATAAGCCTTAACATCGTTAAATTTTGTGCTGAACGTATAGACGCTACTAAATTCAACCAACGGATTTGGATCAAAATAAAATATACTAGATAATGACATAACTGATAATAAACTGGCTCATCATCATCGTGTTAAGATTTTCCTTGATCAAGACGAAAAAACGGATGGAAAGAAAACACACATAGAAACCGAAATCAATTTAGTTTGTCAGGGGAATAATTGCATCGAATGAGACAGCGCCAGCAGGCTGATGTTTCCTGAGATGTTTTTCTCTTTTACAAGCCTGGAAATGGAGTGTGGCAGAACATTAGTCAAGCAAGAAGCCCAATTCGCCAGCGCCTATATGTATTATTTATATCACAGAACTAGGACACATAGAATCGCTCGACGCTAGTTTATCTATTAGAAACAACTTCACTAGTCCCTCTTGCGATGCCATTAAAATCATAAAAAAATAATCACACTATAAGGAATGATAGATATATAACGTGATTAAAATAATTGATAATCAGGACATTTACACTTAATTAAACTACTAGTAAAGTATTGAAAACTGGTTTCAAAATGCGGTAAGAATTATTGTAGTAAATTTTCATTAAGAATTTTCATTTGAACTTGATATTTTAAACATATTGTTACAAACATAAAAAGCCTGGACGCAGCAAGTGCGTTATGGTAGTGAATTTTCATAGAAATGATCTGGCACAAAATATTTTATTATAACTTTTTTTCTTGTAACATATAAATCTAAATTTTGGTGTATAGTTTATTTTTTATATTGTAAACCTACCTACCAAATTTGGTTATCATAGATTTTTTATTTTTTAAGAAATTTTTTTTCAAATGAAAACTGAAATTTTCCCCGGAAAACCTTGTCCGATTTTTCTGATTAACGAACTTATCCAAGCCATTTATAAAAGGAAGGTACATGCCAAATTTTATCAAAATCGGCCTATTATTCTCTGAGATAAAATTTTTTTTAGGATGAAAACTCAAAATTTTCCCGGAAAACCTCGTCCGATTTTCCTGACTAACAAACTTGTCAAAGCCATTTACAAAAGGAAGGTACATGCCAAATTTTATTAAAATCGGCCCATTATTTTTTGAGATAAGAATTTTTTTCGAATGAAAACTCAAAATTTTCCCGGAAAACCTTGTCCGATTTTCCTGACTAACGAACTTATCCAAGCTATTTACAAAAGAAAGGTACATGCTAAATTTTATCAAAATCGGCCCATTATTTTTTGAGTTATCGGTGTGATACACACACACACACACACACATATATATATATATATATATATATATATATATATATATATATATATATATATATATATATATATATATATATATATATATATATATATATATATATATATATATATATATATATATATATATATATATATAAATTGAAACTGACCCCGGATATGGGTTCTAGGGGTCCTAGTTCGCGCTCATTTGCAAGATTTTTTTCAAAATTCAAAAGTTGGGATCTCCCCATTAGTGAATTTTTTCTACGAAAATTCACTAAAAAGTATGGACGCAACAAATGCGTTATGGTAGTGAATTTTCTTTAAAATGTTTTTAATGGCAAATATGTCTTTTTTTAATGAAAGCAGGCATCAAATTTGACTAAATATTTTTTACACAAAATTCTGCTAAAAGCATACATAAAATTCAAATTGTATAGCTAATCTGTAATTAAAATTGAAAATAAAATAATTTGTTTGCACGAAAATCCATTAAAACCTTATTTTCAACGAATTTCGTTTAAAAAAAGGTTCCATCAATTGAATAATTTTTCATACAAAAATTCGCAAATGTTTCTTCAAAGAAGATTCATTAAATTCATTTATAAAAAAATTCGCTATTAAAATAACATTTTGCACAAAAAAATTCGCTAATAAAAATAAATTAAATAAATAAAAAAACTGGTTTGATTTTTCGGCCACCAACCATTTCAAGTTATTTACCGACCTACCAAAATATAATTTGACACAAAAACTTTTTTGAAGGCAACAAAAATTTCATGAAACTTTGCAAACCATTTTCAAGAAAATTAGTAAACAATATTTTAATTAACTTATTAAACATTTATGATTCATTACAAAAATTTCATAACATCTTACAAAAAATGATTTCTACGAAGCACAAAAAAAATTACTGTGAAAACTGGCTAAAAATCTTTTAACACAAAATTTTGCAAAAAGAATACATAAAATTCAAATTATATACCTAATCTGTAATTAAAATTGAAAATGAAATAATTTATTTGCACGACAATCCATTAAAACCTTATTTTCGATCAATTTCGTTTAAAAAATGTTCCATCAATTGAATAATTTTTCATACAAAAATTCGCAACAAACGTTTTTTCAAACAAAATTCATTAAATTCATTTATAAGAAAATTAGCCATTAAAAGAACATTTTGTACAAGAAAATTAACCACTAGAAATAGAAATAAATTAAATAAATTAAAAAATATTCAAAACCTGATTTAAATACAGAACTAGATACTTTTTCCATGGCTTCACAGAGAAAATTCTTTTGTCTATGGATGCTGTAAAAATGGAATCCGGTTGTAGAGAAGAAACAACCTCTTCTGATGTAACAAATATCTACGTCTATGTTAACTGTGGAACGGTTTTACCAACTAAGGACAACAACAGCTGCTACAAGGGCGTACCCAGGATCAAAACTGGGGGGCGGGGGTGGTGCAAGACATGGTCGTTCAGGTTGTAACATCTTATCGCGGAAAAGGTGAATGAAACCAAAATTTTAAGAAAATTATGTATAATTATAGCAGCGCTTTATCAACTAAGTTATTTCAATTATTTGCTTGAAAAAAAATTTATTCTAGTTACATGTCTCATAGTAGTATAATTTTTCTTGGATTTGTACAAAACTTGTTCAAAACTCTCGTTTCAATCCAGTCCTGATTTTCCTTGAAGAATTTCCGATGGACGCTCATCAAACACAACCCAGTCAGTCTGTCTTCTCCCATTGTACTTCTCAGCCAGGTCTTTACCCTTCGAAGGGTACTGAAAGATCGTTCAACAGTAGCCGTAGTTGATGGGAAAGCACTTAAAATGAGGAGTGCATGCCTTGTTGCAGGGAAAAAAATATTAGCCTCCTCCAAAAGTGCAGCCACTTCAATATCCTTTAATTTGTCTCCTGCTAAATCCTTCTTTTTCCACAGATTATACCACAAATCTAATTCTGCACAGATATCACCCAACTCATAAAACTCCATGAAAGTTTTTGCATTTTTCTCCAAATCTTTTGAAGTCATTTTTAGCATGTATGAAGTTTGGCATTTACAGGAGAAAAATTATAAAATTTTCAAAGTAATTTTTCTGGTACTTCTTGAACTTTTTGTGGCATGAAAAGATGAACGTTCTCTGTAATGTTTAATAGATTTTGTTTTAACACATCCAATATTTTGGTATTGCGTCTTCTCTGGCTTTTAGTGCCACTAAAATTTTTCTTCATTAACTGCCTATAACTTTTTTCTTTCACCTTAGAGACCTAAATTTTGATACACAGCTTGGCTTTTATAATGTAAACCAGTTACCAAATTTCGTTGCCACAGGTTTGTTATTTCCGGAGATATGAATTTGTTTCAAAAGAACACTCAAAATGTTTCCGGAAAGCCCAGCTGGATTTTCCTGGCTAACGAACTTATCCAAGCCACTAATAAAAGGAAGGTACCTGCCAAATTTTGTAAAAGTTGGTTTTTTATTGTTTGAGTTATCAGTGTGATTTTTTTTTTCAAAATTCAAAAGTCAGGATCTCCTCATTGGTGAATTTTTTTTAAAGAAAATTCACTTAAACTACATTAAGTTTTCCTGATAACGTTCTGAATTTCCTCCAGTGTAATCTGAGTTCACCATAGAAAACTATTTGCAGACAGTGGTCAAACATGTCACGAAATTTGAGTTGACTATCTTATTCAGTTAAGAGCTCCGAAGGAAGACGGTAGAATTTGATATCCTTCCATTTATATCCTAGCTGTTTTCTTGTTTACTTTAATAATAATGTAATTGTCCTCCCATCTGTGTCACATATGAATCATACATGAGCTCCGTGACTCGAAGCCCGATGAATAAGGTCCGCTATTTCTGGTGTTACGTCAAGAAATTGTAACATACTGGTTTTTGAATCAATGCATCTTATGAGGTTTCATCCCCTTTGGTCCTCCTCTAAAGATAGATGTCCTAAATAATGACGCACATGTACAGTGTGTCACCGGATAAACTGTACAGTTGAGCCACATAAAAATTTCGGGACGCAGCAAGTGCGTTATAGTGGTGAATTTTCATACGAGTTATACACTATTAGTAAGATATATTATTAAAACTAATTCTTTACATTTAAATGGACCTTGGAGATCGGTTTTAGAGTCCCAGTTAGCGATTATTTAAAAAAATATATATTTTATATGTAGCTAAAAAATTAAAATTTGGTCTTAAATATAATATGTAAGTACTGCAAGTGTCTTTAAAAAAATTGTGTTACAAATTTCATTAAAGTTACAACAGTTTTTCAGAAAAAAATATTATTTACAATAAAAATATCCTGCCAAATTATAAAAATGGCAGGTACTTTTAGTGAATTTTCTTAGAAAAAATTCACTAATGAGGACATCTCGACTTTTGAATTTTGAAAAAATTTCTTCAAATGAGCGCGATCTAGGACCCCTAGAACCCATATCCGGGGTCAGTTTCAATTTTTATATGTTTATATATATATATATATATATATATATATATATATATATATATATATATATATATATATATATATATATATATATATATATATATATATATATATATATATATATATATATATATATATATATATATATATATATATGTATCACACCGATAACTCAAAAAATAATGGGCCGATTTTGATAAAATTTGGCATGTACCTTTCTTTTGTAAATGGCTTGGATAAGTTCGTTAGCCAGGAAAATCGGACGAGGTTTTCCGGGAAAATTTTGAGTTTTCATTCGAAAAAAATTCTTATCTCAAAAAGTAATAAGCCGATTTTAATAAAATTTGGCATGTACCTTTCTTTTGTAAATGGCTTTGACAAGTTTGTTAGTCAAGAAAATCGGACGAGGTTTTCCGGGAAAATTTTGAGTTTTCATTCGAAAAAAATTCTTATCTCAAAAAGTAATAAGCCGATTTTAATAAAATTTGGCATGTACCTTTCTTTTGTAAATGGCTTTGACAAGTTTGTTAGTCAAGAAAATCGGACGAGGTTTTCCGGGAAAATATTGAGTTTTCATTCGAAAAAAATTCTTATCTCAAAAAGTAATAAGCCGATTTCAATAAAATTTGGCATGTACCTTCCTTTTGTAAATGACTTTGACAAGTTCGTTAATCAAAAAAATCGGACGAGGTTTTCCGGGAAAATTTTGAGTTTTAATTTGAAAAAAAATTTTATCTTAAAAAATAAGAAATCTATGATAACCAAATTTGGTAGGTAGGTTTACGATATAAAAAGTAAACTATACACCAAAATTTAGATTTCTATGTTACAAGAAAAAAAAGTTATAATAAAATATTTTGTGCTAGATCATTTCTATGAAAATTCACTACCATAACGCACTTGCTGCGTCCAGGCTTTTTTTCTTATTAAGTACTTGGATCGTTTTGTTTTGGTGAACCCATCTAGTTTTTGCAAACAATAATCAACAAAAAAGGGGTTTTTAAAACAAATTTGTGATTGTCCACGAAGCTCATTATGTTATTTTTCTTTAATTTAGTACCCACGGTGAGTTTACATAGGTGTTACTATGGTTCAAGGTTGAAGATTCTAGCTTTATGGGAAATTTATAGAGCCATCGGATTTGAAATAGGTATTTTACGAAACATTTTCTACCATAACATACTTGCTGCACCTAGACCCTTTCCAACACTTATTTACGGTTGCTGTATCCATACTTTTTGAAAATGATAAAATATTGCAGCTTACTATGTAAGACTGACAAACAAGGCAACCTCAAAATCATTTTTGGGAAAATATTTAAAAAAATGAAATGAGATAGTAATTTAAACATAAATTGAAAATCTTGGTTCGCTGATTCGTCGCGGGGGTTTTCCTTCCCCTTCTGCATGCCTACAATTACCCTCAATGCATAAACTGGAACAATGTAAACAAGTAAAATTCCTTTGGAGCAACGCCTGAGAAAGTTACGGGACCTGCGGTGAATATAGAGGTTCTGCGCGCGGTAAACAGGATTTTAAGGAGGATTAGCTGCAAAATGGGTTAAAGGCAGCTTAAAGTGGTCTAAGCTGTTTCTTTCGCACTTTCCGCTCACATTTTCTTTTTATATTATTCTCAGCCCAGAACCCTTATTCACTCTTGGTAAACAGGATTTTAAGGAGGTGTAGCCGCAAAATGGGATAAAGGCAGCTTGAAGAGGTCCAACTAAGCTGTTTCTTTCGCACTTTCCCCTCACATTTCCTTTTTATATTCTTCTCCGCCCAGCACCCATATTCACTCTTGGTCCCGTAACTTTCTCATGGGCTTTGCAAGAAATTCTTCTTGTGGTTTGGTCATCCAGAAGGGGTTCTAAGCATATTTCTGAAAAGATTTTTCTAAACACCTCCCATGTGCTAATCTGCAAATTTACCGAAAATTTAATTTTTATTTACAAACCGAATGCATGTATAAAATTATAGGTGGCAGGTAAGTATTTTTCCATATTAATCGCTTGAGTGATCTGTTTTAATCAACTCAATCGAACCAGTTTCTGCAAACAAAATAACAAATAAGTTTTTTTTTAACAAATCTGTAATTATCTGTGAAGCTCATTGTGTTATTTTCTAAATTTAGTATCCACGATGCTTTTATATAGGTTTTGCTATGTATCACAACTGAAGAATCTAGTTTAATGGGAAATTGAATTATTACGATTTGGAATATTTTTACGAAAATTCGCTACCATAACGCACTTGCTGCACCTATTTTTTTTAAATGAAAATTCGTTATCATAACGCACTTAAACTCTTTTTAACAGTTATTTACTATTGCTGTATCCATACTTTTGAAAATGAAATCAATATAAACAATACAAAATTTTGAAATCGCAGACTCATGTAGGGTTCTATCTCCTCGGATCTCCAAAAAATATTAGACTGGGGAAGTAGAAATCTTGTACAATTCAACCCCACAAAATCACAGTCTTGCTTTCTATCTCATAAGATGTACACCAGCCCTAGACCCATCACAACAAACAACCAAGTTATTCAAAGTAATGAGTCCTTATCACTTGTTGGCATCTCTGTGGATCGAAATCTCAATTGGCACCAACATGTCACATCAATTGCAGAAGCGGCTGCTAAGAAATTAGGTTTCCTCTTCCGGGCTCGCAAATATTTTTCACCAGCTAATCTCTATACTTTATATACTTCACAAATAAGACCAAACCTCGAATACTGCTCCCACATCTGGGGTGCTGCTGTCGCTTCTACACTCGCTATCCTGGACTCCATTCAAAAGAGAGCTATACGTCTCATCGGTGACCCTACCCTTACCCAAAGGCTGCCATCCCTTGCCCACCAACGTGCCGTTGGTGACCTCTCTCTCTCTCTTTTATAGATATCTGCATGGGCACTGCTCAGAGGAGCTTTCTTCCATAGTTCCTCCACCTGCTGCCCCCAACAGATCTACCAGGGGAACAGAGCGAATGCACCCTTTTACTGTCCAGGTCACCAGACATAGAACATCTTGTTATGCCCGCTCTTTTGTCCCGAGGACTTCCAAGTTGTGGAATTCTCTGCCGGTACATGTTTTTCCTTCTCTCCCGAACCTCCAAACCTCCAAGTCCTGAATTAACAAGTTGCCTCTTTCCTCCTTGTCGACACCCACGGTACGATAGTATTTAGGCTGTAAGCACTCGTGGTGCGTTGTTGAAATAAAAATAAATAAATAATAAACAATTTCATTAGCTTCAATGTCGCATTGTATCAGTTTGAAAAGAACTTTTAATCGTGTTACCTGCGTTCTGACATAACAAACAATAATGTAATGTTAAACAATTTCGAAACAGTGGTTGCTTTATTCACTCTGATCGCACATTTGCATATTCTGTGTTATATATAGAGTTAGTTGCTTTTTTTCTGTGTGTTAAAAATTCAATACCATTTTGGTAGTGCTCATTAGGTATGCTCTGTGCTTTGCTAATTAATTTCGTTTTAGCAAACAAACAATTGATGGCCTTGAATCTGCAATTCATTTTTGATAGGTTGTAAATGATAAAAGTATCGATAAATGTTTGCACTAAAATTTTATGTCGATGTTCGTTAGACTATACGTAATAGTCTAGCAAAATATTTTATTTCTGGTGTTAAAGTGAATCGACTGTTACAGCACAATGGGCTTATTTATATCTAATATCTATTTTTGCTGCATATGTCTTTCAATCAGTAGCGGCTCGTGCCTCAATGCGTTGGGGGTGCGCAAGAGAAAAAAGTTCGGGACGCAGCAACTACAAACTTAGAAAGTTGAATTTTGGTGTATAGTAGGGCCTTACCCAGGGCAACATATACACCAAATTTCATCAAAATAAGTTTGTAATTTTCGGAAAAAAAAATTTTTTTTAAAAAGAAAACTCAAAATTTGATTAACTCAATTTTCTAAAAATGTAGAAAGTTAAATATTAGTGTGTAGTAAGGTCTTTCACAAGGCAACATATCCACCAAATTTTATTAAAATACCTTTGTAATTTTTGGAGAAAAAATTTTTTTTGAAACAAAACTCAAAAATTTTCCCCGAAAACGTTATCAGATTTTCCTGACTAACGACCTCATCCAAGCCATTAATAAAAGAAACGCACTTGCCGAGTTTCATCGAAATCAGTTGCTTAGTTTTTGAGTTATCGGTTGGATACATATATATATATATATATATATATATATATATATATATATATATATATATATATATATATATATATATATATAATTGAAATTTGAAACTGACCCCGGATATGGGTTATAGGGATCCTAGTTCGCGCTCATTGGAAAAAATTTTTGCAAAGTCTCTCCATCGATACCTCTTTCTTAGTGAATTTTAAAAAATAAAAATTCACCAAAAATGAAGGGCTCGCCTATTTTTTCCCCGAAAATGTATTATAAAGAAACCTACTTACTAAACTTAATAATTATTAACTACTTACCAAGTTTTCCTCTAGTTAGTTATACGTTATAGTAATTAAAAAGTCCCTTAAAAAGTTAACCTTTAAATTTAAAATATCCACTGAATTAATCACAGTATCACAATTATTTTGTCCACTTATTAAGCAACCCGAAATAGTAACCATAATAATAATAATAATTGTCTTGTTAGAACATGTAAACAACAACGAAATGATCTAATTAAAAATCAATCCGACGCGAAGACGAAAATTACTAGGTAGTAGGTACACACGCTCTGCCAAAAGTCCACTACAAACTGGAAGTGTGTAATTTTATAGCGTACAACAGATTGCTTATTCGGTCGTTTTCGACGAAGATTATCAAGATTCGCCGATCATTTCGCACTGAAGTATCGCATTTCGTGAGAGCGCCGAAAAATACACACTATACTTATTCTGATTCTGTATTAATGGCTGCCGACTCTCTGCGATCCTCGATATACTAATTTTGTTTGTTGAATGCAGGAGGTAAAAAAGTAAATAAAAATTTATTAAAATATAGCATAGCAAAAATATAATTTTTTCCACGGTAGGCGGCAGTGCGCGCGCGCGGGCGCACTTATTGAGGAGCCGCCCCTGCTTTTAATATGAGATGCATGTAGGGACATAGCTAGTGGATTTCACTGGATTTCTCTACAGCTATTGTTCGTGATATATACAGGGTGATTGCTGAGAAGTGCTCATTAGAAGTTTATGACCTTGTCATCCGATTTGAGAGCTGAAAATTTGGATTAGGTAATTATAAGATATTCCCATTCAGATTAAAATAGTTTCACTACTCTAGTGCTTCCGGTTATACCGGAAGTCGCCACCAACTTCGTTATTTTAAATGAAACACCCTATATATTTTTGCATTTTCAATCAGGCGATCCAATTTGGGATAGATTTTATGTAGTACTCTTTACACCTAGCCTTATTAGTTTTTGAAATATTTGCGATTTTCGAAAAATATTCGTTATCGCAGCTCTTTTTATAATTCGATGTATTTTTGTAAAGTGTAAATCTAGAAAATATATTTTCGGACAACAGATTGCTGGTAACTATGACTTGCAAATTTATTGGAATGAAAATCTATTTTTTATACAGGGTGTGCGTTTATAGCCTGAAAATATATGGAAATTCAAGCGGGTATAACTGGATTTTTTCAAATGAAATACCCTATATATTTATATTCCAAAGCATTCTACATACATAGCTCTGTAACTTCTATCAACTATGTCCTATACCTAAATAGCATAATTTCTGAGATATTGTAACTTTCCTGAAGTGATATATTTAATATCGCAGCAGAGAATTTTAAATCCAATGTTTTTATGGCATTGGATGATCCAGTTTCCTTTTAATTCATGATGACACGCTGACAATCTGAGAATAATAATAAAAAGTCTGGACGCAGCAAGTGCGTTATGGTAGTGAATTTTCATAAAAAAATTAAATTTTTATTTTTTGTTTTTCTATTTCAACAACACACCACGAGGGCTTACAGCCCCAATACCGTGGGTGTTGAGAAGGAGGAAAGAGGCAACTAGTTAATTCTGGACTCGAGGTTTGGAGGTTCGGAGGAGAAGGAAAAACATGTGCCGGCAAGGAATTCCACAACTTAGAAGTCCTCGGGACAAAAGAGCGGGCATAACAGGATGTTCTATGTCTGGTGACCTGGACAGTAAAAGGGTGCATTCGCTCTGTACCCCTGGTAGATCTGTTGGGGGCAGTAGGTGGAGGAACTATAGAAGAAAGCTCCTCTGAGCACTGCCCGTGCAGATATCTATAAAAGAGAGAGAGAGAGAGAGAGATCACCAACGGCACGTCGGTGGGCAAGCGATGGCAGCCTTTGGGTGAGGGTAGGGTCACGAATGAGACGTATAGCTCTCTTCTGAATGGAGTCCAGGATAGCGAGTGTAGAAGCGGCAGCAGCACCCCAGATGTGGGAGCAGTATTCGAGGTTTGGCCTTATTTGTGAAGTATATAAGGTATAGAGCTTAGCTGGTGAAAAGTATTTGCGAGCCCGGAAGAGGAAACCTAATTTCTTAGCAGCCGCTTCTGCAATTGATGTGACAATTTGGTGCCAATTGAGATTTCGATCCACAGAAATGCCAACAAGTGAAAAGGACTCATTACTTTGAATAACTTGGTTGTTCATTGTGATGGTTCTAGGGCTGGTATATCTTTTATGAGAAAGAAAGCAAGACTGAGATTTGGTGGGGTTGAATTGTACAAGATTTCTACTTCCCCAGTCTAATATTTTTTGGAGATCCACGGAGACAGAACCCTCAATGTGTCTGCGATCCTCATGTAGTTGGGCCAAAGAGACAGGCTTAGAATATCGTATATATGAGTGGAGGGTGCTGTCGTCCGCGTAACTGTGAACTGGGTTGGATGTGCTAGAGAGGAGGTCATTGATGTGGAGAAGAAACAAAGTAGGGGCTAAAGCTGAACCTTGAGGAACTCCTGCATTAATTGGATATAGTTTAGAGGAATGGTCATCCACAACAACAGAAATGCTCCGGTTAGAGAGGAAGTTTGCTGTCCAGGTACATAGTTTTGGTGGTAGGCCATATGCCGGTAGTTTATTAAGCAGCGCTGCACAGACCTGGTCGAAGGCTTTGGATATGTCTAGAGCGACAATCTGGAAATAAATAGCAAATATGTGTTTTTTTTTTTAAAGAAAGCAGGCATTAAATTTGGTTACCAGTATGACCTATATAGTAGAAACAATATATCGTATATCATCAAAATAACTTTATTGTTTGAAAGTGTACAAAAATGTTTCGAAAATAAATTTTAAATGTTCCCGAAAAAACTAGTTTCCTGGCCAACGAACCTTATTAAAAACCACACACCCTTGTGTAATTTGACTTCCCGAGTCCAACGCACTTGTCAGATTCATCCTAGCACAAACATTAAGCAAGTTATGAGCACCGATGTTTAAAAAAAGAAAGGTGAATTAATTATGGCCTTATCATTATAAAAATGTAACAGCAGAACTATTAAAATAACATGACAATCATACAGTGACATTGAATGAATTGAATTCTTATTTCTAGAGTAAAGTTAAACTAGATTAGATTATATACAGTGAACAGAGGAAAGACAACAACTCGTGATGCAACTAGAGCTGAAAAATTCAAACGAATCGTTCAATGTGACTTCCGTTTTGGTTCAAACACTTTGAAATTCTCCAATGTACTCCAGCGGTGGTCGTTCTTCGTATCTTCTCTGGACTTAACTCGGTTAAAGCTTGCGTTATGCATTGGATTAGCTTATCTTTAGATTGGACATGCACCTTATAAACCTTGGACTTTATTTTACTCCACATACAAACATCACAGGGCGTCAAGTCCGGCGATCTTACTGGCCAGCACCAAGGGCCGTTTCTGCCTATCCATCTGTCAAGAAATATACCATTCAACTGATGATACACACCTATGGTATTGTACGCTGGAGCCCCGTCCATCTCGTACCAACAATCGAGTGATACATTTCCAGACAGACTGTCCACAAATGGCATCACCATTGTTATCAGGATCTGAATATACTGCTGATGTGAGCGCGCCATCGTAAATATACAAACACACCCAGTCGTCCATTATCATGCAGAAAACATTGCAACTAAATATCTGCTGGAAATTAAGAATAAATAAAATCAGATTTTATACAGGGTGGCGCATTGAAAACGAAACAGACCGATTTGCATCCAGAGAATTATTTTTAAGAAACGCTGAAACACATCAATTTTAATATTGGAGGGGACATGTTTTGACATGAAACTCAACTTTGTCACATCAACACACAACCCTTATATTTTAAATAGGGAACATGGGTCGAGTGTTACATCATTTGAAAGCTCTTTCTTTTCTGAATTCAGCACACTAATTTTTTTGGAAGTTTTATCAACTCGTTTAAAAATTATTCACAGTTGAAGATGCAAAAACGCATTTCACTCATTCCGATAAGAAATGTGCTGATAGTAAATGTTTTGTTGGTTTGTAAACAAGAAATTGACTATCAGAACATTTCTTATCGAAATGAGAGAAATGCGGTTTATTATTTCAGTTTATCGGTCGGTTTGATACTTGATAGTACTACCAAAAATTAATTTCACAGTGGTGTATTCTGTAGAAGAAAGAGTTGAAATATATACTCTTTTTTCAAAAACGATGACTGTGCTAACCGTACCGCAAATTTGTTTAATGAACGACATTCGAACTGACATGTTAACAGAAAATACATTTTGGAGTTAGTTGCAAAGATTTCGACAAGGTGGTTCAGTAGTCAACGAAAAACGGGATCCTGAACGTGAATTTCCGGTTAGAAATGAGACTACTCTGATTGAAGTTTTAGGACAAATTGCTGCAGACCCAACTTTGAGCACGAGAAAATTGGCCACTGTTTCAAATATCAAAAGAACTATTCAGCGAATATTGAAGCATCATAAATTTCACCGGTATAAAATTCATCTTGTACAACAACTAAATGAAGATGATTTTGATCGGCGGCTGGAGTTTTGTGAAGTTATGACTGCACGAATAGCTGATAACGGGAACTTTCTGTTCAATATCTGTTTTTCAGACGGGTGTACGTTTTTATTAACTCTACAGTCAATCGTCATAATTGTCGTTATTGGGCAGATAATAATCCAAGAAATTTTCAGGAAGTCCACACTCAAACTCCACAGAAATTGAATGTCTGAACTGGCATTTTTGGAGACCGTTTAATCGGACCAATTTTTCTTAATGGCAATTTGAGTGGCGAAACGTATTTGGAGTTACTAGAAGATATAGTTTACCCTCTACTAATTGACATTGTTGAAAATGATAATCGCTTTCAAGAAAATCAATTAGTGTTTCAACAAGATGGAGCTCCTCCGCATTTTTCACAATGTGTTAGGGAGTTTTTGAACAGAGAGTTTCCAGAGCAATGTATTGGGCGTAGAGGTGCTATTGAGTGGCCACCTAGATCACCGGATTTAACTCCTTTAGACTTCTTTCTATGGGGTCATTTAAAGGGTAGAACTTTCGCAACAGAACCGGAGTCTCTGGAAGAATTACGACGACGCATTCTTGAAGAATGCCGTCTAATAACTCCATAAATGCTCCAGAATGTCAGAGCTCGTTTTGAACAAAATTTGTACTTTTGTATGGAAGCTGATGGTCAACAATTTGAACACTTACTTAACTGAATGAACATTTTTGAACGTTTGGTTTTGTTTTTTAGTTTTATTTAATGAAAAATTGACTAATTAGTGCATCTCTTATTACAATGAATGAAATACGTTCTTGCAACTCCAACTGTGAATAATTTTTTAACGAGTTGATAAAACTTCCAAAATAATTAGTGTGCTGAATTCAGAAAAGAAAGAGCTTTCAAATGATGTAACATTCGACCCATGTTCCCTATTTAAAATATAAGGGTTGTTATCACCACCCTTAAAGGGCTGATGTGACAAAGTTGAGTTTTATGTCAAAACATGTCCCCTTCAATATTAAAATTGACGTGTTTCAGCGTTTCTTAAAAAAATTCTCCGGGCGCAAATCGGCCTGTTTCGTTTTCAATGCGTCACCCTGTATAGTCTGCAGGCAAGCAATTGGTGATATATAATTATGATAATTCGATTAATGACGATATTTTTTAGACACTGTATAGTTTAAATTGCTCTGTTTTGCGAATTCTAAATATTAGAGCCAGTGTCTATAATCCAATAATAATAATTACCTATTAATTCAACCTGTCGTAAGTTGTTGCAGACGTCTTGCAGTCATATAATTATTGTGGAACTAGGACTTATATTCTTAATTTCTAAAGTGTGCGTAGCAGGTGTTTGAAAAGCTCTAAGACAAAAGTTATGTTTTAATGGAGAGTTTATTGGCACAGTTTCTGTCTCCGTACCTATTTTCTATCTTCTATACCGGCAACGGAAAGTCGATTAACCCATTGGTGAACAAACACTCAAACACTTGGTTGTAGTAGTCGCTTTTAACCTTCATATATTGAGGCGTCTTCATACATTTATTATTATTACCTTTACGCTTTTACTGCCCGTAACTTTAGCCCGCAGGTACTCTTCTCACAATATACTGATTTGGTTGGAAAATGCAGACTTTTATTTGGATGAGTAGTCACGATACCCTGTTAGTCTAAAATGTTGTGTTTCTCATTATAGAGGAGAAGAAGAGGATTTCTACCCTCCTTACAGAAAGGTAAGGTGAAACTGCTCCCTGGCGTCGGTGATTGGCCATAGTCGCGGAAAAAGACCGACGTTAAAGCACAAAAGATAATGTAGGAAACAACTAATATGTCACAGATTACGAAATCGCGACACATACACGCTCCAACCACTGCAACACTGGGTATGAGGGTCATTAAGAGGAAATATGGTAAACAATGCCTAATTTCACAAAAAAGTTTGCGGGATACATAATTAATTAATAACCCGGTCACCCCGCTGTGCGTACTAAAAGTGAACTGGTAATCATAGAACAGGGACTTCTATCTATGCGGGTAATAGAAGCCAATAGCCCAAAGAGCAAGAACTACTGACTGCCGGACCAATGGAACAGCCTCACGCGTGATAGGTCTGGAACATTCCAGTGAATCATATCTTTAAGTTTATGTCAAATTTTAATGTGGTAAATTTTCAGGTGTAATAAAAGTCACTAGAAGACTCAATTTAATAGTATTTTCAAAAAAATAAAACGCTCAGTGGCGTAGTAATAGGGGTTGTGATATCATCTTTAGATTAAAAAAATCATAAATTGCGCTTTTTGTGACCAGCCTGCATATTTTTTGAAATAAATAATCTATGGGCTACAAAAAAGGCCTCTTGTGATTTTTTGTAAGAGGTGTAGTTTTTGAGATAATTGCAGCTTACGGTATCTGTGCAATTTCTTCCGGATAAGGTAACCAGGATGTGGAGCTTTTGAAGTACTTTCTTAATTATTTTTTTTGAAATCGGCCGACCCGTTATGAAATAATGAATCGTCGCCACTTAAAATGAAACACTATATATATATATATATATATATATATATATATATATATATATATATATATATATATATATATATATATATGTATGTATGTATGTATGTATGTATGTATGTATCACACCGATAACTAAAAAAATGATGGGCCGATTTTGATAAAATTTGGCATGTACCTTCATTATGCAAGTGGCTTGGATGAGTTCGTTAGCCAGGAAAATAGAAGCAGGTTTTCCGAGAAAATTTTGGGTTTTCTTTCTGAAAAAAATGTTATATCCAAAAATAACAAAGCTATGGTCATCAAATTTGGTACACAAGTTTATATGACATTAAAAGGAAACTATATACCAAAATTTAGATTTCCATGTTTGTATCTTTTGCTTCCATGTCTTCTTGGCTAAGTTATTTACATTTAAACTTAAGTTAGTTGAGTTAAAAATAGTTTTTTTCACAATTTCTCTATTGTTTCTCTTGCTCTGTTACATGATCCTTTCCTGGTATACCCCTTCCCCTGCAGTTACCTATAACTATTTATTTATCAGATTATACTCCGCCGAAAAACAGACTGGAGAGTGTGTGGATGGATCCGGTACTTCGTCGTGGGTTTTCCTACCCCTCCTGCATGCCTAAAACCACCCTCAATGCATAAAGCACAAGCAATCTTTTTAGGAACAACTCATAAGAAAGTTACGGGGGCTCTAGCGAATAGGGGTGCTGTGCGGGGTAAACAGTGTTTAGAGGAGGTAAGACTACAAAATAAGAAAAAGGCAGATTTTCGATGTCCGACTAAGCTGCTTTTCTCTCAGTTTTCCGCTCATAGTTCCTTTTCGTTCTTCCCCGCCCAGAATTCCATCCACTCCTAGTCGTGTAACTTTCTTGGGGGTTGTTTGCAAGAAAATCAGTGAATTTTTATTTAAATAAATTCACTAATAGAGGTATCGATGGTGAGACTTTGCAAAAATTTTTCGAAATGAGCGCGAACTAGAACCCGTAGGGGTCAGTTTCCATTTTTATATGTTTATATATATATATATATATATATATATATATATATATATATATATATATATATATATATATATATATATATATATGTATATATATATATATATATATATCCAACCGATAACTCAAAAAATTGCAAGTGCCTTTCTTTTATTAATGGCTTGGACGAGTTCGTTATCCAGGAAAATCGGACGAGGTTTTCCGGGAAAATGTTGAGTTTTTTTAAAAAATATTTTTTTTCCGAAAATTACAAAGCTATTTTAATAAAATTTGGTGGATATGTTGGGAAATGCCTTACTACGTAACAAAATTTAACTTTCTAAGTGTATAGAAAGTTGAGTTATTCAAATTTTGAATTTTATTTCGAAAAAAATTTTTTTCTCCGAAAATTACAGAGTTATTTTAATGAGATTTGGTGGATATATTGTTTCGAGAAAGGCCTTACCACGTACCAAAACTAAACTTTCTAAGTTTATAGAAAATTGAGTTATTCAAATTTGAAGCATTTAATAAAAATTCACTACCACAATGCACTTGCTGCGTCCAGAACTTCTTTTCTTGTGGTTTGCGCATCCTGTGGGTTTCTAAACATGTTTCTGAATTTTCTTCCAAAAACTCTGCGTAAACTAAACTGTACATTTACCAGAAAGACTTGTCTGTACGAAAACGGAATTTTCTAAGTTAATGGAAATTAGATTATGAGATTTAAAAGTTTCGTAAATTTGCAGATTAGCTCCCGAAAGCTGTCTATTTTAAGCCATATCCCCATTAAACCTTGCCTACCCCATACAGCACCCCTATTTGCCCCAGGTCACGTAACTTCCTTGGGGTGTATGAACAATAAGCTTTTCTTGTGGTTTATGCAACGAGGGTGGTTGTATGCACACGATGGGGGAAGGAAAATGCCTACGACGAAGCAGACTTGCGGTAGGGGTGGAGGCTGTTTCGTCGTGGGGATTTTCCCTTGCGTGCATACAACCACCCTCGCTGCATAAACCACAAGAAAAATGTCTTGTTCCTACCTTCCAAGGAAGTTACGTCACCTGGGGGATAGGCGTGCTGTGCGGGGGAGCAGGGTTTAAGGGGGATATGGCTTCAAGATGTGAAAAAGACAGCTTTCAAGCTCATTTTATTCTAATTTTCTGCTCATATTTCCTTTTTACTACCTACCCCGCGCAGCACTCCTACTCACTCCTGGTCCCGTAACTTCCTTGGGGAGTGTGAACAAAATTTTTTTCTTGGGATTTGTGGATCCAGGGGGGGGCCTAGGCAGGTTTCTGAAAACAGTTTTCTGAAAAGCGTTCGGGAGCTAAACTGCAAATTTACCAAAAGTTTTCTATGATAATTCGCTACTATTACGCACTTGTTGCCTCCGGACATTTTAATTTTTGATTTAAATATACAAAAATTTGCTACCATACTGCACTTCCTGCACCAGAAGCTTTAATCAAATAACAAAAAAAACTATTTCTCATATTGTTATTTTTCAGTCCAATTAGTTTATTTAATCCGCAGAGTAGTGGACATAGAACCACATCTCCTTTCTTCGTCTATCGCGCTAAAACAATAGCTATTAGAAAAGGACATATGTGGCTGGCGTAACGCGTTGTTCATTTGTTTAGTTGAGTGAGACGGGACCCGACATCGTGCATTAAAAGTTTTTATGCGCGGGACTAGGTTAGCTTTAGTTTGAAGTGTGACCGCGTTTGTGAGTGTAGCATGAATTGAAAATTTCTGTTTTGTTTATCGAGGCGCTGTTATCATTTTAGTGGTGGTGAATTTTTTAACACTTCAGGGAACCGTTCTCCTGGATATTTGTGTGGCCAAAAATTATGTAGATCAAAGTTGTGTAAGTTTTATTTATTGTTATAATAAATAAATAGTATATTTAATAAAAATATTACCAGCTATTTTTTGCGGACGACCAATCTTTTTACCGGTTTTTTCAATGTCTTATCTTTAAACAAACGATTTGCCAATGATATGAAATTATTGATAATGTAGTAGAAACACTTTTCATTTGTTTACATCGTTTGTGATATCAGTTTTCGCATGTTTTCTTTTACTGTAATGATGTAATTAGCAATTATTTCCGATTAAAGCTTAAAAAATAGGACATATAACCGTTGCGTAGATGTTAGTAAGTAATTTATCTAATGGTTTAGTTTAAAATAACGTACTTTAATTATTATTTATGTGCTTACTTCATCACGGCTAAATTTCACAAGATCACACAAATAAATTATTTATTGAATCGGCATGATTAGAAAACAATGATTTCTTCGTGCGTCTTGTTGTTTTTTGCAATAACAGTTTGTTGTTTTGCTGTTATGTATAATTTATTATATTGTATTTTTGTCTTTTTAATGTTGGTCAACATATAAGTGCAATTGACTTAATCATTTTTGCTTACTTGTTACGATTTCGCTCGATTTTCTTAATGAAAATACGCTAAAACTGCCAAAAGTTTCATACCAAAAGTATGCGTCCTTGAAAACTGAAGGTCACACAATGTTATCAATGTCAAAAACTTGTAGTGACGTTATTTTGACCTTACCCTTTGAAGAAGTTATGTTCTGCAAAAAGTTTCTATTATACGAGGTCGGGTTCTTACGCTTCGCCCGTGACCTGTATAATGAAATCTAGGAGCAATTAATTATTTAGATTTTCAACATTAGATTAGATTAGATTAGATTTTATTGTGAGAGGGCTATTTCAGTCCCTCCACCGCGACCTTAGGTCTATTGTGGCTCACGTCTAATTATTTAGATTTCACCCATCAATTCCAGCTCCCTGGGGGAGTCGATGTTTTCTTGAGGGTGAGAGTTTGTTTGGCAGGTGTACTGCCATCTGAGTAAAGTCGCTTGCCCATTTCGAAGCTCAAAGAGAGATAACCTCTCGCCGAGTTTGTCTGGACCCGACATCCGTCAGTCTTTGCCTCGAGGCGGTATCATGAAGTCCAGCTCTCGAGCAGCATCTAATTTCCAGTTGTAATCCACCCCTAGAGATCTCAGGCTCTTCCAAACCGGACACCTAACAGTGTTAAGACTCAAGGCAACATCCCATCGAGTCCCGCTCCCGAGCATCACCCCAACGAGGCCGTCCGTCCGTTTCGTAGCACACAGTATGGGCTCCAAACTCCGGGTGTTTACCACTCATCCGAGATCAGAGCCCCCCGGGACGTCTGGACACACGACACACGCCAGGGCTCAATCCAGGGCGGTATCATCTGGAACCCCGCTCCTGAGTAACAACCAAGCGAGGCCAATTGTCAGTCTCTGAGGCCACAGTGGAGGTGCCAAACTCTGGGTGCATATCACTCCCCAGAGATGTCTGCCTCCCCCCAGCCACACCTGCACCAGACCCCCCGCCAGTGTTTCATTGACTCGAGGCGGTATCATGAAGTCCCGCCCCCGAGCAGCATCCAGGCAGGGTCGTTAGCCTGTATCGATGCTCACAGAGTAGGCCCAAGTCTCCAGGTGTAATCCACCCCTAGAGACCCCAGCCACCTCCGGGTTCGTCAAAGTCCAACACCTGCCAGCGTAAGCTTAAATTTCACCCAACAAATCGAGCTTCCCACAGGAGACGACACCTGCGAGGTGAAACTTTGTTTGACATATGTACTGCCATCTGAGCGAAGTCGCTTGCCTGTCTCAAAGCTCAAAGAGATATAACCTCTCTCTGACTTCGTCTGGACCAGACATCCGTCAGTGTTTGACTCGGTGAAGTATCATGAAGTCCTGCATCCGAGCAGCATCCAAGTGAGGTCGTTTGTCCGTTTCGAAGCTCACAGAAGAGGCCTGAACCCTTAGTTTTATTCCACCCCTAAAGATCTCAGCTCTCCTCCGGGTTCGTCTAGACCCGAGACTCACCAGTGCTAGACTCAAGGCGACATCCCATCGAGCCCCGCTCCCGACCATCGCACAATCGAGGCCGTCCGTCCGTTCCGAAGCACACAGTGGGGGCCCCAAACTCCGGGTGTTTACCACTCATCAGAGTTGTCAATCCCCTCCGGGTCGTCTAGAAACACGACACCCGCCAGCACTCAACCCAAGGCGGCACCCATCCGTAACCCCGTTCCGGGGTAACAACCAAGCGCGGGCAACCATCCATTTCTAAGCCCAGAGTGGAGGCCTCAAAATCCGGGTGTACATCACTCCCCAGAGATATCCGCCTCCCTCCAGGCCCACATGGAGAAGACCCCCGCCAGTGTTTGATTCCAATTAGTCGCCTTTTACGACAGGCAGGAGTTACCTTGGGCCTATTCTTTTAGTTAGTCCCCGGACCCACAGCGAACATTTTCAACATAATTGACGCTAACTTCACACCTTTCCCATCGGTTCTCTGACATTTTCACAGCTTCCAAATAAAATCTTTTTTCAACTTCTTTAAGCCTATTTAAACCAAACTTATTTACAACTAATTCCACTTCATTATCTGTGGAGATTCTCTTCTGCTTAAGAGTTCTTTGAGTTTTGAAAAAGTTTGTAGGCGCTTGGTGCCGGATGTGGCGAATTATCGATGTTTTAATAGTTGACTGCAGACGTTGCGATAACTGACTTGTGACTTGGTGCATTGCTTCGATGAAACAGTATCAATTTTTAGCGAATTTTCGTAGACAAAAACTCGCTTGTGGAAGGACGTTTCTTCCGTTTCAGCGTATTCCTGGAAAATGGGCTCACTCTCGACACTCACCAATGTGAGGTATGTTCTTAGACTGCAGTGGCCTTCCCAGCAATACTCCCAGCAAGAAGGCGGATAGTTTTATTTCTGTCCGGCCTCTTCACGAAGTCTTTCATTTGTCTACTATCGCATTTCTTGTGTGGTGTTGAAGTATGGCAAATTAATGTTGGTGCTGGTATTTAAGTAGAGGAACCAAAATTAAAATATTTTTGGTACAATTTGGTACATTTAATCTGAAGTCTGTCAAGTGTTGAAGATAAATGTCTATATTTTGAGGAAAATCTATCTTAATTGTGCAAGAACACGAAAACAAGTATTTCACGTCCTGTATTTCCTGAATAAGCATTTTTTGTTCCCTCAGGGCTCGTCCGCGGCCTTGCCGTCCCGATAGCACTGCAATCTTTGGTTGATTGTGCATACCCTTAGTCTTACTCCACCCATTCCAAAATCACTGTGCTTCTAACTAGTCTGCACAGCGATTGGTAGGCTGCAGTTTTATATTGCTCTGTCTCCGGTCTAGACTGACCGTAGATCAGTTGTCTTTTGCGATCCAGAGCTTTACACTCGCACAAGATGTGCTGGGCTGATTCCTCCCCCTCGCCGCAGAGTCTGCATGCGAGGTCCCCTTCGAACAGTCACATTTTAGTGGTAGTGGTAGTGCTCTTTGACACTCCCAGAGCCGGTTCTGATCCCATAAATGGTTCTGCTGACCCTTTCTTCGCGAGACTGTCAGCTTCTTCATTGCCTTTGACCCCCGAGTGACCCGGCACCCAGATGAGGGTCACCTCATTCTGCCCAGCCAGGTCGCTCGTCTCGCCTCGGCACTCACTCACTAGCCAGGAATTTACCCGTGGGCTACTTAGTGCCTTAAGGGCTGCCTGGCTGTCTGTGGCTATGAGGATCCGCTTGTTGGTGTAGCCCCCCTCTTGTTCTCCCGCACACAGTGCAGGATGGCGTACATCTCGGCCTGAAACACCGTTGCATGGGCTCCAAGGGAAATACTATGACTTACCCTCGGTCCTTCCGAGTAAACACCTGCTCCCGTCCCACGCTCTCCGCCGGATCCGTCCGTGAACCAGACGAGCGCGTCCCGTGGTATGCCCGGCGTCTCCTCCCGCCATGCCTCACGGTCGGGGCCTGTATAAGCGTGCTGTGTAATATATTTCAGTAAAGTCTACAGTATAAAGTCTAAACCAGGCTTCAGACCACAGAAAGACTGCCGAGAATCAAGCTTTGCGAGTCCATTCGCTACTCCATTATCTCGCTACGCCACAGTGTCCTGGAACTCACATAAGCTGTATCCTCTGCCCTGGTCAGCTCTCTAAGAGCGCCCTTCATATACAACACTTGGCTGATTCAATGCGCTCAGAAGGCCGCCTAACTATGCCAGCAAATGTATACCTATTCCTTGAGACTCGTCCTGTCGAATAGCTACAGGCTACATACAGGACACAGTAGGCTATTGCAAATGACGTGGTGTGTGCGTCTATAGCGTGTCTCTCGCGCACCTCTAGGTTGCCGATGTATATTCCCTCCCTGCAGTAGTGCAGCTCCCGTGATCCGTCACTAGACCACGCTGGCAGGCTGGAAAGAAACCCCATTACCCTACCATTGATCCCTGCTGTGGATCATAAGGGTATATGTCCTAGTCAGATTACAATTATCTGAATTTTGTACCTTGTTGGCGAAAATTAGAATTTCCTTCTCCACCTCCCTGGCATCTTTTGTATGTCCTGTAATTACCCCCTCCCGGCACCAGTTTCTCGGTCGTGCATTGTAGAATGAGACAACATAGCCTTCCTTTTAATCCAGATAGGAAGAGGCGCCAGCATCAGCAAGACATCTAGTGCGGCAGATGGTGTACTGCCCAGAGCGCCGGTGATACCCCGACTTGCCAGTCTTTGAAGTTTGTCCAGCTTCCGGGTAGTAGTCTGGCCCAAACCGCTCTACGGCCACCAGCATGTTTATCACCATAAGGAGTTCTAAACTCCCGATGCCAACGTTTGGATACAGCAGTGCTTTTACCAAATCTATGCGAATTAGACCTGGATTCATAGACTTTTTGACAATACTTAATCTATCAACTATATCGAGTTCCAGAGAACGAATTGTAACCACTCCACTTAAGCTCATGCATACTGATTAGTATCTGACTTAGAAATGCCATTCAAATATCAAAATATGTCAACTATAGTGTACAATATTACTAGTGTAACTTATATTTCGAAAATCACTCAAATTAAACAAATTTACTTAACATTGCTTGCTGCTGGTGTTGTATTACAGCTAGCGCTTCCAACTGCGGTATGATGTAATCACTCAGAGCTGGTAAGACTGTTACGGTATAGCTGGGGCTTCATTTGCAGTATGTAACCATTTATGGCTGGTGAGACTGCTGCGATATAGCTGGGGCTTCATTTGCAGTAAGGTGTAACCATTTAAAGCTGGTGAGACTGCTACGATAAAGCTGGGGCTTCACTAAGGAGCTGGCCCCCCGTAGGAACGTTTTTGACATTTGTCCTCCGGTAGAAACGTGGTTGACATTTGTCCCCCAGTAGAAACGTTGTTGACATTTGTTCATCGGTAGAAAGGGGACACTGAAAATCCCAAAAGACTTCTTTTATCGCTGTTATATAAGCTGTTACCTAACCACAGCGTGATAGTTGTGGAAAACGTGTTCATTAATTAAAGGAAATTAAAGATTGCCTAATTTGAATTTGTATTGAAATTATCGCAGAATAATGATTATTTAAATTTTAAATATGCAGGATTTAATGCCATGAAGTATCACCTTGTCACGAAAAAAGTCAAGTAAGTAGTCATTATATTAAAGTAATGAAATAAAAAAAAAATAACAATAAAGCACAAATGCAGATTAAATCCACCATCTAGAATACTGAATTAAAATAAAGCTGAAATACATTTTAAGGATAAACAGAATATACATGTTTTAAATTGAAATACTAGCGTATCTAAATGGAACTACTATATCGGCTACGCCATCATTTCCTTATTGTACACTTATTAGTTAAAATTGAAATTGGAAAGAGAAATTTATCAGGATCGTTCAGGTATTTATAGTCTTCAAAGACAATTGGCATTCCAAATCAACTTCCAACAGTCTAGAGCATGAAGCTATGTCTCCATTGGCTATTCCATATGTTGACTGAGGAAAAAAAAAACAATTATCCACCATATTAAAATACACAAAATTAAAATAAAAATTCGGGCATCAAGTGCATTATAGTAGTGAATTTTCATAAGAATCATAGCCGGAGAACCTTAAAAAAATAAGGGATATGTAAAGCAAATGTCATAATAATGGGTTTTACAAGGTCTTAAAATACAGCTTCAACCAATCATTGTCCTTCATTTTACTAAAATATTTGCAGAAAATTCCTTTCAAATATACCTCTTCTCATAATCATTTGGCAGTAGTTTCAGTTATAGAGTTTGTGGTTTAATAGTCTATATTTTTCGCGAATTTTCATAGAAAGAAATCGTCATTGAGAAGACCGCGACTTTTGAGCGCAAAAACTGTCAAATCTGATAAAAACTCCCAAGGATACGATTCCAAACAAATCCCACGGAGTTAACAAAATTCCTTGTTCTGACTGTTTCCGAACTTATGTAGGACAAACAAATAGACGCATCCACAACAGAATATATGAACACACCCTCGCAGTTAGAAAATCACACTTCTCATCGGCGCTGGCCATGCATCATATTCATACAGGACACAAAATAGACTTTGACAATGCCAAAACAATAGCCCCGGTTTACAACTTCAAAACCAGAATTACCCGCGAAGCAATCGAGGTCGAAAAACGTCCCGGTTCTTTAAATAAGAGAGATGATGGTCTTCGTCTTCTGATTACTTGGAAACCCATTATATCTTCATTACAAACACACAAAAGGACAATAAATTTAATAGAAAATTTCATTGCCCCCATTATCTGTCTCAACAAATGCCTGTAAATTCCTCTTAATCCTCTTAATCCTTTAAGTTTCATGGCTAAAGCCCCTGTTCCTGATCCGACTACTTTCACTGATAACGAAGTAGGTGGACGGAACGATACATACAATACAAGACTTGCAACGAACTGCCAGATCCTCTTAGGCCTAGGGTTGAACACACTGAGACCTTAGAGACGATCTCCGACGAGATTTGAGGAGTAGGCAGATTGAGGCCTCGTAATCGAGCTACAACAACCCAACCTACCTTTATCCACCGCTCTAAGGAGTAGATTGTCGCTCTAGACATATCCAAAGCATTTGACCAGGTCTGCAACGCAGCGCTGCTTAATAAACTACCGGCCTATGCCTACCACCAAAACTCTGTACGTGGACAGCAAATTTCCTCTCCAACCGGAGCATTTCTGTTGTCATGGATGGCCATTCCTCTAAACTGTATCCAATTAATGCAGGAGTTTCTCAAGGTTTAGCTTTAGCCCCTACTTTGTTTCTTCTCCACATCAATGACCTCCTCTCTAGCACATCCAACCCAGTTTACAGTTACGCGGACGACAGCACTCTCCACTCAAATATATAATATTCTAAGCCTGTCTCTTTAGCCCAATTAGATGATGATCGCAGACTCATGGATGGTTCTGTCTCCGTGGATCTCCAAAAAATATTAGATTGGGAAAGTAGAAATCTTGTACAATTCAACCCCACCAAATCACAGTCTAGCTTTCTTTCTCATAAGAGATACACCAGCCCTAGACCCATTACAATAAACAACCAAGTTATTCAAAGTAATGAGTCCTTTTCACTTGTTGGCATTTCTGTGGATCAATTGGCACCAACATGTCACGTCAATTGCAGAAGCGGCTGCTAAGAAATTAGGTTTCCGCTTCCAGGCTCGCAAATATATTTCACCAGCTAATCTCTATACCTTATACACTTCACAAATAAGACCAAACCTCGAATACTGCTCCCACATCTGGGGTGCTGCTGCCGCTTCTACACTCGATATCCTGGACTCAATTCAGAAGAGAGCTATACCCTCACCCAAAGGCTGCCACCTCTTGCCCACCGACGTGCCGTTGGTGACCTCTCTCTCTTTTATAGATATCTGCACGGGCACTGCTCAGCGGAGCTTTCTTCCATAGTTCCTCCACCTGCTGCCCCCAACAGATCTACCAGGGGAACAGAGCGAATGCACCCTTCTACTGTCCAGGTCACCAGACATAGAACATCTTGTTATGCCCGCTCTTTTGTCCCGAGGACTTTCAAGTTGTGGAATTCCTTGCGGCACATGTTTTTCCTTCTTCCCCGAACTTCCAAACCTTCAGGTCCAGAATTAACAAGTTGCCTCTTCCTCCTTGTTGGCACCCACGGTACGATAGTATTTAGGCTGTAAGCCCTCGTGGTGTGTTATTGAAATAATAATAATAATAAAAAAGGCAGATTGAGGTCTTATAGTTCATGTCCTTATATATTTCCGTTACCTCTTGCAAATGGCTCCAAAACAGGAGCCGAAACGTCAAGTTTTACTAAATTCTGGACGTGGTTGAACCCGAGAACCAAGTATATATATATATATATATATATATATATATATATATATATATATATATATATATATATATATATATATATATATATATATATATATATATATATATATATATATATATATATATATATATATATATATAAACATAGATCTTTCCATTAGTGAATTTTTTAAAGAAAATTCACTGAAACTGTTGTATTTTGCAATTAAAAACTACAACTTTGAAATAATGCTTTGATTTTAACATAATATAAAACCTTATCTAATGTAAGAAAATCTAATACGCAAAAATATTTCCTAATACATTACATATAAATATCGCTTTTAACGCTCGTGTGTGCACAAGTTGATAACATTCTTTCTTGAACACACTTTGATAACAAACAATTAGTTTGAGATAACACTTGCCTCACTTGTCTAATGATTGCAAAGCAGGTTGACTACGTTTGTAAACATAAGATCGCTAGATAAAATACCAAGCAAATTATTTTGATCAATGTAGATAATTGAAAAAAAATATTATGCATTACAATCTGAAAATAAGGCAACATTTGATTAAATTTCGGTTTGTCTTAGCACTAAGTGAAGATTGTAACCTGTGATGAGCACTGATAAGTACACTTTCTCGATTATTCATCCACTGATGATGGTAACTTTGTTAGTGAAACGATCGTCAGGTCTTTAAAATGTCTTGTGGTGAATTGGGTTCTCCAAAGTGTATTGTCTTTAAACATTTTACATTAAACTTGACAGTGCCATTGATGCTGAGATTTTTCTTTTGGGGTTACTTGTACGAAAGTGCACAGTGCACAACGTTGAAGATCTAAGGCAAAAAAATATCGATAGCTGTGAGGTAATTAGACTAAAAGAGGGAATGTTCCCTAAAATACGTCGGATATTTCCGAGAAAAATTGATTTATGCCGTGAAACGGAAGGCCATCAAACTTTGTTGTAATATTTAATTGTTAGAAATGATTGCATCGCAAACATCATTAAACTTGTTAACAAGATATGCACCTACAATTAATAAACATATTTATCTCTCGAAATGAGATAGTCGTTGAAATCTCTTGAATGGCAGTTGAATAGATTGAAGCTTATCGACATAAGGGCTGACACCTCCAGATCCTTTAACTTTACCTGTAGTCCGGTCAAATTAAGCGAAAAACAGGCCGAATCTCGGAATGAAAGATAATAAGCTGCAAATTTGCACAGACCTTCCTTTTGACAGTTGCAGAAAAGAATAAGCACTTGTGAAGCCACGGGAAAAGTCTACGGCTGTATTAAATATGGAATGGTTTCACTTAGTTAGGGCAATCACAAACAACCGGATGTGATATTTACATTGAATTAAGTCTTAAGAGTTTTCGTCCAGTCCTAATTGAATTTGTCATACAAAAAC